>PVJD01000885.1:0-333983 GCA_004026545.1 Mormoops blainvillei | reverse complement strand
GGTGAGAGTTCAGCCTCATGCTAGAGACAGTGTTTCCCACATGTTCCTGATCACAAGAATCCACTAGGATGTGTATTTATAATATAGGTTCTGGAGCTCTGCCCCGACCTGCTAAGTTAGAATCTCAGGTGCCTTAAAATCAAGGAAGCTCTGAGAACACGTCCATGGGCAACAGGGAGCCAGGAGGGTTTTAAGCAGCAGTGAGAGGCAATCAGATGTGTGATTTCTAAGCATCAGTCTGAAAGGTGGGGAGAGATGGGTTAGAAGGTGATGAAACCACAGGCGAGAAGACCGTTCAGGGGGCTGTTTCAATAATGCAGAAAGAATAAAAATGAGAGTCTGAACTAAAGCCCCTCCCATCCACCCACCAAAAAAAAACCCTGCGGGAGATGGAGGAGTATAAAGATATCTGCATCAACAGGACTTAGTAATGAGTAGGCAGCTCTTAGGGGTCATGCTGAGCACCCCTCAAGGAAAGTCCTGATCCACTGGGTTCATTAAAATAACCTATAGGAAGCAAGAGGCTTCATGGTACTCTGCCGGAAGTCGAAACGTGCTGAAAGATGTCCTTTAACTGCCTGACCCATTTCCTGTCAGCCATTCTCTCTGGTTTCCAACCAGAATGGTTTTCCCTACACATTTCTAAGCTTCCTGCCCTGACTCAAGCGTTAAGCCCTCTTGCTCCACCTTCCAGGCTACTATTTCACTCTTCCACGGACTTCACTAGTCTGTAGGGTCAGGCCTCTGCGTGGACCACGGCAAAAGGGTGTGGCCCCTGGTGCCCAGAGCCGCATTGAGGGCTGCTTTGAGGGCATGTAGGTCCTGTTCTGCACCCCGCTCCTGGCTTGCATCTGAGGGTGCTCTTGTCTCCTGCCCCCTGGGACAGCCTCTCCTGGGTGCTCTACCTCAACTCCTGAACTTTCCAGTCTTCTCCCAAATATTTTTTTTTTCCCTGTGCTCATATCTCCTAATTGTGTGTGGCTTCTGTTATTGACTCCATGACTGTTTTAATTAAATCAACATAAAACCCTTGGTGAGGTTGTTTTCCTTAAATCCCACATTCATTGGGCACCATGTATGTTAACCTTCCCAGACCTCTACTCTGCCGTCAAAGGCGGTCCAACTAAGGGAACCTGGGTGTCTCGATGGTTTGCTCCATGGGGATCCTGCCAGGTGGGGTCACAGGTTAGCACCTGGCATCTGCGCAGAGGGGAGGGGTGAACTCCAGAGTGACTCTCTGTCTGAGGTCACAGAGGTGGAACGTGGAGATGGTGAGTGGACTTTTCTCCACCACCTCCTCTGTTATTTGCCTGTCTTGCCTTTTGTTTTTGCTGTTGTTCCTCCTTTCCGCTTAACCCTGATCTGACAATAGTGTAAAGACTGATTGAGGAATGTTTCAAAGTTCAGGGAGCACGGGTTGAATTAACTTCCCAATGCTCTGACAAAACCAGGGTAGGGTGGCAGGGGACGGAGGACAATCTGCAGGAAGGCAGAGCAGAGAAGGAAGACTCGGAGAAGGCATTCCCTCCCCCCAGGTGGGGATGCGGGCCAGGCGGCCGGGTTGCTAGTGTCAGGGCAGGAAACCCATTCTGGGAGGCAGCCTGTCAGAGCTTCAGGCTGCGCCAGGGCGTCACCTGTGCCCAGGTGTTCTGCATCCCTATAAGACCCTGAGAACTGTCACAGCCATGTGCGGGGTTCCGCCCTGCACACTCAGGTCTCCTCTAGCTATGCACACAATTTGGTGGTGACCTTTTCCTATAAGCCAAGGAAAAAAGTCATTTCCACAAGGAAAGATAAACGCTTTTCCTTTCTGTTTTCTTCCCACTCATTTTTCCACGTGTCTCAGATAAAGGAGGCAGAGTTGTTTTAATTATGTTTTCAGTGTGAGAATACAGACTCTTCCTTTGTGTGATTCCCAGAGCTCCCTTTGGGGTTCCTGAGCTTTTTCATGGGTCTGTTTTCTTGGCAGGAAAAGCAGTAGCTTCTCTTTTGCTGGGAATGATGTCTCCAGCCTCATGCAGAGATTGATGGCCAAGCCCGAGGAGCCCCAGGCACAGGGAGAGCTAGTGGTTAGTGTTCAATGTGGTTTCTGAAGGAAGGTTCTCAATTGCATGTGAAGCTCTGGTCCTTAAAACTCAAACCTGAGGCAGCCAGCCAACCAGTCACATGTAAATGGGGTGAGGTTCTAACCTTGTGCAGCTCAGGCATCTAGATGTCTTGCCAAGGCTCTAATATTAATTAATGCATTGTATTTGTGCTAATTTCTCATGAGTCAAAGCACCTTTACACCTGTGATCTCATGTAAGTCTTCTTGAGCATTTCTATGAGATGGGAGGGAAGGCACAGTTATTTTTGTTTTGCAAATAAAGAAACTGAGGAACAGAGAAAGATAAAGTGACACACCACACACGCGCGTGCGCCCGTACACACACACACACACACACACACACACACACACACACGATCAGATGCAAATACAGCTTTTCAAATCCCTCCTGCCTCTGCTGCCATTACATCTGAGGGCTAAATACCAAGCCCTTCGGTGTAAGCCCTTGGTTTTCTCCTCCTCTCTCTCTTTTACACCCCGCTGCCACCGAGTCACAGCCAGGTCCTGCCAATGCTTCCTTTGCACAGCCTTCACCTGTTCCTCACATCTGGTTCCACCCCAGTAATTCAGCATTTGGAATAATGTCCTAACTGCTTTGTCTACATCTGGGACCCCTTTTCTTGACTGCATCCCTGACACTCGTGCCAGAATTGTATTCCTACAGTCCCATTTGTTGACCTTCCATGGCTCTCTCTTCCCAAAGAATAAACTCTTGCTGTTCGAGGCTGTCACTCTCTGGCCCCAACCTGGTCCCCAGTTAGTTACTTCTTTATACCAACCCTCTGCTTCCCCTCAACTCCCTGCCTTGCTGAATTGTCTTCCAACACGTGCCATCCCTGTCCCCGAGTAGTTGGCTCAGCGCTGGCTACATGTGCAGGAACCCGGGTTTCCTTCCTGCTTGGCTTACTGATTGCTGTGTAAGTTGGATTACTTACCCTTTCTGCCTATCAGTTTCCGACTGATACTAGTATTTGCTCATAGTGTTATAAAGAAAGGTGTGCATCACAATGCTTACCCACAGGAAATAGTTGGTAAGTATTAGTTGTTTTATTTATCTTCTAACTCTCCTTCTTTGAAACCTGCTTTGCTTCAACCTTTGAACCCTGAAAGACTTCCCTGGAAGTCCAGTAATAACTAACAGTAATGATGATAACAGCTAAATCATATGGCCTTTCTCATTTGCCAGGCCCTGTTACATGTGCTTTACAAATATTAATTCATTTTTCATGTCAACCCTAATACCATAATTATATCCATTATGATGTGAGACAATCAGAGGTCAGTGACATTTAATAACTTCCCCAACTGTACCCAACTAGAAGTAATGGAGCCTCCAGAAACCCCCTCTGCACACTTGCACTGTGCACCTAGCTGGTGCCATGTGCCCCTGGGTTCATGTAGGGCAAGGATAGGGCTCCAGTGCACTGCCTCTCACCTGCCAGGTGCTTGGGATGAATGTTTTCATGTGGGATGAAGATGCAGCTCTGAACATCTTTCTCTCTCCTAGTCTTGGCAGGGACTGAATTAGTTTCTGACCCAATCACCACTAATTTAGTAGCATAAAAAAATACAAGCCTATCTCGTCTTATTGCACGTTGCTTTGTTGCTCTACACAGGTGTTGCATTTTTTACAAACTAAAAGCAAGACCCTCCGTCAGAAAAAAGATTACAGCTCACTTTATAGCGATGCTTTTGCTGCATTATGGTGGTCTGGAAACAAATCCACAATATCTCCAAGGTGTACCAATACATATTTACCAGATTTGAAGTCCAACAAACATCTCACTGGCTAAAATTAAAGCAACAGCGGGGCTATTCTCTCTCTAGATGCTTCCAGAGAGAATCCATTTCCTTACCTTTTCCAGCTTCTAGAAGCTACCTGCATTCCTAGGTCCGTGGTCCCTTCCTCCATCCTCAAAGCCAGTGGGTCAAGTCCTTCTCACATCACATCACTCTGGCCCTGTCTTCTGCCTCCTATTCCCCTCTTATCATTTCATTGGGCCTGCCTGGATAATCTGGGGTTCTCCCTATTTTCAGATCAACTGATGAGCAACCCTAATTCATTTGCAACCATCCTTTCTCTTTGCCACATAGCATAACATATTCACAGGTGCCAAGATTTGGACATGGACATTTTGAGGGAGCCATTTGTCTACCTACCAGAATCCCAGATGGAATTAAAAGGGAAAACAATGTTGAATTATAAAATAAGTGGAAAGAAATCTGACAAAATTTCAACTTATCCATAACTACTACCTCAGTGACTTTTAAAGAAATGAAATATTTTTTTCCAAAATGACATCCTTGGCTACAGGGCCTCCTGCAGCTGCTGGGCAGCCCAGCACCCACTGAGACTCTGTGGAGGGGACAATGACTGAAGAGGGGACGTGACCGAACCCCATCTTTCCCACCCCCTATTCCCCACCTCCAATTCCCCTGGCCCTAAATGGGAAGAGGACACTGGAGAAGATATGCAAAGTAGAATGCAGCAGAGGAGAAGGTAGCACAAAGACCATCCAGAAGGGAGTGGATGGATTTAGGTCTGCAAAAAAGGGCGGTGTGTGGACATCCCAAGTCCTTGCCCCCAGCAATAGCCAACTAAGGTGACAATGTGGCTGAGGCTTGTGGGAACCCTCAAAGCCAGGGAACTAAGTTTCAACAGGCCAGTGACAGGGAGGAGAGAGCAATGGGTGGGATGAATGCACTGAAAAGATAAAGCCACGTCCCTCTTCACATTAAATGCTTTTCAGTTTTTATCGTAATTAAATGTTTTTAAAATGTTAATGGAATAAATTGAACTTGACTTCCCTCTTTTCTCCAGATCCTGTAATTATGCTCAAGGCCTGTCTTGAAAGGATGCCAGAGGGTGACGGATTAACCCTAAAATAAATCAAATTTCTCTTTGCTACAGAGTTAGGGAAACACCATAAGCATTCCACTCTGTCTCTGGTGATGGAAGAGTTGCCCGTCCCCCAGCTAGGAGCAGCCTGAGGAATGAGCTTGCTAATGCGGTGCCATAAACCCGCCTCCGTCAGAGCAAAAAGCCTCTGTGGCCACAGCGCAGAGAGCGAGCGGGCCCGGGCAGCGCTTCTGCGGCGCTGCCTCCTCTCGCCAAGGCTCCCTCCCAGCAAATATCCAGCTAGCGCGCTCTTGGAAATGAGCTGGGCATGGGGCCAGCCAGACTTCCAGCTTGCCAGGATGGGTGGTACAGGGGGCCAGGCACCTGCTCCCTCCACTCCCACTGGTGTGGGTGCTTCGTACGCGGCTTCAGTGACTGGGGGCATCTCGGGGCAGAATCCAGAGAGACAGTCCGGGGTCTGCTCCCAGGCCTGAGTCAGCAGTGGGGGCTCCGCCTGTGCCTGGCGATACTGAAACGGGGGCCTGGGCTGGGTGTAAGGCCAAATGGAGGCCCAGGCCCCTTCTTGGGGTTGGTGAATGTGGAATCATTGAGTTTATTAGCAGTGAGAATGTTCCCTTCACCCACGTGATTTGGGCCAGGCAAATGAAATAAAGGCAAGTTTCCTCCACTTAAATTCCCCAAATTTAGGTCTAATCCTCCTGCCTTCAGGCCCTCTCCTCCCCTCCCCTTAAAACTTTTCACTTCCTTCCTTCTTTCACTTTTATATACACTTTACTGACAGAACTTCCAGGAGTGTTTATACAGAACAGGAATCAAAACCTTCAACCACGCATGCAGAGCACTAATGGGGAAGCCCCGGGCGATGGCCAGGAAAGATGTTTCTAGCCATTAAAGGGCCATTTGGGACTTTCTGAAACCAAACTGGACATAAAGTTTCCTATTCCAGCTACATATGAGGGCCTTTCTGACAATATTTATATCAACCGTATGTTGTCTTCTCATCTGTTCTACTGTGGTGCGGGGACCCGTGCAAGCCCAGCCTCCCATGTCTGGAGAGCTTTCCTTACGTGGAGCCCTAACCCAGCCCTCCAGAGCTGTCTCACGGACACGCTTGGTCCACCTCGAGGGCAGTGGAGACGTCTAAGACAGACTCCACACGTGAAAGCTCTCCTGTGACTCCTGGCACTTCTCTCCTACATGTCTCCTATCTTCCTCAACTGAGAGCGTTTCAGGTCGTTTTATAAAACTTAGCTTCTCTCCTCCATCCAGTTTGCTCCAATTCCCTAGCGTGATGTCTGGAATGGAAGGCAAAATTCCTAGTGATACCTAAGCAGGACATGGCGTGACGAAGATCATCTCCTCCTTTGCAAACCCTCTACTGCTATTGTCACAGCCCAAGATCCAAGCGGCATTACAGGAGACGGCACAACACAATGGCAGATTCCACTGATATGCACTGCTAAAATGTCCCACATGAGCGGCCTCTAAGCCATGTCCTCTCTTGTAGTCATACTATTAGGTGCATTAATTATATATCTTGCCCAATTGCACTTTTGAATCCAGTTTTTCAAAAATCTATCTTACTAGCCAGCTAACCATTATCCATCTATCTACCATCTATCTCTGTGTACATGTGTGTTTATGTGTGCACGTCTCTCTCATACATATGCATGAGAGAGATTTTCTTAGTTCTCTGTCTTCTGAAATCTAAATTTCTATCTAGGTCACAAATAATAAACTCGAATGCAGCAGAATGAAGGAAGGGTCCTACACCAGACAACTACAAACAGTTTTTCTCCACATTCATTAAACAGTGACTTCGCTGCCCAGATGTTCAGCTAGTTGCCAATGGGCCTATATTTCTGGGTATCCAACCATGTGTTTTTCTCTGGCCCACAACTAGACCACCAGAGTCCTTGCTGTTCGGCTGCCGAAGCCCATGTGCCCTTCCCCGACCAGTCAACATGACCTTGGCAGAGAAAGATGTTGTTAACGTGCTCTGACTTGCTCAGTAGATCCATGTTGGATCCAAGGGATCCTAGAGTCTTCTTCTAGGTGCTCACAAACAAGCCTTTCAGTCTTCTGGTGGAATTTGCCTGCACTTTAACAGCAAGCTCACAGGTCTACAGTTTATAGAATCTGCCTTTGGGCACTTGGAAAACCAGAGTCCTGTCCAGGGATGGACATAACTAAACAGGTTGGTATGTGTTCCCATCTCTTAAAACTGCGGCCTGTACTCTGGTTAATTGGCGACTGTGGCAGACATTTGGCAAGCAGACCATCAATTGGCTCTTCTCTTCACTTTTAGGCCTGGTGGTCTGCCTTTTCCTCCAAGTTGTATGTTAGCCTTCAACCTCCTATATAGGCCCCCCATAGACAGCAGTGAAGCATATACGAGGTGAAAAAGATAAGTTTATGATGCTCTTTCTGTGAGCTGTCCTTGGGGGTCCTGGGACTTACCCCTGGCCTCAGGTGTGGTTGGTATAGTGGGTAAGTGCTGGGCCAAGTGGAACCCCAGAAGGAGCTTTGTGTCTAGCATTTGCCATTTCCTCTCAGACACCTCTGCCATCCTTCAGGTCTTGAGCCCATGCCGACCTCAGCCCCCACCCATGACGCTTTACGTCAGTGCTGTCAGCAATATCCTTGCTTATCCAGGTTGCATGCTGAACATGTGAGTCCCTAAGTAGGGGGGCCTGAGGTGGGACAAAGCTCATGAAATCATGGGAAAGGGATGAAGGGCACCATGCACGCCAGAAGAACACAACACCGGACACTCACCAGGTTAGGACTTGGACGTGGGTAATAATTTCTGCCCCACCTACCTCACAGAGAAACCAGTCAATGTTTGTGCACTAACATTAGAGGTTACTCCTGGGTTGGCAGAAAGAAGAAGAGTGGGGAGGATCATTTCTAGAACTTTAAAGCCAGTGGGTAATTATCTTCCTGCTTTAAGGAAACAGCTTGGAGAGGCCGGGACAGAGGGCTAAAGAGCTCGCCAGCTGCTTCTGAGAAAAACAAAAACCAAAAACACAACTCGGCGGAAATGGTCTCATGCAGGCAGGAACATCTCTCCCTCAATCTTTCTCTACCTCCCTTTGCAGCACCATCTACGCAGCATTTCCACTCTCACCTGGTCAGAGGAGTCATTTGAGTTTGTGTTAAAAACAGTACAAACCATTGTTTCTCAGCCTGGACTGTATATTAGAATCACACAAGGAACTTTGTAAAATCTTGATGCCTAAGTCACCCCCCAGACCAATTAAACGAGACTTTCTGGGGCTGGGAACCAGGCATTAGTTAGTGATTTTTAAAGCAACCCAGGGGACTCCAGTGTTCAACTAGGCTGAAACCAATGTTCCTGAGTCTCCCCCAAAACCCAAAGAATCAGCCTTTCCATGCACAGGGCCTAGAAATTGGTATTTTTAACCAGCGCCCCCTGTGATTATAACAATTACATAAGCTGGGGAAGTCTGCCCTGGTGAGACCTCTTTCTCCTTTTAAGACTGCCCCTAACGCTCTTCATTTAGACTTTGAGCCATTTGCCAGGAAATGGAGGTGGGCAGGGTGGGGTGCCTCACTCCACACCCTGGGATGGCCCCTGAAGGTTGTGGTGAGGAGGAGGCCTCAGGAATTCTGGAAGGGTAATTACTTGGGAGCCTGACAAACTGACAAATGAAGCAATTTCCATTTCAAAAAGAAAACCAAGATGAGATCAGATGCATTTCCCAGCAACAGGAGAAGGCAGCAGAATTACAGCTGCTCTGGGCCCATAGCCCGCACCCATTTTTTTCCAACCCCAGGCTCCAACCTACACCACGTGGACTATATGCATATGTGCCTGTAGACACACCAGCCTCCGGAATGAAATTTCATCCAGAGACCCAAACAGCCGTGCCTCGGACCCGGGCGCACATCACCAGCATGGTTCACCCTCAGTAGCACAGAGCCTGGAAAGACCCCCACGAAGGCTCTAGAATGGGTCTGACACCATCTGGGCAGCAAATTCTGAGTTTTAGGTATAGAGAGTGACAGAGCATGGTGGTCTAGAGTGTGGCAGTGGATGTGGGCTCCAGGTGGGAACATCCTTTGGCCCGGCCAACTCCTAACTCTGTGGGGAAAGACAAAACTAGAGGAGGGCTGAAGTGGTACCTTCAGAATCCCAGGGCCCAGGACAGGAGCCTGGTTGCCAGGTCCTACGGCGGTGCCGCCCTCGCGCACAGAGGAAGGACGTCTCTGTGCCCAATGTCTCGGCCTGTTCTCCGGGAGGGGGCGGAGCTCTCCACTTCTTTCCGGTAGACCTCACTGTTTGGCAGGAGGTACAAGCACGACCCATGGGTTCTCACCACCCAAGCCCCAGCAGGGAGCAAGACTGAGTTCCTCTTGTCGCCTTCTCGCTGCGCATTGATACTTGCCTTCCTCTTCTGCGTGTGTCAAGTTTTCTCATCCTGAGTGCTTTTTTCCTTCTGTAATTATTTTGACAGTATCCTCTCTAGATGCATCTGTTCCCCTCCCATGTCTCTGATCCAGGCTGTGGCCACCCCTGACCTAGTTTCCTTTGCAAACTGCCCACCTGCCTTTCTCCTGCTCAGCCAGGCTGTGCCCTGTGGCCGACTCTTCCCACCTGAGAGTGCCTTTCATCCCCAAAAGGGCGCTGTGTGCCTCCAGGCTCCTAGACAAACCCACTCCCTCTTCATCATCGTTGGCCTCGTGTCCACTCCCTTGACCCTCTCTCTTTACCTTTACCCTTTATCATATGAGAAGAGGCTACCAGGCAAGGTGTCTGGTAAAGAAAACCGGAACTTACACTTCCACATGATTACTATCTTCAAACTAGTCACCTGCACTTATTTCACTAACACCCTCATTGCCCCCAAAGTGGTTATTGCAGCTTCTCTTTTGAAACTGCCTCTGTGAATTGCAGTACATACTTTTGAATGTCCTACTTCTGGCCAGGCTCTATCCACTGTTCATGGACTTAATGCTTCAAAGCAGCCTGTACTTCCTTTAGAGCAGAGTTGGTAAATGAAGTGCGTTCTGAGTAATCAAATTAAGTTTTGGTGGGGTTTTTTTTCTTAAAAAGGGGGGTTGGTGAGTTCTAGGAACTTATCCTAGAAAAATAATCATGGATTTGTGGAAAGATTAAGTGAAGTGGATCTCCAGAATAGTAACAACAAAAATATGCAACAGTGATTGAATATAGAGTAAATTCTTATAATAGAATACTTTGTAGCCATCAAATTATGTACGACCATATAAGCCATGGAAATGTAATGGAGAGGGAGTGGGGGTAGGGCAGAGGGAGGGTTGCAGGAGGGAACACGAGTGACCCTTGTGGTGATGGAGCTGCTCACCATCTGACTGTGGTGGTGACCACACAGCCTATACATGTGATTAAATTGTCTGGAAATCAACACACACACAAACACATAGGTCAATACATGTAAAGCTAGGAAGAGCTGAACAAAGTCTGTGGATTGTATCACTGTTGGTATTCTAGTTGTAATATTGCACGGTAGTTTTGCAGGATGTTACCCCTGGGGGAAACTGAGTAAAGGACAAAGGGGTCTCGCTGTATTCTTTTATAAAACTCATATAAATCTACAATTATCTCAGTAAAAAAATGTCACTTAAAAAACATATTTAGCCCTGGCTGGTGTGGCTCAGTGGACTGAGTGCTGACCTGCAAACTGAAAGGTCGCTGGTTCAATTCCCAGCCAAGGCACATGCCTGGGTTGTGGGCCAGGTCCCCAGCTGGGGGCCGGTGAGAGGAAACTGATCAATGTGTCTCTTGCATATTGATGCTTCTCTCCCTCTCTTTTTCCCTCCCTTCTCCCTCTATAAAAATAAATAAATAAAATCTGAAAAACACATTTGGGTCAACAGGGCATGATTTAAATATCATATGGACATTGTTTCTTAATATCAGGAGAGATTCCAATAAACTCATCCATAGTGAGGTAAAAATAAATGATTTAATATAATACACTTTAGGGCAAAGTTTATATTTTTACAGGCAACGAGACCCCCATTTATCTAAAACTGACAAAATGAGTGCATTTGGAACAAGGCCTGAAATAAAGTGAGCGAGGCAACAGGCAGGGCCCCGCGGCTCTTTGCTTTGCCCCGTGGTGCCTCCCTCAGCTCAGCCTAGTCTTCGTCCTTGTTCTAACATTGCTGTTTGTGACTTAGAGGTAAAGAGGCTGCGGGGGAGGTGGGCAGCCCGCAGCCCCCCACTCCACAGGTCGTGAGACTCTGCTGTGCTTTCCTGTCTGGGATGATGGAAGGAAGAGACGAAAACAGGACTGAGGACACGAAGCGGCCCTGGGCTGCCTAGGTGTTTCTGGTGAAAAGCACACTCACAGAGAGCGATGGGCAGGGCCTTTGAAACATTGCCAGAATGTTCCTGTTTCCACCAGGTGCAATATTTCAAGGGCCTACTGTGTGCCAGGCATTTTTCTTGATGCAGGGAGGACCACGCTCATGGACCTTAAATTTCCTCACTTTAGGACTGTGGGCTTCGATGTAAGTCTCGAACCACAGCTAATTCTGGGCTGACACCAGGCTACTGAGTTGAGTCAATAGTTTAAGCTGCGCGTTGTTATGTCATTGTATCCGATTTGACAGGCTTTGATGGGCAGACAATCAATGGGATTGCAAAGTGCTAACAGATGGAGGGGAAGAGCGGCACAGAAAGAGCTTCCCTCCCAGGCGGAGTGATTGATTTACAGCAACCACACAGGGCTCCGGGGCGGCGGCCACTGAGCGCAGGGGCCCGGGGCCTCGGCAACAGGCAGCCTTCGGTGTCAGCTCCGGCTCTGCCTCTTAATCATGTCCTCGGGATTCGGTTTTCTCATATGTAGGCTGGGCACATGTCTGCACACTATGCAAAGTTGTTGGGACACTTGTATGCGGAACATAAATCGCAGACCAAAGCACTGAGCACAGCAATGGCCTCATAGTAGGCAGTGAACAGACTGAGCTGCTGTCTTTCTTACGTGGAAGCCTCTCAGGGTTACAAAGCACCTTTTCCACAGATCATATCGTGACACAATTTGGAGCAGGGACCTGGTGTGTCGGACTGTGATTATACACAAAAAAGTTGCACAGCGTCATATAGGAAGGGCCCTGAAGGCAAATAAAGTTTTGAGTCTGATATTTTCCTCATGCACCTACTTCCTGAGCCTAAGTTGAACTAGGGGCTTAATAAACACTTACAGACTTTGATTCCTCCCAAAAAATATCCGTGGATCCCATGGCTGCACAGTGAACTATTGGGGTAGAGAGCGGGTAGTTCTGATGACTGCCCATTTCTCTTTGGGTTCAAAAGAATGAGACCGTGAACAACTAAGAGCCCCACATATAATAATAAAATGTATGTCAGTATGGGCCCATGACGTGAACTGTGAAAAACGTTATCAATTTCCTCACCCATTAATTAAACACCTGCTGTGGTAGCGGTGGCTCACTAAAAGCCTGTGCTGTGCCAGACACTATGTGGTAAGCCGTAGGCCTCCGGAAAGAAATACTGAAACTGGTGTACTTGATTGCCTCATAGTCCAAAGGAAGAGACAAATAAATATTTATAATTTCAGTAAATATGGGTACTAGGAGAGAAATATGTACAGGGTTCACAAGAAA
Organism: Mormoops blainvillei; assembly: GCA_004026545.1. Taxonomy (NCBI): domain Eukaryota; kingdom Metazoa; phylum Chordata; class Mammalia; order Chiroptera; family Mormoopidae; genus Mormoops; species Mormoops blainvillei. Next base: position 321,378 of record PVJD01000885.1, on the reverse strand, counting down.
GAGGAGGTGAATTAGGAAGACTTCATAGATGAGGCTTAGAAGACCAGTACATGTTTCACAGGTGGTCAAGAGGGGAAGATACTCCAGGTTGAAGTATCTGCAAAGTAAGGGGATGGCCGCAGCACTTGAGTGCTTTGGGGGAAGGACAGGCAGTTTGCTATAGCTCCAGCTAGACTGAAAAACAGAGAATGGTGGAATGTGAGAGATGTAAGGAAGACTAAGGTCATGGAGGCGCTAACATTCCCAGCTTAGAAACTTATCCTTTATCCTGAAAGCAATCGGGATCCCTTCAAGGGGGTTAAAGAGTGACAATTAAATTAACCTTTTAGAAAAAGAGATGAACTAGAGACGGAGAGATCAATTTCCTTACTAGCCTGAAACCATTTCCATGGTGATAAGTGCTTGAGCGAAAGAAATAGCAGAGGCAAAGCAAGAAAGAGAAGGAGTCAAGAGGCAGTTGGTGGTTGGAATTTTAAGGACTTGGGGACAGATAGGATGTGGATTATGGGGAGCTTGGGAATGATTTTGGCTGAAGGCATTAAAGACCACAGATGAGATGGCAGGATTTATAGAAAGCAGAGCAGTGGAGGAGGAGGAAACAGCTGTGGGGGCAAAGGAGCACGTGAGTTTTAAGAAGGGCGTGGAGATCGGGCAGATTGGTGAGCAGATCTGTGAGTGGAATGCTCTTTCCATCTCCAGATGCAGGGGATGCCGGGGGACCTGTGCGGTTCAGCCACATGAGAGCAGACCTTGCTAGAGCTCATCCTGAGTAAGGGCCGTGAGCCACACAATGTGCATGTGGCCTCCTCCCTCCCTCAGTCACATTTCCTAAAGACTCTCACAAGAGCCCTCTGTTGGCAGAGCCACAATCAGAAGTCAAACTTGATAATTGATGCTGTAATCCCCTGGATTCCCTCATTAACAGCTGCTAATGGCTGGTGTGTTAACGATTCAATTAGGGCTCTAATAGGCCCATTGTAAGTGAATCCCTTCAAAGGGAAGGGAAGAGCTGAGAGAGTTGACTGCAGCCAGCTTGAGGGTCCCCTGACAGCACTAGAGCCCCCAACCCCTCCAAGCCCTCTCCACACTCACACTTGGGTGCCCTGGGTCTGGATTGGCATTCTCCGAAAGGCCGGCCCGCTGGCAGGATGCTAAATTGCAGAGGGAAAGATGTGGGCCTGGGGGAGCTTCTAGTCAGGAATCTAGAGACTTTCTCTGCTGCAAAAAAAAAAAGAAAAGAAAAGAGGTTTCTTCCAAGCCTAAAGACCCAGATCTGGACCTCCAGCTGTGGCTTACCTTCTTTCAAGCCGGTAAGTCTTAAAAATGTGCATAGGATTTGGTTTTCTCATATGTAGGCTGGGAACAAGTCTACACACCATCTGAAGTTGTTATAATAGTTCTACACAGTAAATGAATCACAGTCCGAAGTACAGAGCACAGTGATGTCTTTACTCAACCTCGCCCTAACTCAAAAGCATATTCAGGGAACCTAGAAAGGATTCACAAAGGTTGCTATGGCAGCCACTCCAGCATCTGCCCATGAGCCCTGGTCCATTTTCATCCCTCTACCATCTTTTTCCTCCCAGATGTTATTTTTGGAGAATATACAATTTGATATTTGAAATATGTTTGGTGGGGGTGAAGGTGTTGTCACTCTGGGACTTCACACAATTCAGGAGGCCCAAAGGAAGGCCCTGTGTGTGGTCCCCTTCTTGTGGCTTAAAATTAGCTCTAAAATCCGACTGATTAGAGCCAAATCCCTCACCAGCAAAACTTGGATATCACTGGCAGCAGGCATTCCTAACTAGGTGGAGACAGTATGTATTTTCTAGTGGTGATTGGAAAAGAACTAGTCACGGAACTTCTTAACTAGCTCCTTAGTTGGTCAGTGGAAATGCAGGCAGGTGCAATTTTCTAAAATAACTGGTTCAAGATCATCAACCCTAACTGCTCTGTTTTACTTCATTTCCTCTATCCTTTATTGTTTTAATCTTTGCTTCTGAAAAATCAGATAACATAAATGTAGATGTTCCTTAAAGCATGTGATATCATATCACATACCCGCCAGCCTTTTCAGTTTCTGCACCCAGCCCTCCCTACCCACCATAAGCCTTGGAACCTCCAGTATCACACCCAGACCTTGGGCTGGCCCTGGGGTTCACATCACAAACGCATTGCCACAGAAAAACTAGGAAGCGGGGAGTTTAACCATGTTTTCTATTGTTCTCAGCATTTTCTTTCCCATCATTGCCTGTATGTCTCACCTCAGTTTCCTTCCACATCTGGTGGGATGCTCTGCCAGAATCTGCCAACATGATGCTTGAAATATGCAATTTCCCATGCTTCCCAGGCTTAGATAATACAACCAGCAGTCCTACCTGCTGGACCACAGGGCAGGAGGCGAACTGAAGACGCTATGAATGGCTTCTCTGAGGTCACCTAGGTGCCAGGACACAGAGCCAGTTGAGAGATAGTTGGCCCTAGTATTGACCTAGTATTGACCTAGAGTAGCAAAAAGAACATTGGACTCTTTTTACAGTTTACAGGTCCTCTGCATAGTCCTGTAAACTTTGGTTACATGCTGACCCCCCTCTGGAGTCATCTATAAGGGGAGGAACGTGTGCTCATCCTTCTCTAACAACCACCAGAGGAACAGAGGCCCTCGTTTTTTCAGAAAGCCCCAGGATCCCAGATCTGCCACCTGCCTTCCTGTGTGGAGCCAGAAAGAGCCTGTAGGGAGGGTTTGGGCCCTGAGCTCACCCTGTCAGAGCTGCCAGCGCTGAGGACACACACTGCAGATCCTAATTCTTGCCCTGGCCCCACAGAACTTGTTAAAGAAAAAGTACTATGTAACTAGGCTGTTTTATCTACCAGGATTCTAGCAGGGAGAACTTGGGCGAAGAGTGAACCATGTTGCCAGTGATGTAATCTACAGAGTAAGTGGTAACTACACACATGTGGAGGCAGATTTCTAACATGGCCCCATGACCTTCACCCCTTGATGTCACACCCATAATTATGCCACATTACATGGCAAAGGGAGTTGCAGATATAATTAGTAATCAGTTGACTAGGAGATAGGGAGGTCATTTAAGTGAGTCTAACCTAGTCGCACAAGCCATTTAAAAGCAAAATGTTTCCGCTAGCTGGTGGTGGAAGAGAAATGAGAGAAATGTGAAGAGCAAGAGGGATTTGATGTGAGGGAGATTCTCTTACTCAGATAAAGGAGACCACATCGAAAAACTTTAATACAGTGGTCTCTGGAAGCTGAAAGTGACTAATAGCCAACAGCCAACAAGTGGACAGAGACTTCAGTCCTGCAACCATAAGGAACTGAATTCCACCAACAACCTAAATGAGTTGCAAAGCATATTCTTCCCCAGAGCCCCCAGACAACAGTGCTACCCAGCCAACACCTTGGTTTCAGCCTTGTGAGATCCTTAGCCGAGAACCCAGCTGGGCCCACCAGGACTACAGAACACTCTAATAATACATGGGTGCTGTTTAAGCCACAAAGTTTGTAGTAATTTATTACACAAGAATAAAACAAATGCAATACTTCACTCTGACCCCCTGCCATTCTCTCCTTGCTGAATAAAAAGACTGGGCATCTTGGGTCTGGGTCAAGGGCTGCTTTGTCAAAAGAGGAAGCCCAGTGCAATGGAAAGATTTCCAAATTAAGAAGTCAGGAGCCTGGGTTCCTGTCGCTTGCCTGTCATTTGCTATCTGTGTGACCTTGATAAAGACACATAGAGCTCCACTGTTTCCTTACCCGTGAAATGAAAGGCTGAGCTTGATCAGTGCTTCTCTGACCTGCTTTGAGGAAACCCCGCAGGGGCTGGACAGGCCAGAGGTAAGCAGGTGGGTCTCCAGGCACCCCCTCCACAAAGACACAAGCTCTGCTTTGAGCTGTTTCACACACAGGACTTCTGAGTTGGATCTCATTAGGAGAAGGGTTTCTGTTGCCAAAATGAAATTTGAAAAACTACTGAGCTGAGTGATTATTACAGACCCTTCCAGCTGTCATATCTTCCAGCTTGAAGGTAAAGTTCAGTGGGGCAGCAGCTGGAGCTGTGGAAAGAGTGCTGTGAATTTGGGCTTGAAATAGTGTCCATCCTAGTGCAAACAGACATTCCCTCTCACCCAAACCATCTACTTCCACCTCTTCTTTTCCGGAGACCTGAACTTTTGGGAGCTAGAGGTTTAAACCAGACGGGTTCCAGTTCAGATTATGAGTCTACATTCAAATCCTGACATTGGTAAATAAACAAATCTTTAAATTCTCAGAGCTTCAAGCTCTTAACCTAGAAAATGGTGAGATCACCTACTTTGCGTGGTTGTTGTATATGTTAATTAAGGCTATAGGCTGAATGTTTATGTCCCCCTTCCCCCCAAAATGCATATGTTGAAATTGTAAATACCAAGATAATGTTATTAGGGTGTGAGGCCTTTGTGAGGTGTTTAGATCATGAGGGTGAACACCTCATGTACAGGATTAGTGCCCTTTCATAAAAGAGACCCCAGAGTCCCCTAACCCTTTCTGCTGTGGGAGGATACAACCATCTTTCCAGGAAGCGGGCCCTCACCAGAAAGTGAATTTGCTATCCACTTGACCGTGGATTCCCCAGCCCTCAGGACTGTGAGAAATAAATTTCTGTTGTTTCTAAGCTCTCCGGTCTATGGTATTTTGTTAGCCTGAGTGGACTAGGATAGTTAGCGTGGTCTTAAATTGCTACCAGTATAGACCCAAAAATATAATGGCTTAAGAATAACAGAAGTTTGTTTTTCTTTTTCATGTTAATAGTCTAAAGCAGGCCAGTTGCTGGTCCTTCTGCTCCCAGTATTGTTTTGGGGATCCAGGCAGATGGTGGCTCTGTCATCTTCAACTCGTGATTCCCAGGCTTACTTGGAGATTGCCATTCCAGCCACGAGGGAGGGGCGGTGGTGTGCTGGAGCTCGGGAATGAGGTTTTATGGGCCAGGTCTGCAAGGGGTTCACAACACTTCCATTCAAATTCTATTGGTGAGAGCTGAGTCACGTGGCACACCTAATTCCAAAACAAGCCAGAAATTAATCCTTGGCTGGATAATTACCTCTCAGCTAAAATTCTATTATCTAGGGTTTCCTGGGAAATTAGCAGAGGTTGCCATCATTTCATACATAGAAAAGTGCTTAATACTAGGAAACTGGTGCTCGGTATCTCCCAATAGGCCAAACTTTGCTAATTAAGTGGGTTTCTAGGTGGGGTTCATGGAGGCGACCAGTGTCATCCCATATCCACATTTCAGAATTTTTCACTGCTGCTTTCACTGCACTTCCCCAAATGACTACATCCCCTTTTCCTAGATTGGATATACCTGTCAGCTGATATCCCTGTAAGGCCTCAGTCTCCCCTGGTTCTCAGACTGCTGCCCTCACAGGCCTGCCTGGAATCTGGCCATTTGAGTCTTGTCAGCCCTGCTCCCCATCACAGAAGGAGTTTGGTAGGAGTGTGCCAAACAGGCTGTCAGCCACGAGCCAGCTTTCTGAAAAAGATATGCCAACAGCAGCAACAGAAAATGCAATTCCCTTGAATAACTTTGCTAATATTTGAAAATTAGTTCCCTTGCTCCTTATCGTGCTACTGGGTATTAGAATACAAGAGTAAGGACAAGGGCAACGGCAAATTAAAACGATGTTCTTCTCATAAACGGCACACATATGGAAAGGCAGGCCCTGTTACCTGTCGTCTTGGGATTTCTGGAGGCCCCCACCTTCATTCCACCTGAGTTGCCTTAGGGATAGTTCAAAAAAATGTATGAGATTTTTTTTCTTCTTTGCATCAAAGAACTACTGAGAGTACATATTTAAATTAATATTCTTTGAATCCCCAACCCAGAAAACAGCTGCTGTGAGCTGAGTTCTGTGACTCAATTTCAGGTTTTACCCCCACAAGCATGGAGCACTGACTCTGGGATGACAAGAGGCTGTCAGTTTCCACGTGGGTGCAACTTAGCCTTAGAATTGAACGGGGGAGCACGCCATGGTGTCAGCACCCAGGCCACCTGAAAAACAGCCAACCAACACCAGCTTTGAATTAAAACGTGAGGGAACATTTCCCTTCTGGGGCCCAGCATCCCTCTGCCCCTTTCAGTACCCTTTATCAAGAAGGATTGCTATACTTTAAAGAGTCCATGGATGATTAGGTTTGTATTATTCCTCTAAAGGGCTCTGATTTTTTTTTAAATTATCTTGAAGAGGAAGAAATAAGTAATCATTGACAAAATTTTAGGCATTGGTAGGACATTAGGGAAATAAATTGTTTCAGCCTCCTCTGATATGCTCATGCCTCTAAATCACATGACTGAGACCACGACCCGTCCCATGTCATCTCAGGACTAGATCCACAGGCTGGGACAGATAGGGGTGGGGCAAGTCATCTTACTGCACGTGGTGGCGTGGTGGCATTGAGGAGAGTAAATGACAGTGAAAGAAGGTGTTCAGGTTTGAAGAAGCTTTCTGCACCTAGTGGGATAAACATTGGAAACCACCGATCTCTTTGTGCCTCCTTGTCTTACAGACATGGAAACTGAGGCACTGAGATGTAGAAAGCTCCCCACCCAGTCAGCAGGAAGGCAAGGTAGGAAACCAAGCCTCTGTCCGCTGGACTCTCACTCTCATTTGAGAGGTGCCTCCTCTAAATGCCCACATTCCATCGACCTTCTTTGCAGCAACTGAAGTAAGAAAACAACATGACACGCCTCTTCCTCTTTAGTGTCATTTTCATATTGATTGCCCATCTTTCTCAGTGAAATCAAAGGGAGGCACTTTTTCTGTGCCTTCTCCTCTTGCCTGATGCAAATAAAATACACCACTGTCACCCTTTTGTCCTTCTCCCTTTAGTAGTCTTGGTTTTCCCCAGGGTGCTCAGGTAATGCCCAGGTCTCAGGAAAGAACAACCTCTTGACTGTCTCTCGCAGTAGACCTGGGAAATCTGGGAATTGCAGTTGTTCCCTGGAATCACCTGAATGCTCTTAAACACACTCTGCTCGAATGCACAAAGTCCTCACCAACAACCCCACCACAGGGCACAGGGCTGGGGACTGCAGAGAGGGCTGCAAATGAGAAGAGGAGTTGGGGCAGAAACTGAAGAAAGATGTGAGGCACCAATGCCAGCAGATGTGTGAGAGGTGTTAGTTACAGGATCACGCTGCACTTCTGTCATTTCCATAGATCAAAAAGAATTTCCAAGGAGCTCCTCCATAATTTAGCATCAGCCACCTTTAAAACGCAAACGTTCTATGCCTCTTAAATCACTTTTATCTATCTCGCTTCCCCTTTGGTTCTAGGGGTGGGAAATTCAGAGGAGGGATCTCACCCGGTGGTGCAGCTAAACAGTTCCTCTGGGAAGGGGTGGTGACTGCCAAAAACCTCAGTGGCACCAGCCAGTCTCCTTCCTCCTAGCATCCTTGCTTCTGCAAATAATGCACTTGCCTGACCTTCACATTCTGATTTCTCCAAGATGATGGGGACAAATCAGGGGATGTGTAAACTCCTCAGGCTCATCTACAGTCTGCATAGACATCACAGTCCACCAAACCCCGTGGGAGTTTGAGAAGGGCTGAAAGCCCCCCACTTTCAGTTGTCATGTTGGCAATGCCCCAGATGGCAGCACATTGAGAATTGCCACGGCTTCTGCTCTGTGGGTCTTCCAAGAGCTTTGGAATAGCAAAAGCATGGGCCCTGGCCACAGCTGGGATACTCGGGAATGCAGGAGCAACCTGCGAGTAGAACATAATTTTAAAAGCCGTGGACAGCCTGTCCAACACGCTGCTATGCCGAGAGAAGAAGGGCGCAGAAGGCACATAGCCCTGCCCCCTTTGCCTTCTTGCTGATGAAGGGAATTTAAGCCAAAAGAACAAATGGATACACTGGAGATCTTTCAAGTTCTCACTGTAATTATGTAGCCTTGGGAGATGAGAAACTGTAAAGTTGGCTAAACATTGGACATTTTCCCAAAAGGATAATTGTTTTAGTTTATTTTTTCCCTTAGAAAAAAGAAACCAAATCATATTAATACTGTATTTAGGACTCAGAGGGTGAGTATGTTTTGACTTAAAATGTACCAAAAATAAGAGACAATCTTCTAAGGGTCAACAAAACCTAGCCAGCAATTTCTTTTTTAAATTTTTATTAGTTAAACACTGGCTTCTTAAATAAGATAAAGAGCTTGGCCAATAATAATAATTAAATTCTGGTCTTGAGAAGAAGGGAGTCTTGGGGGGGAAAAGAAGACCCCATTCTGACAAGCACCTCTACTCCGCTTGGTTGAGGGGACGGAAGGCCGAGGGGAGTAAGATGCGGGGAGACACCACCATCAAATGACTGCACCCCCGTCATGGATTTAGGAGGCCATGGAATACATCTTTGTTTTGTTGCTGCTTAGAGGTTTAATTCAATTCTGATGGCTTTTCCTACAAAACAAAAAAATGGGGACTCCTTCTTCCTTAGAGCACTGTGATGTATAAATAGCTTTTCATATTGGAACCAGAAGTAGGAGATGAGGAACAAGGTGGGTGACTAATCTGTTTCTTCCTTCTCAATACCCAGGCAATTAGGCTGCCTTTTCTCTTCTGTTCTGGAGTTTAAATCATTTGGGGCCATTGAAACATTCATGGGCTAGGGAGGATTGGGGCAAACTGGCCCTTAATTTCTCAGACTGATCCGGAAGCCACCTGTCACAATGTGAAGACAGAACCATAGACTTCTACCTGGTATCTCCCATAGACTGACCTCAGGACCTCCTTGGCTGGGGAGGGAGTAGAAGAGCAGTTTAAGGTTTATGATCAGGGCCTCTGAAGACAGCTCCTTAGGCACAAAAATTTCTTAGATTTTGGTTAACACTGGCATCATCCAAAGCCTTAATTTGGGTCTACATAGAATGAGGCTCTCACTCCAAAGTCAAACATGAGTTTGTTTCAATTATAAGCTCCTTGTCACTGCCAAAGTTCTTAAGGCCCTTTTTGGTGGTTCCCAATGTCAAAGATACACCCTCCTCCTCTTCCTCCCCTTCCTCCTCTCCCTCTAAGTGGTCTCCCTTAGAATGAGTTGTCCTTCAGAGCTCACTCTTAGGTCTAGCCTCTGAGGCACTGATCTTGCTTTCAGAGAGAGTGTGGTCTTTGTCAGCACATGAACTGTACTCAGATACTCAAGAACAGAGCCAACAGGGGCTCTGTCCTGCATAAGGGATAAGGAATGCTAGGACCCTCTCTCCTCTCTAGCTTCTACACCCATCCCCTCTAATTCCAGCTTTACACCTTTCTGTTTAATAGAAAACCTTTATTCACTACTGTCTCAATCACTGTTTCATATTCTGCATGACATGAGCACAAAGCTGGGAATCCGGAGTCCTGACCTGCTCCCAGCTCTGCCACAAATGTGCCTTAACCTTGGATAACCCATGTGACCTCTCTGAGCCTGAGTTTTCTCACCTGTGAAATAAGGGCACTGAGTTATACTGTTTTTTAAGTCTCCCCAGTTTTAATTTTATTGGAAAGTCAGTTGCTTCCTCCTCCGAGCTCCCATGGCACATTGTTCATCCTTCTCTATAGGCATTTTAGTGGAGTTTATCTCTTTACAAACCTGTTTCCCCGCTGGACTGTGAGACCCTCAGGAGCAAGGACTGTCTCCTAGTTACCTTTGTTTCCTCTGTACCTGGCGAGGAGGGAGGAAAGGGATATTAAGCTTCCATTAAGCGGAGCACAGTGCTGCACATCATACATAAAGTATTTCTTTTAAAACTTGCAGTATAATGACAATCTCAGTTCTGCAGATGAAGCAACTGAGAGATTAATTTATCCAGGTTACAGAGCTGAACGAGAAATGAAATCCAGGTTTCTCTTCTTTGCCTACTGTCCCAGGACCTAGCATGGAGCAGCAGGGCTGCTAAATTTCTCCAAATACCTAGAAGATGCTCAATAAATTCTCATTAAGTGGTTATTAAAAAAATTCTCTTGCTTGGCTTTTGGTCAGGTTGGGGTGTGCCCGTGAACCTCACCTGCCCTGTGGTGGGATGGGGACAGAGTTGAGCTATAGGTAGGAAATGAGAGTAGAGTACAATTTATTACAAGGACTTAGGAGTTCTTTAATTAAAGGCAGGGCAGGGCAGAGCTCTTACTGGGTATGAAGAAATAATGATGAAACATTCTCAAGGTAACTCAAGGTCTCTGGTAATTCACCCTGAAGAACACGCTACAGCCCTCATCAGCATCATCACTCAACCTACAAATTCATAGAGGACGCAACTGTTTTCATAGCCCTGGAAGGTCACATTAGTCTTTCTTGCTCTGGTGCCCCTCACAATTATGTACAGGTGAGCAGACAGAGAAATCTATATTAAAGTCTCAAAGTGTGAGGGGCTCCCGGCGCCTGAAGCCTGCCAGGTACTTGGCCCGAGACCACAGGCAAACACTGTGGCTCCTGTCATGTGGTGCCCAAGGCAGAGATATTGGAATTGAAATGGATTACTGTCTTTGTGGCACTCTGACCTAGTACCAGCACCTGAGAAAGGATCTTTGGTTCTAGTTAATTTATCTTAACCATAAATAAATTCCAAGAGCCAGCCTGAGTTAATGTTTGCCTCGGGGGAGAAAGAAAAAGAAAGGAGATCATCTGTTCCTGAGGGTGCCTTAGGATTGTGCCTGAAGCTTTTAACCATTCGGGATCCACATAAATCTCACTGGAGTAGCTGATACTCTTTAAGCAAGGAGTGCAGTAGAGCAGTGAGGAAGAGGACATTTGTTTCTGTCTGGTGGTGAGTTAATGCCAGCCTGCAAGCAAAATACCGAATAAATAGCACATTGCATTCAGTTCTTCTAAATAGAGTGCATGCTGCTTTAGTAGCTGAGGAGATGGGACTGTTTGATGCCCATTTGTGAAACAAACAAATCCTAACACTTCAGAGAGGTGGAATGTGCTGTAAGATCTTCTATAACTTTAAAATGCCAAACAATGGCCCTAAACTTTGATTGACTTCTTCTGCTTAACTGACTAGTGGATTTTGTGCCTTCACTTGCTCCACAAATCCTCACTAAGTGGCTGCTATGAGGGGCAGAACATCACATGGTTAAGAACATGGAACCGTGGAACCATGTGGCCTGCGTCTGATTCCTGGCTTAGCCACTTAATCAACCTGTGACTTTGGGCAAGTTGTTTACAGTCTCTGTGCCTCAGTTACCTTATCTGTGAAATGAGAATAATAATAGTACCAATTTTGGAGGGCTGTTTCAGGGATTAAATTAGAAAATATATAAAGCACTTAGAACACCTCTACAACACAGTGAGTGCCATATAAGTGTTTGCCGAGTGCTGGAGCCAAACCTATCACCAAGGCTATTAAAGCCCATAGGATAAAGACAGACCTACTGACACTTCTTTTCTGGGTGGAAAGAACAAGGGACAACTACATCAGGAGTTTAGGGAAGCTTTATAGTGTGATACAGTGTAGTTTTTTTTTTTTTAAGATTGTATTTATTTTATTTTTAGACAGAGGGTAAGGGAGGGAGAAAAAGGGAGAGAAACATCAATGTGTGGTTGCTTCTTACGTGCCCCCCACTTGGGACCCAGCCCACAACCCAGGCATGGGTCCTTACTGGGAATTGAACCTATGACTCTTCAGTTTGCAAGCCAGAGCTCAATCCACTGAGCCACGCCAGCCAGGGCTGATACGGTGTTTATCCAGAAATTTGGAATATGTGCCCCAGTTGATAAACCAGGGAGTTGTAGGCAGTACAGGGAAAAACTTCTTTCTTAAAATTTTAATATATATGTAAAATTACATGTAATTAAGAAAAATACACCTGACACATTAAATCTTTTATTTTATGGATAGTTTTACTTAGGAATAAATTTAAAAAATAAATACTTAAGTTGATTAAGAGGACTTCTAGATCCCCATAGGGATAATAGCAACTGCTTAAATCTAAATTTCTCACATATCTTCCAAAACCAAACAGAAACAAGTGGAACAAATATAGTTAAACCAATGCCCACAGTAGCATCACTCACAGGAGTAGCATACTAGCACTGGAGATGAGCACAGCAGATTAGATTTTATAGTTGTAGCAAACATTCAGCCTCTCCCTCCCACCTAAGAATCACCACCATCATCACTAACATTGAGCATGGTGATGTGACTGTATTCAGCCAATCACATTCTGCAAGCAAGATGCAAGCAGAAGCTAGATATGTACTTGCATGGTTGGGTTTGGGTTTGGTCCTTTGCAGTCCTGTCTTTTGTCATTAAAAGAATATGCTTTATTTAGCAGCTGGTCCAAAAATGATGAGAGACACTTGCCCAAGACTTGAAGCTCATAACCAAATATAGCTGAACCCAGCCTAGATCAGCCGAATCCCAGTCAACCTGCAAAAACGTAAGTGAAAAATGAATGTTTATTGTTTTATGTCCTGAGTTTTAAGGTTGTTTGTTTTGGAGTAATAGCTGACACATGGAAATTAGTACCAGAAGTGACATGCTGTTGTAACAGTAACTTGACATTTGGGGTATTAATTTTGGAACTAGGAATTAGGCAATGAAGAAAGTATTATGTAAGGATGAAAACTAGTGACCTATGTTATACAGTGGCAAATTATTTGGTAAAATGTCACCTTCGGTATCTTAGAAGGCAGATAATGTACCTAATAAATACTTAGTGTTGGATGGAGCAGCTTCGAGGTAGAACATAAAGTGTGAGCTGATGCCTACTAGTTTCATTTGCTAAGATACTACATGAAAATGATTAGGTCAGGACAATACCAACCAATTTGCAAAGCAATATTTAGAGGAAAACTACAGGGATGGAAAATCAAAGTGCTTATTACTAAATCAAAGGTGTCACCATTATGACACGGCCTCAGAGAAAAGACCAAAGCCAGGGTGCTTCCAGGAAAAGCTGACCTCAGAATAAAGATGAAATCAAGGGTGTGGCTGTAACACTTGTTGATATCTCTATAGACCTGAAGGTAATGCCTAGCAGACCCTTTCAACTAACAAAAGGGACCATGAGAAAACTTGAGAATATGATCCCCAAAAAGCACATTGTGTACAAATTTGCGGCAATTTAGTCTAGAAAGAGAGAGGCATGTATCCAAAAGAAAAAAATGTGTGTGACTTTTGGTACTGTGTTGACAGCAATCAAATAATAAAACAAGAAGGAACTCCCAAAGGTAAGAACAACAACAAATTTAGGACTAATCCTACAGGGAGCCCCCAGAGCCTAATGGAGGAGTATTTCTATTCACAGTGCAGGAGAGGCTGACATTTGTCCAGCAAGTATTCAGAATTTCTATGGACCACTGTGTGCTATGTGCTATGTTACTGTCCTTCTTGCCTTCTTAGGGTGTTTAGAGTACAGTTAATTAATTAGAGTGCAATTAACCCGTTTCTGATCCACCATCATATATTGGGTCTGTATGTGGAATGATAGGTAACAATATGTCTTTGCAGTTTGAAGGTCTCTGAATTAAGAGGAGTCACAATCATATTTGATGCAGGTCATGAGATCCTTGTCTTCCAGCCATGATATGATAAAGACTTTGGGGGTGCTTGCGAAGGAACTGAGTATATTTTCAGTATGGGAGGTACATATTTATTTATGAACAAGAGGAAAGCCTGTGGTAAATTAGATTACTGTTGAGCAAATATTTATTTCCTGTCTTTTCCAACTTCCAAGGGATTAACAAATTTTTCAGCCCCATTGATGTTGGATTCATTCATATACCTTCTTTTGATCAGTGGGATGTGCTGTGAATACAGATTTGAAATGTGTTCTCCTAGAAGGGTTTCATTTCTTGCACTCCTGTCTTGTGTCATAAAAATAACATGCCTTGCATAGGCAAGGAGGATGAAAAGATCAAGAAGTTGACCTGACCCCAAACCACAGTTTATAACTAAGCCCAGAGTGGATAAGCCAAATCCCAAGACTCAAAGATGGATAAACAAGAAATAAATGTCTGTTGTTACATGCCACTTAAGTAATTTCTTACATGGAAATAGCTTACTGATATACATAAAAGCTATAAACTTTATTTTACAAATAACTAGGCTAAAACTATTAGTGAGAAAGTGGGAGACTTCACATAGGTATAACTGGAGTTTCCAAAGCAATAAAGCAAAGCAAGAGAACAAAATTTCTAAACTATTAAGGCAAGAAAACATTCTAAAATTAAAAAAGAAAGGACGGAATCTACATGTTGAAAGAACCTCTGGTGTAACTAGATGAACTTGATCCCAAATGGTTGACTCTAGGACATAGTCTAGTAAAATTATTAAGACACTGAACATAATGAAAAAAAATTCTGGGGCTCCAGACATAAAGACTAAGTCATTTACAGTTCATGGATACCAAGTTAGCCTCCAGCATCTTGAAAACAATATACAAAGTGACATGAGAGTAATGCAATGTTTCCAATAAATTAAAAAAACTAAAACTGGTGTTTATTGCATATAAATTATACCTCAATAAACTAATTTTTAAAAAGCCTTAACTAAAAGAAAACTAGTTAGCATAGGGCAATGGAGAAGCATTAGTAATACAACCAAAGAAAGAAAACATGACCCAAAGATTTTATATCAAGCAAAACTAACCTTCAAGGATGAAGAGCACAGATTGTCAGTAATATAGGAGAATGCAAGGGGCAGTGTTCCCATGAATGCTTCCTAAGAAATCTAGCAGAGAACAGGCATCAGACAACCAAAATGATCAGAGAACCATCTATACCCGTCTGAGCCATTAAATATATTGTATGATTACTTAAACAATTGTGACTAAATAAGATCTGAGCAAGAAAAAGCTATAACTCTGACAATGTAGATATAGTATAATTACAGAATTTGGGGTGGGAAGTTTATATACATAACAATTTTGCAACTGTAATTAGTTTGATGGTGATGGTATTATTAATGTTCTGAGTCTTTAGGTCATCCCTCAGGGCTAGGATGGACCTCCTCCCAATTGGTAGGTCGAGTGTCAAGACCGAAAATGCTACAAATGCACTGAAAGAGTGTGAAAAAGCTTATTACTCACAAAATGAGGCTTTCTGGGGAGTGCCAGGCTGGCTCCCTGCAGGACTAAAAATGTCTTGAGATACTAAGGAGGGGCATCTGGCTTAGAGTTTTATTGTGGTTGATGGTGAGGATGGGCTGGGGTTTCCCATGCACAGTCTGGGGCTGGCGTGGTTTGAACTTTCCACCAATGCTAAAGAGAGGGAACCTGTAAGCTCTGCTGTTGGCTTAACCAGAGGTGAAGCACGAGGGAAAGAAGTAGTGGAGCTTAAAAGCTGTCAGCAGGTAAACATCAATTGGAGAGTGAGACGGAGACTCATCGTTACGCTCAGGTGGTTATGTGTGTGTGATGTGAGCTAAAGCAAATGTGGTGTATTCTAATTCTAACATTCTCTGTGTCCTTGGAAAACGTCATTCTCAGTGTGAAGGAAACAAGATTTTTAAAATGTAATATAGAAAAGATAAGCAAAGTCTTCATGATCTGGATTTGAATGTGAAGTATCAGTATGAAGTCATGATAGTTCATATTGATATATGGTGTATTTTAAAATACATAATAGTAAGTATTTATGTGTTTCATAGCTCTGTCTACTGAAAATGCCTAGAAACTATGATCAATTTTGTAACAATAAGCCTCCCTAGAGCCCATAGTATGGTCTTAAAATATGATTTTTCACTAATACAAACAGACCTTCTCAGAGAAATGGCAGATTCCAAGCCTAAGGTTTAAAATGTACAAAATATTGGAATATTTTTCATACCAGATAGCAAGAAAGGTATCAAAGACTAGGGTCATCACAAAAGAACACAGGAGCCAAGTTGAATAAGCTCCAATAGGCCAAAGATAGGACATTTTGGGCTTCATTAAGTTGTATAATTGCAATAGACTTAAACCCTTTAAATATGTTTAAATCTATGATTTTCTAATGATAGTAAGAAGAAATAATGGTCAATTTTGAAGAATGAAATAATTGAATTAGAGTATCATTGCTTTTTCTTGCCTAATGAATCCATGAATCTAGGCTTTGAAGTGAACAGGTATTAGGTGCCCCGCAGTGAAAAAGCACACCACCACCCATAGTTCTGCCAAACGGCTTGAGCCTGAGTAGAATCAAGCCTCTGGATCCAGCTGCAAAAATACGGAGGACAGAGGAACACGCTGAACTGCACCATGAGCACGCAATCAGTAAAATCCAGGTTGCGCGCGACTCTGTAAGACAAACAGCCCCGGTTTATGATTAATGGGTTATAAGTAAAATGAAAGGATGGAGGGGGAAACTGCAGAATAAAATATGCTGGAAGGGCATATCATTTTTTATAAAGAGCAAGACTAAACTACTATGTCCAGGGGTGCAAACTGGGGTGATAAAACTATAGTAAAACATCCCAAAAGTCAAGATAGGGTTTGCTTATGAAAGAAAGGAGAGGGGCCTGATTGAGACAGGGCACATGGAAGAGGTTCTGAGTTGGGTAGCAAAGTTTTATTTCTTGACCTGGGTGATGATTACAATGGTGTTTTCCTTCATTAATCTATATATTTGTTTGTGTGGCTTTCTCTGTGTTTCATTTATAAACTTTTGTTTAAGTTGAGGGGATGATAAGGAGTTGAGTTAAACAAATATTTAATAAATAATTATTCAGGTGGTAGGTGGATTTGACAAAAACCATGAAAGTACTTGGCGGACAGGTGTTCAAAAAACACTAACATAGTGTTTAAGAGCTTAGGTTCTGAGAAAGCCACAAATTGGGGTTGAGATTCCCGTTCTGTCCCTTATTAGCTGTGTGATCTCTAAACCTCAGTGTCTTCATCTATAGAATCAATATAATAACTATCCGATGGAGTTTTTGTGACGTGTGAATGAGATAATCCATATAAAACACTCAGCAAAGTGCATGCCACATAGTAATTACTCAGTGAATGCTATTTGTTGTTGTTATTGCTGTTGTTTTGGGGGAGGATAGGGGCTTTTATTTAGGCATCTTTTTCATGGACCACTGGGGACTCCTATGAGGCTTCTTTCAATATCCATCGCAGCTACCAGAGCTCTTTTTCTTCTCTGCTGCTCCAATGATAGCCCTGAGAAAATCCTGACTTCATTTCTTTAAAGACTAAATGCTTTGGGATACATGGGAAAATGAAAAGTGTTACAGATTTCCAAGCTATATTAAACCAATATAACTTGCTGCCCAGCTGCCACAGGGACCAGCATGGCAGTGACTACTAGACTGATGGGGACCAGAGAATTTAGAACAACTCAGTTAGCCTGTGGCTAGTCTGACTGCCACCTTCGCGGGTATCAGGAGACTAGACGTATGCTAAGAATCCCAGGTCAGCTCAATATTTGAAAATGTGGCCTCTAAAGCCATTACCTTTCTCGACATACTTTTTACTAACACATATGTCAATTTTATATATACATATATATGAATATATACATATATTCATATATATATATATATATATATATATATATATATATATGAAAAGCACATGGCCCGTCTGTGTTCATCAGCCAACTGTTCCCGTGAGTGCTGATTTCCTCCTGACCTGTCCTGCATCATTGCCTTTTACCCAATTCTAAGCAGCAGGTAGGCAGATGCCCTCTGGGATGGATTATTTAGAATTAGCTTTAGCCCCCTTGAGCCTAAAGTCCTTGTTGAGTAGTGAGCAAAAATGCTCTTCTACTTTTCTAGCATGTGCCCTCTTTATACCTGACCGTTCAGGGCATCCTCTCTCTGTCCACGTTTCCCATCCCTGAATTCTCACAGCCAACTCAGTTCATCTCCATTCTCCTACTGCAGATATCTTACTTTGCCTGTTCAGGTTTGCGTAGTACTTTCCCCATTATTGGTTCAACCACATCAGTCCAGCATTATTAACTTATATTATTTTGTACGAGATCTGATCTCCTCATGATTAAACGACTCACCCCCAGTGCTCCCTGGCAGAGCTGGGACAGGAGCAGGCCTCTCTCCATTACACAGGTCTAGTCTACAATCTCTTTCCACTACGTCCTGCAGACACGGCATTCTCCCCGGCAGAACTTTGATATATTTTATTTATGCAATTACCTGTTTATGGATTCATTTGTTTATTTCTTTGTTGGGTTTTTTTAATATAAATTATTATAGTATTTGTTCTATGATTATCTGATCAAAAGGGAATAAATATATCACTTAATACAATAGTAAAATAATTATTAGTTAAACATTTTTAGAAGTGATAAAACCAGATTTGTGAAAATTTTTTTTAAAATCATCATGAAAAATGCAGATTTACTTTTAAAACTTTATCAGAATGTTATCTTCTGTCATCTTTTCTTGAAACATATTTTTATCCATTTTTTAGTTCATTTATAATGAATTTTTAAATGTTTCAAATATTCATAAAAGCTTGATGTCTCATATGAACACTTTGTGTACCCACTATCCAAATGCTGTTAATATTTTCTCCATATTTGGTTCATATTTTTCCTTTTACTGAAATTAATATTTCAGAAAAAGTTGAAGTTTCCTATGTTCTCTTGTTCTAGTTTCATTTCTCTCTCTTCCACCCCAGGACAGTGATGTGTGTCTTTTCCATTCATGTTTTAAAATGTTTACTATGCATGCATTTACCCATACATAACATTCATTTAATCTTGTACATATTATATGCTTTTCCACCCAATATTATGTTTTTTATATCTATGAGTGAAATTAATCCTTTTCATTTTTGTATCTACTAATATATTGGAACTTATTTTTATCTTATTTTGTGTCTTTTATTTTCCATACTTTTTTCACCATTTCTTTATTTCCTGCCTCTTCTTAAATTAATAATGTTGTCTCTAGTCCTACTTTTCCTAATTTGCTGGTTTGAAATCTGTAGATTATTGTTCTATTATATAATATATTTCATATTTCAAGTGAATCATTTACTATCATCCCCAATTTTTAACAAACGTACTTAATTTTACATTTTAAATAAAGTCTGAAGTTATTAATTACTTTTGGTCTCTTTAACAAGACAAAATTTACTATGCATTAACTAACCACTGAAAATTACCTCATTGCTAGAATTTATTTCCACCTTTTTAATCATATGATGTATTTTCTTTTTTACAGAGCTAGTATTTTGCAGATACCCCTTGTTGGGGATTATTGAACTATTTACGTATATCGAAGGCTTATTCTGTCTTTTGCTTAGTGTATATATACTTTTCTGAGGGAGATGAAGAAAAGAGTATATGTTTTAAAAACAATTTTAGGATATTTAACCCCCTTAGACCCCTCTGCCCTCTGCAATCACCACACCTTTTGTCCACCTTTTTTTATACATTGCTAGTACTTTTTAATAATCCTGATTTTGAACTCATATTGTTTCTTGCTTTCTTCTAGCTAAGGGTTTCTCAACAGTGGTTCTATTCACATTGAACTGGATAATTCTTTCTTACAGAAGGCATCCTGTGTATTGCAGGATGTCCAGAAATATGCCTGGCCTCTACCCACTAGGTGCAAGGAGCATCCCCCAAGTCATGACAATCCTAACTATCTCCAGAGATTGCCAAATGTTCCTTGAAAGGCAAAATTTCCCCCAGTTAAGGACCACTGTTGTAGCTGAGATACGCCTTGACAGTAGTAGTTCTGCTAGAAGGATCAGGGAATGGGGGTGGGGGTGAAGCGTAAACTCAGTTAATCACTTTTTTGCCCTTATATTACATTTTTTTAATAGATTTGTTTTTATAAATATATGTTTCAATTACAGTTGGGCGTACACTATTAGATTAGTTTCAGATGTAGAACATAGTGATTAGATATTTTTATACCTTACAAAAGGTTCGCCCCGCAAGTCTAGTACCCACCTGCCACCATACATAGTTATTATATTATTGACTATATTTCCTACACTGTCTTTTATATCCCCATAACTGTTTTTATAGCTGACGATGTACTTTTTAATCCCCTTCCTTTTTCATCCATTCCCCAACCCCCCTCCCATCTGGTGATCATCAATTCGTTCTCTGTATCTATGAGTTTCTTTCTGTTTTGGTTGTTTTAAAACTAGATTACTTTCAGTCCACTGAAACCCTAATTTTTCCTCAGTACTTTGAAAATATTACTTCACTGGCTTTTTTATTGTTGCTAATGAGTGGCCTGCTGATGGTGTAAGAGAAATTCTTTTTTTCTTTTTTTTAAAAGATTTTATTTATTTATTTTATTTTTAGACAGAGGGGAAGGGAGGGAGAAAGAAAGGGAGAGAAACATCAATGTGTGGTTCCCTCTCACATGCCCCCTATTAAGGACCCGGCCCACAACCCAGGCATGTGCCCTGACTGGGGAATCAAACCAGCGACCCATTGGTTCGCAGGCCGATGACACTCAATCCACTGAGCTACACCAGCTGGAGCTAGAAATTCTTTTTTTCTAAAGTGAGTCTCCCCCTCCCCGGTAGATCTAAAAAATTTTCCCTTATACTTTTTATATTCTTCTATTTCATCACAATGTGTCTAGGTATAGATTTATTGTTAGCCCATTATATACATTTTTAGTCTGAGGATGCATGTCTTTCATCAATTCTGGAAAATGTTCAGCAGTTATCTCTTTAAAAACTGCTTCTCTGTTATCTCCTCCTCTAGGATTTCCATTGCCTGTGCTATTATTCACATCTCTTCACGTCCCTTTCATACTTTTATCTGTTCTGTCCTTACTAGTATCTTCCAATTCACTGAATTCCCCTTTACATACAGTGTGGAACGTATCTTGTCCACTTCAAAAATCATTTTTACTCCCGGGATTTCCATCTGTCTTACTTTTATAAACTACTCTTCTTGCTTTATTTCTCACTGTGCTGTGTAATAATTTATTCTTCTTCAGGTGTCTACTTTTCCTTCCTTTATCTCTGTAAAGATTCCGAGCACACGTGCCTGAAAGTCCTCTGTAGGTTGCTTAGTGTTTTTTTTGTTTGTTTTCATTTTATTGGAATGAGTTTACCTCCTAGTTGTTGATTTTGTTTTCTCCTTTTCTTAGCATTTCTTTCCCTTTATGTTTTGGGAATTTTAGTTTGCATTCTTGAGAGTTTTCTCATTCCTCCCCTTCTCTTCCCTCCCCCACTCCTCCTTCCCCTCCTCCTCCTCCTTCTGCTCCTCATCTTCCTCCTCCTCTGCCTCTCCCTCTTCCTCTCTTCTCCTCTCTCCCTGCATCCTTCCAGCAGTTTTATGGCTGCCTCCATGCAACCTCCTGCAGGCTTCTACTGTAGAACTAGAACTCATATTGCATCTCCTGGGTCAGAGACTTTCTTGGCCTCCATTCTAGGTGAAAGTCCAGGTCTGCTTCCTTCTGCCTTGTTGTACGCCAGATCCCCAGGAAACATTCAGATGAAGTTTCGTTAGTCTTTTTATGGGTGGCAGCCCCACTGCCACTACAGACTTTGGTCCCTCGCCTGGAGTGGGGCCTTTTTGGTCCATGTTACTCTGCAGCAGCTGAAACCCCTGCCGGTCTCGGCCTATTTCTGAACCCAGAGCCTGGCAGGCTCCCAGTCGCAGCCCATTTTGCACTTTGTATTTGTTTTATTTATGCTGCACAGAGATGTTTATCTTGGGTTTGAACATAACTGTGCCTTTGAAATTGTCTTTGCAAAATTTTTCCATGTGTAGAAAGTCACTGAAAGGCTTCAAAGAATGACCTTTCAATGACATCCTGACCAGAAATAAAATAAAATTAGTCTCTCAGTGTAGGCTACACCCTCTTATTTGTCTTCTGTGATCACCTTCTGCTTTCTATGGGCCCTGTGGAAGAGCTAACCTTCCCACTCTTAGTTCCAGACCACTAACACTCTAGAGCCTTCGCTTCTCAGTAGCCCTACCAGTGAAATAATCCATTCCGTTTGTCAAATCATTTGCTCTTTTACTGTCACTTTTCCCTCGGATTCCCAGCTCTACCCCAGACATATTCGCACCTTCCTAGGTCACTAAAACACCTGAAAGACATTTTTCTCCTCTTCTCCCATCTGTGCTACATTCCTGATGGCCCCAAAATCCATGCCAAAGTTCCTGTAGAATCTTGATTTTAAGGTTCTCATTCTTTTTTTTTAATCTTTTTTAAAAATTGAACTTATTGGGGTGACATTGGTTAATAAAATTGTAAAATTATGTAAGTTTCAAGTGTACAATTCTATAACATATCATCTGTTTATGGTGTGTTCACCACACCAAGTCTAGCCTCCTTCCATCACGTTTATTCCCCCTATAACCTCCTCTATACCCCTACCCTCTTCCCTCTGTTAATCACCATGCTCTGTGTCTATGAGTTTTTCTTTTTTGCTTAATCTCTTCACCTTTTTCACCCAACCCACTATCACCCTCTTCCCTGACAGTTGTCAGTCTGTTCTGTATCTATGAGTCTGTTGCCATCTTGTTTGGTAGTTTCTTTTGTTCATTAGATTCCATAAAGGAGTAAAATCACATGGTACTTGTCTTGCTCTGACTGGCTTATTTCACTTAACATAATGCTCTCCAGGGCCATCCATGCTGTTGCAAGGGTGAGATTTCCTTCTATTTTATGGCCAAGTAGTATTCTGTTGTATAAATGTATAATGTTCTCATTCTTGATGACATCACAGACTTTTATGAATGGGCATGACCCAATCATAAGGCTCTATTTCATCACTGAGCTCCCTGACAGACACATCCCCTCCTCAGACTTCATGGTTCACTCTTTTTCTGTAGAATACACACTCTTTTCTAGATCCCCTTCCTCTTCACCTACCCCTATTCCCATGTCACCAAAGTTCTTTTTGTTCATGTCTTTTGTTGGTTCAATAGTTCATTAATTTAAAAAACATGGAGATTCTGCTACGTTCTAGGTTTACACGAGGCTCTAGGGTAAGAAAATACAGTGATGATTCAGAGTCCTATGATATTCTGAAGACATTTAGAGCTTAAAATAGTAGATAAATGCATAGAAACGATTAAAACACTCTGAGAATACAGAGGAGGGAGAAGCTTCCTGGAGGAGGCATCATTTGAACAGGGGCTTAAAGGATGGGAAGACCCTAGGCACAAGATTAAGGGAAAAGAGTTCAGGTAAAGGGGAAAATATTCTGTTACCATTTGCCTTTCTCACTACAGCTTTCATTCCTTAAGAAGAGGAGCCATATGTTTTATTTTTGTATTTCTCACAATACTTTACAGCAGGTCTCTTTCTATGAAAAGGAGCTTAATAGACACTGGATGAATAATGTTATTAAATACGGTGTGAAATGTTTTCCTGCAGCCTGATCTCTGTCTTCTTGCTCAGAGAATGAGTTACCCATTTATTAATTCACTCTAGCAACATTTATCCGCGCCTAATCTGCGTTAGGCACGTTAAGGATAATGACGTAGAAATGGGCAAGTCAGGCATTCCGGCGACTGTCTCAGGCTTCGGAAGGGCCCGTGGCGCGAGCATGCTGGGGGTTCAGCGTTCGGCATTCCCGTCCTGGCCCTTCTGTTCGCAGCAAGGAAAGGCTTCAATCGAGCAATTCCATGCCTCTGAGTTCGCGGCCCTCCAGGCGCTGGTACTTCCCACCGACACTGAAGAGTCCCCTTAACAACTCTAAGGGATTTTCCAGTGAGAAAGCAACCTGGGGCGCATTTGCCCTGGGCCTTCTCAATAGGCCTTGCAAGGACTGATGGGCGAGCTCCCGCAGGTTGAGAGAGACTGAAGGGCAGCCTGGAGGCAGGGGCTTTGTCTCCAAACCACACAACTGCCAGTGCTTCTCCCGACACTCTCTGCCCTCTGGTGTTTGGACCCTCTGTTCTTAGAGGCCATCTTGCTCCCAGGCAGCCAGGGCAAACAATGCAGGATGCCAAATCAGCTATTCAATTACAAAGATTGTGTGTGTGTGTGTGTGTGTGTGTGTGTGTTGTGTGTGTGTTGTGGCTGTTTCTCTAACCTAAATCCTAAAAATTATTTGTGCCATCTATACTCATGCTTCCCTCAATTTTTCACTTAAACTACCTTCCAAAAATAAAATAATAAAATAAAATAAAATGATGGAGAGACAAGGCTTGAAAATCCTCCAAGCAGAGAAAACCAGTTAGAGCACGCTGAAAAAATAATCAGGAACATAAGCAAAACTTAGGTTATTTCTTGTAAATGCCTCTGATAATCATTAACAAAATTTAAGTCATCTTCCTAAAATGCTAAAAGATAATCACGTTCATTCCCCACTATCTGGAAACCCCCATTGTAATAACCAACCATTGTAAAGGTTAAACAACTTCCTTATTTCCACTTTATGAGCCATCTTAGAATGTCATGCCTCTGAGCTTCATACTAGTTTCAAGTCTGAAGTCTCCCTGTTTGCAAAGGGTTTTTTTCTTGCTCAATAAAATATTCATACCAAGTAAAGCTCTCTAAATTTTCTTTTCACACTACGTAGACTCACAAGTCCTTAGCATGAAATATTTTCTTCTCCATTGACTACACCATATTTTAATTCTGAGCACCCCCTACCAAGAATAGGATTGTATTAAACTTCTGCCAACCTACCGTAATCACCAAAAAATAATTCTAAGGTCAAGAATGGTGAGTTTTTATGGAACAGGGAAATGAGGCACACTTAGGAATTGGACAATGTAGGTTCAAATCCTGACTGTTCAACTTTCAGCAATAGATGTGGATATGGACTTACACAGAAGATGTGCGTGTCGGCTTACGTTTTCTGGACTCGTTTTTGCATCTGTAAGCTGGAACAAAAGTGCCACAATACTGATAGGGTTGTTGTGAGAGTTAAAGGCAAGCCTGGCAAACCTTCAATAACTGGTGACAATTTTATTTTTATTATTATAATTACTACACTCGTCCAGCACCCAGGCTCAGTGGCTGCCTGAGCTGTTTGTTCACTCCCACTCTCCATCTGCTTCTGCAGGAGCGGGGAAGGGGGACCTGGGAAAGGCCGCCTCTGGGCTCTGCCCACAGAGCCAAGTGCGGTAAGGATGCAGCGAGGCCCCTGTGCCCCTGTTGACCGGCAGGTTCCACCAGCCAAAGGCACCATCCACAGGGCGCACATCTAGGCTGCGGAACTGGCCTTACCAGGCCAGATACCTTTACTGTTAAAGTGTGTTTTTGATTAGTAAGATGTAATTTATCCAAGTTGCTGTGGTAAGAATCTTCAGTTTTCACATTCTAGAAAAGCCGTCCCTAGGTTCCTAGTGATACAACTGTGACTCACTCAGACGCTCACGATCCCTACTTCCCAGACACTGGAAAGTGCTTGGAGTCACCTCGGAATCCGCCACCACTCCACCATGCCGGGGTGGGATATGCTCGCCAGGCAGTGGGAGGGGGACGGGACAGGGCGGAGCGATTGTTGCAGTAACCAGCCCCTCCCTGGCCAGAGCTAGTCACAGATGGGGTGCACCTTCTGTCTGCCGCAGCCTGGACGCCGTGTTCTCAACAAACCCAGCGTTAATTAACAGCAGACCTGGCGTACACAACTTTAATTTTGAAAACGCTTGCTCATTCATTGCTTTAACCATACTTCCGCCCCCACCCACAGTCCCTTTCTCTGCACCTCAGGCATCTTCACAGCCTGCCTGAGGAGAGTGAAGCGAACTCACGAAACTGGCCTTATGCACATCTGGAAAGCATCTGTCTACCGTCGTGTAACTGATTGCAGGTGGTGCTGGAGGGAGAGAGTTAATAATATTAATGAATAAGACTAATTGATTATTAAGCACAATTAGCCTGGCAATAATACCACCTTGGCATTCTGCCAATCTCTGCGACTTAGTTACAGGAAATCCTTGCTTTGCTGGGGATTAGGGACAGATTTGAATGTCTGAACCAGGCAACTGCAAGGGACTCTGGATGCCATTAGTGTAAACGTGACTAACGTAAGTATTTAGAATGTATACCGATTGCATCCACAAGCACCTGAATCAACTGAACTTTATTGAAAAGTTCTCCACCACTTCTTAGCTTTACCTCCTGTTCTTGGGGGATGGAAAGCTGGGTGGCAGGCTAGGAGTGGTGGCTGAGACCTGAAACAAACCCAGTGAGTGTTCCTTCTCTTTCCCCCGTTAAAGTAGAAATTCAGAGATTTTAAAAGACAACATTCAGACTAAGGCATACATGCTAAGGATTTAAGGTAGGGAGATCGCTTTTGTAGTGTTTTGAGGGAGGAAAGTGTTGTTACATCACATATTCTTTCAACAAACATATTTTGAGGGCCTGTCATAAACCAGGCACTGAACCAGGTGCTTGAAATTATAGGCAGATTTGTTCCTCGGAAAACTCGTAGCCTTATAGGGTGGGGATAGATATGTGTAACCTGCTTCCTGCAATGTGGCTAATTAGATACCCTGCACCGACCCTTCTGCTACCAAACAACTAAATCCTTGATTCAACAATCCTTTGTAACTCATTCCTGGACTCACAAGAAATCTTCACGAACTATTCACACCAACTGTCTCCACTGCCCCACCCCCCCATAAAGTGAGCTGAACTAGGTGCTGAGAGTGGGGAGCTATAAGCAAATGGGAAAGGTGGGGTTGCCTTAAAGGCAAATCTCAAAAGAAAGAATAGAAAATGAAATTGACTACAAATCATAAAGGTAGATATTATTTCCTAATATTCTTGCTTTGCTTTTATAAGTGTATGCATGTATACATACATATATATGTATACACACATATATTTTATATATATGTTTTATATATGTATATGTATGTGTTCACAGTTGTGATATCAAATATATTAGAGGGGCACACTCAAAGTAATTTAAAAGCTGCTGTTCTATAAGGTGTTATAGAGGCACGAAGGAAACAGTTGCCAGTTTTACCTGGGTGGTGGTTGGGGGAACAGAACATGAGAGTCCATACTATACGTGAAATTTGTGTTGATTGTCGAAAGACAGATAAGACTATTCTAGGCTGATAACAGGAAGAATATACCAGTTTTTGAGGGAGGGGGAAAAATCATGAAAATGAATAGGAAGTAATGAAAATGGGATTTTTATCTCCATCTTTGCCTTTCCCTTAACACCTTATGCTGCATCAATTCTAAATAACCTAAGGTTGATTTTTTTTTAAAGTCCCATTTATAAAGTTTGGCAGGCACCCTCTTGTGAAGGGTACAAAGGCCATACTAAGGCGTTGGGACTTTATCCCATGGGCACGGACAGGCGCTGAGGGGTTTTCGGCATGGGTGTGATATGATTCATTTTATGGATTAGAGAGACAATTCTGGCAGCATCCTAAGGAAATATGACAGATGTTAGTGTCGTTTACCCAAATATGAATGAAGGAAGAGATAGCTTGGAAGAAGAAAGGGGGGATGTTATTATTCAGAGGATAACTATTAGCAATTATATTATTATGCAGAGCATAATTTAAATTATTCAGAGGATAATTTAAGTTTTCAATATGTGATAAATTGTATTACCAACCAAATAATTTGCTGACCCTCACCCAGGAAACCCATCAGGCTTGGTCATGTGACTCTGTGTTCGCTGGTGAAATGTGGGTGAGCATGACTGAAACTTCAGGGACAGCTTGTGTGTCCCCAAGATTTCTTGTTCCTTTGCCATGAGATTTGCTGTGTTCCAGCCAGAGGCTGCTCTGTGGGTGTGGCCTTAGAGCGGAGAGACTTAACAGCATGTAGTTAACCTATGGTGGTGGACAAGTAGAATGAACGTGAAAGAAATCTTTGCTATTGTAGACCACTGCGAAGGGTTTGTTACCCAAGTTCATCCAAACTAATTCGAGATGCCTGTGGAGGCATTACATTTACATGAGGTTTCTCTACAGGACTTTTTTTTTTTTTTTTTTTTAAGGACTAACCGTCTTTGTCTAGCCCTGTTTGGAAGCTTCTGTAGTCGCTCTTCATGAGCCTTCGTCTTAGACCCATGAGCCTGCTCAGGAGGACCAGGCTGTAAAATTGTATCTCCACGGCAGGGTAACTGCAGTGAAAAGGGGGCCCAGAGAAAAGCACGGTGTCAAGGTGGTGATGTGCAGAGTTAAACTTCAAAAAAATATGGGAGACAGAGCTCAGTTAAGAGTATCAGCAAATGTGGATTTTATCTCAGTATGGATGTTGCAAAAGAGGAGGGGTTATTGACTCAAGAATAGAGAGAGAAAACCCCCGAGGGGGCTCAATGCAGCTCTGAAGTGGACAAAGAAGAGCAGGAAGCCCTGGCGTCTGCAGAGAAGTCTGTGAGGACGCTGAGAGGGAGGCTCAGACAGACGTCCGTGTCAGCGTGTACCAGGGGCTGCCACAGTGATACCTCAAGTGACTCTGCGGGGCTAGGAGCCGTCATCCACATGTACCTGTGAGTTTCTCCAAGTGGGATGACACGTGCATCTCTGTGGATAGCATGTTTGCCTCCTAAAAGCCTTTCAGAGAAGCAGAAGTTCGGGAGGTTGTGTTACATGAGTCGTTTGCCTCTGCCACACCTTGGTTGCGAGCATACTGTCATGTATGATAATGAGGAGTGTCCAGTCCTCAGGAAGTGGAAGAGAAAAGAGCCGAAGGAGGTGCCTCTCTTTTTCCCAGAAAGGCTGACCATTGGCTTTGTCTAGGGAAGAATGAGAAATCTGTCAGGCAGCGAATGTTGGGAGGGAAGGGCAACAATGAGAGAAGAAGCTAAAAAGGAAGGGGGAATAAGGAGAATCTAGTAAAAAGCCTTTCTGGGAATATAAGTGAGTATTCTGCTAGGGAAAATGGAAAATCATTTTGAGAAAATGAGAGAATTTCAGAAGATCCAAAAATCAATAATATCCTAAAAGGGTTTCTCGATACGCTTGTGCAACCAATACCGTAACATTCTGCTTCTTTTGTTCGTTCATTCATTCATTCATTCATTCACTCATTCACAACATTATTGAGGGACGTGTATGTGCCAAGCATGTTCTAATCCCCAGAGACAGAAAGATGAATAATGCCCCATTTCTGACCCCAAAATGCTCTGGCCTAGAAGGCATCCCCACCTATCTGTCTTGCTTTACTCCCTCTTAACTCACCTCTTACTTGGGGAAACCATCTAGAGCAATAATCCTAACCTTCTTAGACTATTTCCCTTTTTCCCTTTTCACTGGGAGCCCCTGGATATGCAAGCCTTGACCTGCAGGAACATACCTCTGATAGACTCTCCTGTTCTTCTTGTCAGATGCATGGAGAAGTACTTTTGAATTCTCAGCTCCTCTCACATCTCCTTGTCCTACATAAACGTGCTACCAACTCACTCGAGAACCACAAACATACAGTCACGGTCCCACTCAACTTAGTCTTTGGCAGGTACCATTGTGCCTTGTATCATACTAGATGGTTTTCTTCACTTTATGCTCTAGAGCATGGGCCAGCAACCTCAGGCCTGTGGGTCAGATCCAGCCCAGGGCTGGTTACTTTATGGTCCCTGAGCTAAGGAGTGGTTTTCAATGGGCAAAAGAAGGAAAGGAAGGAAGAGCAGGAGGAGAAGGAGTAGGAGGAGGGGAAGGAAGAGGCGGAGCATAGAGATCATATGTATCTGAAAAAGCCTAAAGTATTTACTATTTGACCCTTTCCAGAAAATGTAGAGAATAAACTCTTGTATCAGGCTCGTAAGATAGTCTGGGCTAAGAGTTTCTATTATCTCCAAGGGATCATTCAAAACTGGTCAGTTCAAACAGATTATTTTTCTCCAGGAGGAGTGGAAATTCCCATTATTTCCTAAGGCTCTGATGACTCAAAGTTAGAAAGCTATTCCTGCTTTTATAACAGCAGGCAGGGTTTTGAGGTGACTCCTTAGTCACAAGATGCTGATCTCCAATGAACCAATGTCAAATTCATGTCTTCACTCTCTGAGCATTAGGCATAAGGAAGGGCCACCACTCAGAAGTCTGCCTGGGCAGCCCTGACAAACCTGTTGGAAGAAGGACTGAGGGCAGCACCCTGGGGAGATGTCCGATCAGCCTCAGGTTGTTGAGGTCCCAGCACCCTATATCCAGCTGGGGGAAAGTGGCTGGAAGAAAGAGCAAAAGTCATATATGTATATATATACACACATATATATGCACTACGGTGACCCACTGACCGGTCCAAATGTTCCAGCACACTTCAGACACACAGGTTACGATTGGCCAGCCCCCAAGGGGTGCACAGCAGGCTTGTGGGCAAACATAGTAACACCAGGGCAGGGCTATACTGGGGAAGGCTGCAGATGCTGGTAGTAGCAACGGGGAACCATAAATTGTCCCGCCTCTTAGGAAGTGAGGTGGCCCCGAATTCCTCCCTGGAAAAGCCTACATAATTCGTCTTATGTTTACCAACTCCCAGCCCCAAGGGAAGAGATGCTACCCTGTGTTCTGTGCTTTGCCTTCAGGTTCGCAGTCTGCCCCCAGCCCTGGGTGGGATGCTGTTCTTTCTTCTGAGCCTTCTGTCAGTCTCGCTGCACATACCCCCGTGGCCATCACTAAGCTTTTTGTCTACAGCAGCACAAGCAAGATAGAGGTCACTGCGAGGGTGTCAACATCTCAGAACAGGAAAGGCAGTGATAAATGAGGAGCATATCAGATTGCAGCCCGTATGTTACCCATCCTGGTCTGTCGACTTTTGTGGCCGCTACTGATACGCTTTAGCAGTCATTCAGCAACTTAGCTGTCTTCTGAATGCAGCTATATTATCTGATTTTGTGGCCTTTCTTTCAGGCTCAGAAACTTGGCATTGGCATTGCTGCTTTGGAAAACAGAGTACCTGTTCTGGGTGTCTTTCTAAAGGTGTCTCTTCAAATGGAGCCAGAGCTCTGTTCTCAGCAGATTTAACCACTGCCTTCGTCAGCATTGGGGAGGATACTCTGGGCCGGTCTCTGGCTGCCCTCCCAGGGCTGTGCTTGGCCATCATTTCTCACATTTGGAAATTGATTGGTTGCCTGCCCACCTTTCTCTGAGTACTGTCCTTAGGCTTGCACGACGGGGCCACACAGGCTCCATTTCCCGAAAGTCACCAGTGAGGCTGAAAATACAGCTACCTGAGCTTGTTCCTGCGGGCAGGGCGGCCCAGGCCTTCAGGATGGCTTTCTAACTATGTCAGAAAAGCACAAAGAGGGATGGGACTTAGTGCCTGAAGCTTAATTTAAAATCGTGGAAAAGGACGTGGAATGTTTTGGTCACCAGTGGGAAGAGTCTTTCTTTTGGGAAAGAGGCTTTGTCTATTCACAAATTAATTCACTGAGGAGGTGTCTCCTGAGAGCCTATTCCATGGCCTGCATTGTGCTGGGCCCTTGGAATACAGAGATGCCCGGGCACAGGCTCTGGCCTCCAGGAGCTCACAGGCTAGTGTGAAAGAAATCCAGAAGGAGAGAATTGGCTTCGGACCCTTAAGACTCTGTTAGTTTCAGGGATACTTACAAATAGTCCTCATTTTCCCAGCACATGTTAGGATTGCATTTCTCTGCTTCCTTAAAAATTAGACATGGACATATAACTTACTTTAACCAATGATCTGTGAACAGAAGTGGGAATGTATCATTTCCAGGTGAAAGTTTTCAAGAAACAATGTGTGTTTGTCTCTATCCCATTTTTCCTGCTTTGGGAATTGTGGAAGAATATGCAGAGATCTTGCATCTATCAATCCCAGCTCCTGAGTGACTACAATGGGCATAGACCCTGGCCAACACACAGAGATAAACTTCTATTGTGTTAAGCCATGGAGAGTTGAGGGTTATTTGCTACAACGGCATACCCTAGCCTGTTTGGACCTATGCACACTGGTTCTGAGGAATGAGGCTTTTCCAGCCCCCAGTCACCCAAGAAGAACCTTTTTCAAATTAGGACCAAATTATGATTTGATCTGAGGGACACCTAGATACATGCAGTAGGTTGGATGTATCTAGGACAGACAACACCCCCTATAACAGCTATGGGTCACATAGGGATCTACCCTCTTCTGTGTTCAGTGCTTGAGGGCTTCCCCACCAGATTTGCCTTTGATCAGTTTTAAAAACCCAAGTGTATGTCATACCCTGAGAGAGACCCCCAGAAATCTAGAAGCCCAGCAGCCTATGCTCCCTTCTATCATAGCCCTCATTACATTGTATGTCCCCTTCACTAAACTGAGAGTCCAAGTGTAGGCCTGGCATGATCCTCAAATTGTGATAGGTAGCCAATATCTACATTTTTAACGAGTACATTTTGAATGAATGAATGAAGCCCTCTACTGCTATACTTGCACACTATGTCTTGGTCCAGATAACACTAAATCTTTTGAGTAAGGCATGAGAAGGTGTAAAATAGGTAGGTGCCTTTTGATTACCATTCCTTCTCTGTAAGGCCATGGTGTCACGGGAAGAGTTCTGTTGTCAGAAGACCTTGGCTATAGCATCTGCTCCCCCTCTCAGCTCTTTAACTATGTGATCTTGAGCAAGCCTTTTAACTTCTAAGTCCAAATGGTTGTGAGGCTTAAATGAGAGAATGGATGGGCATGGTTCATGGAATGTCACAGATGGAAGGAACATCTGGAAACCTTACAACTTATTTTACTCTAGCTCAGCAAGCTAATGACAGGATAGGAACAGAGTCCAAGTCTCCTAAAGCTCAGTTTGGAGTTTAAAGCTGTTAGTAAAAGGAATCTGAGAGCCGATGACATCATGGGTATGAAAATAGGTGCATTAAAGAAGCAACACCTTAATGCATTGCTCTGTGCTGTCACGTGTTTGATTCTCCTGTTCTTGTTAGAATGGGACCTGTCCTTTCACCTACCCTGCATACATAGGTTTCTGCCTTACTCACCAATTAAGTATTTGTAAAGGCTGAAGCCTGGTTACAGTTCCATTAAGTAGCTAACTGTCCCCCTCAACCCCCAGCATCAATTTTCAAGGCTATGCAACTCGCATTTTTCCCAGGTTAAGTATATTGGCTCTGTATCCCCAGGGTGGACCTCTGCCCTGTAGCATGTTAATAATCTGGCATAAATAACTCCATGCTGAAATAGAAGAGTTGATTGGGATTTAAATAACATTTACATAAAATAGACACATTCTGCCTTGAGTAGTAATTAATGAACAACCGAAAGCTCCTCTGTATCAATAAGGAAAATTATCAATAGCTTTGTATGGGCTGAGTGGCATGGGTCTTGAGGGGTGGGGTGGGCACTGTAAGCAGAGCATGAGGATTTGCATATAGAATATCATTAATATGCACAAGTATTTAAGATGAGCCAGGTAGTACATTCTAAGGTAGTATGGTATGTTTATATTGTATAATTTTCAGTGTAATTAGATGTTAGGTAATATTCATTATACAGGCGTGTAACCCAGATGTACAGATGTTTTCTAGCCTTCATAGTTTTCCTTCTTAATCCTCAAGTAACAGTTGCCTGGGTACCCATTCTGAGTATCACCATCTGGCATATTCCAGAAATCCATTCTTCAACTAGTTTTCCTCTCCATGTCATTTCTCAGTAACCTTAAAGAATGCTCCCATGTTACTAAAATTTACCTTTCTGGACCTTGACCCTTTGACGAACATCTCTGCTCAAGAACTCGGTAACTGGCTTGTTCCCTGGTGCTTGACTTCTCCATGGCCCCACCACTTCCTCTGAATCTCTTTACCGCCTCCTGAAACTTCCAACCACAGCTAAGGATGGTCTTGAAACACTGGAAGAATTTTGTTTTATCAGTTATATATACACATAGTTTAAAGTATCGAATAATACTAAAAAGCAGGGTATTACAGTTAGGAGCTCTTACTCTCCCTCCACTTACTTTCATCAATTTTCCTCTACCCAGAGGAAGTCAGTTGTATATTAAGAATATGCTTATATTAATATAGATTGGTTTATATGTTACATATATTTGTGCATGTATATTCATGTGCATGTGTATATAATATATATATATTAATTTACCAGAGAATATTTTGCTCTCTTTAACTCCCACCTCTATCCTCTACCTCTTCATCCCATACACCTCTCTCATCTTGCCATCTTCCCAATATAGATGTATTTCATTTTAGTTCTATCAATATTCAGTTGTTAGACAATTGCAGGTATGGCAATTATATGCATAGCTGAGCTATGGAATGTATTACAATTGCTTTTATGATTGAATGTGTTTTTTTTTTTTGTCTTCTTTGAGTCAATAATTGTTTATTTTGTTACCACTAATTCAACTTCAAGTCCTTCACTAACTGTCTAGATCTTCTCATCAAGTGTTCTATCGGTTTGATCTTGAAGAAATCTCTCCCGGTGTCTTCTGATCTGCTTAAATAGAGACTCATTACTCTATAACTGGTCTGCAGCTGCCAGCCTGAAATTTCCCTTCACCGCTGCCCTAAGAATTCTTTATTTTCTTTCCCATGATGGATTGTCAGTTTCCTGAGTCCAAGGTCTTCCTCTTTCTGGATTTAATCATTTGTTTAATTGTAACACATCATTTGGTAAGAAATGTGTCTGTAAATGTCTTTATTCTACCCTCACCCTAAATTTATTGTTTAGCGAAGCATAAAATTCTGTGTTGGAAGTCATTTCCTTCAGGATTTTTTAAGGCATTTCTTCACTGTCTTCCAGCTTCCACTATTCCTTTGGAAACATCCAAAGCCACCCTCGTTTTGTATGCTTGTGTATAAACTTTTCTCCTCCACTGTGGAAGCATGTAGGGTATTGACTTGGTTGACAAAAGTTTACCTACTATGCCTTGATGTGGGCCACTTTAATCTGGAAACTCATGCTCTTCAATTCTGTGAAATTTATTTTATTTTTTCTTTAATATTATTTTCTCCTAAGTTTTCTTTTCTTCCCACACCCCCCCCCCCCCATCCCGGAGCTCTTATATTGTGAGTGTTGGACATTCTAGCCCAATTATATAATTTTCTTCTTTTTTCTCCCTGTTTTGTATCTCTTGTCTTCTTGTTCTACTTTCTGGAGATTTTCTGAGTTGAATCTTTCACCTCTACCAGGTTTTTAATTTCTGCTATCGCTTTTAATTTCTGAGAGCTTTCTTTCTTGTTTTCTGAAAGTTTTTATTTTATACAATATTGTAATCTTGTTCTGTAGATTTATTAGCCTCCCTTTTGCCTCAGAATATCAAATATTTAAAGTGTCCTCGTGCCTATGTAATCTTTGTTTCCTCCCAGTGTTTTAATTTCATTTGTGTATTTGTTCTTATCTATTGCTTTTCCCCCCTGACATGTCTGTAACCATGTTGGTCTGTTTATATGTGACTGTGTTTGTTGAAAATGCCTATGAAAGGCTCTGTGCTGGTGGGTAGAGTGTTGGTAGCGGGGTTTCCTGTGCAGAGAAGTAGCTTGGCTAACCCCTCTCCCACTGATACTTTCACTCTCTATGACTTCCACTTTCAACTGCCCAGTGTCCCCTCATTTAGTGACTTTTTGTTTTACCTTCTCTCATCTTCTGCCAAAGTGGGAAAGAAGCAGTAGTCTAGCTGCATTGTGTGGGAGTAAGAATTTGGGCTTGTTCACTGCTGCTTCTTCTTTTTTTTTTTTTTTCACTGCTTCTTAAATAGACTTTCAACCAATCTCCCTGTTATCAGCCTCACCTTCACACCCACTTCCATAGTGACACCAGTTTTGGAGTTCTTCAGTGTAACTCCAATTGCTTTTCAGTTTTTTCCACTCATTTCCCACACATTCTCAGGTCTGCTAAATCAGTTATCACTTACCCATCTGGTTTCCAACCTCCAAAATTTAATTGTCATTATGTTCTCTCCTATTCTTTGTCTTTATGGATAAAGACTTGTTTAAATCTCTTTTCTATCATTTTAGTGGGGTTGAGAGGAAGTGAAAGTAAATACATGTAGTCAACCCGCAGTCTACCTAGAAGCCAATAACGTAACAATTAATGAAATGGCCCCGAGGGCTTGGTATAAGATATATACAACTCCAAGAGGAAATTCTCTACATGCTACACTCCAAGGCCACTATCTGGAAGTAGCTGGCTGAATTGAATCATATAGAGATATTTAAACTTCTCCCTACCTTAAAATCCTGGCCCCTAGCTCCCCTTCAACCCACAGAGAGAAGATTTCCCCTTCCCTGGCCCAAAGTCCTCCTTTTTCCATGCCCCAGGGTGACCAATAGTGTAAACATTGATTATCTTCAGGGAAATCCCCACCCTTACCCATGGGGTACGATGTGGGCTTAGAAATGCAGGCGAGGTCGTATTCTGTATATGGTTCTTCAGAGGTCAGTGCTCTGATCTTCTGTGACACCATGTGGAGGACATCAGGACTTCAGTACAGGTAACACTGGGCCAAGCCCATCCCAGAGCCAGTCCACAGTCTTTTTTCCAGCATGAGTGAAGAGATACTCAAACCAGCATTCCTCGTAGGATTCCCAGGATCTTAGAAAAAAATACTTGAGAATTTCCCCCCACAAACCACAGCAATTTTCATGAACAGACCAATCTAAGTCCACATTAAAAAGAAATCTCAATTTTATAAAGGCACATTTGCTAAAGGCACACATTTAACACAGCTAAATAGGTTCTTTGGTCCCTCAGTCTACTGCTGAATTCAAGTTGTAGGCTGAATTTACAATGAGTTTACAATGTTCTATAATATGATGAGAGATATTGCAC
Source organism: Mormoops blainvillei (assembly GCA_004026545.1). Taxonomy (NCBI): domain Eukaryota; kingdom Metazoa; phylum Chordata; class Mammalia; order Chiroptera; family Mormoopidae; genus Mormoops; species Mormoops blainvillei. Next base: position 284,807 of record PVJD01000885.1, on the reverse strand, counting down.
ACTATGTAGCATAGCGGGGCCCTAGTTTAAGGATGGTGCTACTGATAGAACTTGTCTTCTATGCATGAGCTGTGGCTGAACATGTCTAACTAGACCGGGATTCTGCCAATTCTGGTTTGGATGAAATGCAAAATTTATGACCCCTCTCTAATCATCTACATGATATGAAGGAACATTGTTCTGAATGGTACTAATCAGAGACTAAGCTACCACTCAATAGTTCTACTCTCTTGAATTTCAATAGTTCTTCAAACAGATGTGTTGTATCAAGTTAAACTATATGAAATTGCTGGCATTTGATTATTTTGACTTACAAAAATAGCAATTTTATATGACTGAATATAATAGTGAGAAAAGCACTTGGAGTAGAGAGGCTTGGCTTTGAATTCTGGCCCTCCTGCTTAGTAACTGTTAAGCTTTAGCAAGTCACTGAATGTCTTTCTGAGCTTAGGTGTTTACACGGAGCAAACTATGTCTGCTGCACAGGATTATTGTGGAGATTAAATGACCTATGGAAACAGACACGCTCAATACAGAACCACTGAGTTAATGGTGAAAACACTTGCTCATTTATTACTTTATTTGATCTTCACAGTAATCCTATGAGTTAGACATGGAAAACACAGTCTATTATTGAATTTTAGAGGGGAGGAAACAGATACCCATAGGATCAAAATGGTTTACACAGGATTATCTAGCTAGCAAGTAGCAGAACTGCAACCTAGATATCTTGATTCTTGGTTTTTAAGTACATATGCTCGTATTCCTGTCACACACTGTGCTTCTCTCTGGTCAGCAGAACATTGCAAAACAAACAAACAAATAAAAATATAACACCTGAAAGAGGTGTTAACTAAGCTCCAAGATTCCTAACGCAATGAAACACATAGGACCAAAACTGAACATTCTTGCATCTTTCTTTTGGTGATGCAAAGACAATGCTGTATCTATATTTTTATCCATTTAATCCCTGCAATAATCCTTAGAGGGGTGTAATAAGTCTTCATTTTCCAAATAGACAAGCTGGGTTCAGAGTGGTTTGGTAAATCGCTCAAGGTCACACATTGTCATCCATTCTTATATATCCTCAAGGTAATCATTTTAAGAATCAATTTTCGCTGCATGGAAGATGGACCAGTGAAAGAAGAATGGACGAATTTGCTGTTCACTAATCAGATGGGAACATAAAGGCTTGACTCAGATTTGATGATCATGTGGAAGTGCTTTAATAGACAGGAATTTAGGAGATCTGGGTTCTTCCAGCACTAACTCTGTGACCTTGAGCCAATCACTTAACCACTCTGAGCCTGTTTCTGTCTCTGTAAAGTGCAAAGGTGTCCTCTTCTAGCTGTAACATCACAGAGTGTGTAATTTAGAAGCTTTCATTACACAACCAACTATACTTATCTGTCCACCTGGAAGTTACTCTGGGACAGGTCTGGGCGGCTCTGGGAGGCATGTGAACCTGGCTCCTGATGCTGCCAGCTGTCGCCAGAACACTATAACCTGCTGCGGGAAGAACCATAGTCAGCACTGGTCAGTATCAAAGGCCAAGACACAGAAAGTGCAGAGAGGGTTCAAAGTGAGTGAACTCTGGGTTCCCTCAGCCTCTGAAGAGTGATCAAAGTCCAAGAAAGGGAAGTCCTAGTAGATGTCCTGATTAGTTTAATGCTCCAGAGAGTGCCCATTTCCAAACAGTGGTGTGCAACTGCGTTAGGAAGATTACTTTGCCCCGAGAATCACCTCCAGTGATCTCCCCAAAACTTCCTGCCACCAGCTTCCAGTGAGCATCCCCCGCCAACTCTGAACAACAGGTGACCTCAGGATTTTCTCTGGAGTGAGAGGTCACATCAACGCAGCTTGGGCTGGAACAGAAAATACCCCTGACACCTGGTTTCCTGTCTGGGTGCTGGGACCCTGAAACTGTTCAGGAGGAAGAAAGTCCAGAATGCGCAAGATTGCTCTGAATTGACAACCCATCTTGCTTTGTTCCTTCTATTTCTGCCGATTTCAAAGACGTTGACTCTTTGCCTGGGCTCATTTCCTGTTTTCCCTGTCGTCTACTTCTCTTTGATGAATTTCCATTAGCTTCTTTGGCAGCTGACTCATTACTACCCTGGTCATATCCCTCCATGAGCTCCTACTTACCTTTTCCTTTCTCCCTGCAATCCCTTTACCTGATCCCGATCACAGCATGTCTTGGCATAGTGGACCTGCCTTCTCGCCCCTGCGTGGTGACTGGCCCTTTTCCTGGTTTTATCTGAAGTGCGTGCCTCTGCACGGATGCTCGACAGCCTGTAGGCATGGCATGGTGGGCAGTGACGGTGCCAGCTCTGGAACAAATGCCATGCACTGCAGCCCTGAGGGCAGGGGATCACAGTGAATTCTCCATCCTCAGCTGTGACTCTGGGTCTGACAAGGAAGCTGCCTAGCTGCTGCCCAGGGCCTGCCACTGTCCCTTAGTGTGGCTTGTTTCCTCAGGGAGGGGTGTGGGCGGGTGGTATTAACAGTGAGATTCTGATCACACACTGACATGACTAATCAGATTCCCTCAGATAAAATCACTTCACATCTAGGTGGATTTAATTTTCTCCTAATTCCCTGTTCCATTTACCATGTTTTATGTAAGTCAATGAACACTTTCATGTTTCCTTTAGACTCTGTCAGTCCCCTGGTTGCTAAATGTACTTTCTCTCAGCTTTGTTCTGTCCAGCCCAGAAAATTTAAATACCTAGATTTATTTGCAGCCTCTCTAATGATGGTTGATATTAATCATTATAAATCAAAAGCACTGTGAGATCCTGAAGTGTTCTATGAATCATCTGAGAGAGGGAAAAGCACCTTCTGACCCATTTTAGTGATGAAATTAGGGTTCTGTTGGTTCATTCAAGTAATGAGTACCTACTGTGTGCAAGGCATGTGGTAGCACCTGGGGGCTGACAGAGACGCATCAGTCACAGAAAACATATTCAAGGAAATTATGATTAATTGGTGAGATCAAGTAGATATAAATGATAATGGCATAAAGGGGAAAGTCATTTCCCTAGAGAAGTAGAGATCAAGAATATGGGGTTTCAGAAGATGAAGATACCAGTAAAAACAGGAGGTGGGGGAAGGGAGGGATTGAGGAAGTCTTTACAAAGAGGAGGGAATTGACCAGTCTTTAAGAAAGAGCAGCATTTGATATGTAGAAACAGGATCAAAGGAAATCCTAAATGGAGGGAACGTTGAGCATGGAGAAATGCCAAGATGTTTATGAAGAAGAAGAGTGTGAGAGGCACATAGAATAAAGAAATAGGGATGAAAATAGATACTTTGGACATATCATGAACAACCTTGTATGACAGCTTTATCCCAATGGTCCTGGGAGTTGCTGAAGATTTTCAGCTGGGGAGAAATGAGATACTCTCCAAGAAGATTAAACTGAAGAGATTAGAAGGAACAAAAAGGTCAAAAAACTGAAGCCATCACTCAGGAAGATGAATTTTCATCCTGTGATAATTGGATTATATGTCAATACCCAGCTAATCGGAATACTGGAAATTGAAACCACCTCTCTCCAACTACTCCGGATAAAGGGAAATTGGCTGTAATTGGTGAAATGTGGGGTGGCGAAAGGTTACATGTCCTGAAATGTGACATCCTTTAGTTAGCCTGAGACACAATTCCAAGTATCACAATGAATTAAGCTTCAAGTTTCACATTGTGATTCACTTTAAACAATTATTTGGTCACCAGCTATGAAAAGATGACATTTCATTAAGCAGGAGAGATTTAAAATGCTAAATAAGGGAGATGAACCCAGGAAAGAGCCCTGTGAAAATTACAATTCAGAGATGTGTTTGGCTATTGTTGCTGTCATCAAGAATAGCATCCCCCATAGCAGAAAGACAGGGGGAATTTAGCTGCAAATATCACCAATTAACTCTTGGGTTTCTCTGTCTGGCCCAAGTGCTGAAGCAGTTTGAGTAATGGGAGCATTTTTAATCAATGTAGTATGTGACGGAACACAGATGTTATAGCAAGAGTGTTGATGTTATTTAAGATAGCTTAGCACTTTATTATATTTTGATTTTGATTAGCATTTCTCATAATTTTTTTCCATCTCCCATCCCATTCCTCATCTGCTCAGTGTGCTGCTGTCTGGGCCAGAACAATTTTCAGGAGTAGGCCCCGAGGTGTCAACTCCCTTTTTTAGTAGATTCCCCGACTAACTAGTTAATCTCCTGCTCTCTCATTACTTTCTCCCTTAATGAAGATAGGTAGTAACCTTCCCCAGAGACGAGCCTACCAGCATTTACATTTCTTCCCAATTAGAAGAGTAGGCATCTCTCCAGATGATAAAGCATACAGTGATTTTAAGGTACAGTGGAGAGAACACACAGAAATTAAAGTTTGCTTAATGAGAGCCTCTGTAGTTGGCAGAAATGATGGTTTGTACAGAGGGCCTCAGCTTTGTACCTGGAGCTATTGTCCAATATCCTCATAGTCTGGCCTTCGGGTGTTAGGAGATGAAACAGCTCGGGAATTCAGCAGCAGAGGAAACTCAGGCCATTTTTATCTGTGAGTTTCTGTATCTCCTGTGCACTGCCTTGAATAGGTTTTCTCTTTGTTAACCCATCTCCCTCTTTTTAGTACCATCCCCTTATTAATTTTTTAATCTCTGAATCCCTGCCTCTTTAGCCTTCTCCCGTCTTAAAGGTCCTGGATGCTTTTCTGTCTCCTGGGGTCAGAAGCTTTGATCTCAATGACCGTGGCCTAGTGCCCACACTTCCAAGGGTTATAGGATAGCATCCCCAGTCTGGACTCACTACAGACATTGCTAAATGCGTTCCCCTAAGCCCAAGAGTTTGGCACTTACATTCCAATAAGGAAATGTGGTGACTCGTCCCATTATGTGTCAGGTGTGCCTGTGACACATTTGAGTTAGGTAACTTTTCTTATCAGCCCCGTGAGGACCATGTCACAGAGAAGGAAACTAAATTATACCTAGAGAGACTAAGCAACTTGTCAGTCACAGAATTAGGATTCACTTCTCATGTTGCTTTTTTCCTGTTCTTATCCTTATGGGTATCTACAGAGGTTTATAAACCCTCTCAGTTGGATATCAGGGTAAAATGGTTCGTTCAGGGGTTCAAGAGAAGCCAGAGCTTATTAGATTTACCACTAACCTGAGGGATCATTGGTCTATTCCATGTCTAGAAAATGCTCATTACTGGATAAACTAGATATTCTAAAGATCCAGTGGGGGAGGTGAGTGGTTTGGTAGCAACGTGGAGTATCTATTGGTTGGATATGGGTCCTTTGACTTCAAGCACTAGAAACAGATTCTTTCTAACATAAGTTTAAAAAGAGAATGTATTGGAAGAATAGACAGTTAGCTCCCCAAATTCAAGAGATGCATAAATGTGCCGAACAGATTCAAGAGGGACGGGAGCCAGGGCGGCTCCGGGAATCCAGGAAACAGGAGACAATTGATGGGCTTGTCAGGGTGCAGCCACAGGATAAATTAGCTCCAACTTTTTTCTACCTGCTCATGATTCAAAGTTCCAGGGAGCGTCCAGTTGCAGCATCATGACTGATAGCCCCACCAACAAACATAATTGCCAAGAACTTTGAGAATATCAAAGCCATTATCCCTTTTTTCCTTCCCTGATTAGAGTGCAGTTGTTTTCCAGTTCATACAACCCTCTGTCATCAGCCCACTCTAGAAGATTCCTTCTGCTCCACTACTGCCCAGAAAAGCAAACACCTTCCCACCTCTGTGTTAACCCAAGAAGTTTTCCCTCCCCCTCATTCCTCCTCTTCCTTCCAAACTTGGTGGTGCCCAATTTCTAACCACAGATCGGCCACAACAATTAAAAAAAAAATGCATGAATCAATCTTTGTACTACTTCTAAGTTGGTGCCGCCATGACTTCATCCGAACAGAGAGTGGGGAGAGATGAAAGGTTAACAAGTGTGCGTCCAGCACCTGGAATGTGCAAGTCCTGTTCCCAGTGGATTAAAACCATCCCACTTCTTTTTCCTCCCCTCCTTCCCAGTCACACCTTTCAGCCCATGTGAGACCATTAGTTTCTGCAGTTGCAAACTAGACCAACCTAGTCCTTTGCTCACTCTGATTTCTCTGCGGTCAAAGACATGGGGCCTGAGTCTGATTGTCTCACACCGATAAAAAGAGATAATTAATATTTTGCTCTGACAGAAAAGAAAAAGTCATATATATATATATATGCATATGTATATGTATATGTGTGTGTGTGTGTGTGTATGCTTCCCACCACAAATCAGACTATCCTCGTTCCCTTGACTCCACACCCTCTGCAGTGCATGTGTAGTCTACAGGTTTCCGTGCTTATAACTGGCTTCTCCACCAAACCAATTTCTTCATGGATCACCAGGGAAATAAAACCTACGGTGAAGATGATAGCGCTGGTTTTCCATTTTACTTTACTGGTAATAAAATCACAGAGCTTCTCACAGAAAGAGCCCTAGCATGCTTGAACCACAAACCACACTGAAGAAGAAAAAGTCACACAGCGCCTTCCCGTAATAAGGCCAGCCACAGGCCAATCCAAAACTGAGCTCACTTTAGATATTTCTAAGCTCAAAATAATTTATATCAGCTGAGATGGAGGCAGCAGGGAAAAATAAAAATCTGCTGAAAGTAGTCTACAAAAGAAACCCAGGAGATGACCTAAACTGATCTTCGATACCATGAAATTCTGAAGTAGTAGGAGAGCAATTGTTTAAATGTTCTTGGAACACTATTAAGATGGTGAATCAATAAGGAACGTCAGTGAAATTGACGTGGGCAGATGGAGCAGGAGTGTTTTAAAATCAGCTCACGCCACGAACTTGTTGCGTGATCCCGATCGTGTCACTTAACCTCCCCGATCTCATTTTCAGTGTTTATAAAAAGACAGAGAAGAACATGTTGAGATTGACGGTTTCTAACAACATTTCTAGCTCTAAAATTCTGTAATTCTAATCAAGACTAGAAGATCGTGGCTAAAGGTAAAGCTATTTAGAGGGGTTTCTCCGTAACCCCCTGGAGGAGTGACAGGTAGTAACCCCCGGGAAACCTCAGCAATCACCTCCCCCCTTCCCTGACGTTCTGACTTCTCTGCGGTTCAGAGAGTCAATGCGCTTGGGCTTTTCAGCAACCTGTGGATCCTGGCTGTCCCCTTTCCTACCTCTGCCCCCAACCAAGCCACTGCCGAAAGGGCAGGCTAGACGACTGCAGGTGTCACAGGGAATAGGTGGAATACTATACAGGGTCTGGCACAAATAACGCCCCCTTTTTATTACAAAACCTTTCATTACAAAATCACAAGCATGTAATTCAGTAACATAACAATATCACACTCAAGCATACCACGTGACATTTTAGGTGAAATGTTCAGATTAAAACCATAAATTATTGCACCCATATTATCACCCCGCCAACTGCACTCGACCAGGTGTTACTTCTGCCGGACTCTGTGTATCTTGGTGGTCTCGGCTGGAGGTTGCCAGAAGCACTCTTTGCGCCGGACTCGGTGGGCCTGCTGGGGGAATAAAAAAAGAGTAACGAAGAATTTCAAATCCGATAGACCTCGAGATGAAAGAATTTGGCCTCAGAAACAAGAGGAAAGTTGGAGACAGCCTTCCCCACCTAGAAGGAAGGCGTTGTAAGAGTGAGTTGACAGATTCGGCCTGGGCCGTTTGCCTGGTTGCTCTCAGATTCGTTCCCTAACTTTCTCTGGCAGAATCTATTTCCCAGGTTCCCTTGCCAACTCTCTTCTCATTAGGTTCAAAGGCGCTAGCAGGAGACTGGAGGAAAAAGGACACACTTGACAAATGGGTCAATTTCCCCCTCTCTCTGCCTCAGGGGTGGGAAGCACAGCGTCATCGGTGAGCTGGGGCTGCTCTGTGATTCAAGCTCCCTTCACAGATCAGTCTCTTGGGCTCTGGTAACACCACCTCCTCTCCTGTTCTTTCCCATCCGAGGATGGTAGCAGGCTGTTAATGATGCTGGTCTGAGTTGTCTCACTATCGCCACGGTGATGTTTCCGCTCCTCCAGCACCTTTGAGATGCACGCCCCACATTATATTTCTTCTACGGGACTACCTGGCCTGGACTTTCTCTTCCTGACCACTCCCTGACCATCACAGATGCCTGATTCTGACTATGTGCTGATACCGACAGGCCATCTCTATGCAGGGATACTTTGGGTACAACTCTAATAGTTTCTGTCACAGCGCCAGGGATATCATCTCAAAAAGCCCCTCCCCAACCTTAATGAGAGCAAAATGATCAGCTCAGCGGCTCAGTGGTGTTTCTGAAGTCAACACTGACAGTGACAAGGACAGGTAGGCCAATATTGGTGCTTCCATCAGTAGCACACCAAGCCCACCAGGTAGAGCAGAGGAATTGCACTGATGGTCACTGCAGGGGAATGTGAATGTCCTCCTTTGACAGCCTGTGACCCAGACACATCGACCTGGAAAAGGGAAGGCATTCGAGAGGCCCTGACAGTTCAGAGACAGTTAGCATTGCCACTGAAACTACTCCCACAGCCCTTGATTGTTCTCACTCACAGTGCCATTTTCAAGGAGAAAAAGGATGTAAATAATAATTTCTGAAGCACTTCCAAGTTTTTATGTCATTTGATACTCATGTACATTTCAGGTGAAGAATTTGATATTCTGTAAAACTCCAAGCTAATAAATAACATAGATTAAACCAAAATCTAAGTTTTCTGACCTCAATTTGTGTGCTTTATGAAGAGCATATGGCAAGAAGCAGGGAGGGACCCCAATAAGCTGCCAAGAACATACACAGAGAAGCAAGGGCTGCTGGGGGCGAAGTTCAACCTATATACACGTTTACAGCAATACCTGCCATCCTAAATGTGTATTTAGGTGGTTACATCTCCGTCCAGATTATGAGCTAGGGGGCGGGGACCATAAGTCCACTCTAACTCCAGTATCTACCACAGTCCGAGGTCTAGTGGTGCCCAATGAACATTTGTTGGCTGCACAGACGAATGAAGGCAGAGCAAGCCACTAATGGGGCCAAAACAAATATTGATGGGATGGAAATCGGGATCTGATAATAGAGTCCATATTATAAGTAGGCCATGTACAAACAAGTGTCTTTCTATATGTATTAAGATATAGAGTGTGTCTTCAGATCCCATCTAATACACCCTCACTGAGGACTAGAATTCAACCATATGAAATCCATTTCTTTGGTCTTTGAGAGTCTCTATGGCAAAGCAAAACCTTTGAGACTGGGAATAATGATGAGTTTGATTTTAAAAGGAAAAGAAAAGACAGCAGATCTCTGAGCAGTCCTACTCCTGGGTATTTACCCCACAGATACACCTGCATACATATGAAATGATGTATGTAAATAGTTTGTGTTATAACATTTTTAATAGCAAACAGTTGGAAACACCCCAGTGTCCATCTATAGGGAATTGGTTAAATAAATTGCAAGACTTTCTATTCATTAATTTAAAAGAAAACAATAAAGAAGCTCTTTCTATATTGATATAGAATCATCTGTGAGATATATTGTGAAGTAAATAAAAGCAAAGCGGGGACTCTATATAATGTTAAATTTTGTTAATGTTAAAGAAAAGGAATGAAATAAAAATGTGTATTCTTACCCGCTTTGTTTACATAAACTAGCCCTGGAAGAATACACAAGAAACCAATACAAAACCTTACCTACCTGGAGTGAAAAAAATGGTCTGAATGGCAACATGGGGAGAGCAAACCTTCTTCATGTATGTCTAATGAAATCATTGTGGTTTTTGAACAGTGGAATGCATGAACTAATCAAGTTTTTCATTTAATTAATTTGATTTAACTTAAAAGAGAGGATCCAAAAAAATTGGAAGACACCAAGGACAAGGTGTAATATTTTAGGACTTTTCTCTTCCTCTCTCTCCCAAAATATATAATAACTGCTGAGCCCCCAGGGTGTCCCGCCGTTGCCCTGCTAAAGCACCTGTCAGTCTGCCTGATGCTCCTACCTCAGCTACTACTGGTCATCCTCATTCGCTATATTGTAAATTCCTAGAGAGCCGAGTCCATGACTGACTCCTCTTTCTTACCCCCATGGTTCCAGGCATGTAAAAGTATCCAAAAAGTAAATAAATCTCTGTCAAATGGAATTGAATTTTTCCTACTGCCAATTTTGCCTTTAAAATCCTGAGCATGAGCCAGAAATTTCTCCTTCCTTCTCAAAAAACATCTTTAAAATCTATTTAGTAAGGGCACACTTGTTGGTTTCTGAAATGGTTTTTACAGTCTCCAAAGTAACAGGGTGCATTCTTTCACTCACTATCAAGCAGTAATGGTAGGGGGCAGGGCAGCTGTCTTGGATAAAAGGGGCCAGTGGGTCAGAGACCCCTGTAAGGTACATGGTTGCCCATAGGTCTGAAAGTGAGAATACTAAATTAACTGCAAATGGGCCCCACTGGTGCTGGTGAAGAACCCAAGACTCCTGGTCCAAAAAGCTTATGGAATTCAGGTTCTGCTCAGACAGGTGTCTTATTTAGAAAGTCTCTTTCCGGTGGGCAGCCATAGGAATCCAGGGAGTGTGTTTGTTTATTCATTCATTTATTCATTGACTATCTACCATGTTCCAAGCAGGATGTGAGGCATTAAGGATTCAGCAGTGAACAGATCGTGCTTAAGTTGGATTGACAGTTGTCGCAGCATCACCAACAACCAATCCATTCATAACATCAGCCAGTAACTGAATCTATAGGAAGAAAAACCCAACCCCTCATATCCTCAGGGAGTGAGCTGATAGGGGTTCAATAAGGCATCCAGGTACCATATAAATGGTCTGGTATTCAGGCCAGGGCTTTAAACAGAAACTCAATGCCCTGGACAAAAGAAGGCAAGAACTCAATGAGCCCATGGTAACCCATTACTTATATCAGATACCTGATCCATGACATCAAATCCTAAACCCCATCCTTGGGGGGCCTGAGGCCACTGACGCCCTGGTCAGAGTTGGTTCAAGTATTGGGCCAGGCTAAACCTGTGTATGGGAGGGTATGAGAAACAGGTTTGGCAGAAAGAACCCTAAAGCATTAATAAACATGTTCTCATTTTCTCATTTTATGTATACTCTTGAACAAAACCCCCACCCCTTTTTACACATTTCCCTCACATTTCATGCTGCTCTTTTGTGCCCATCCTATTCCATTAGGTTTTATTCTCATAATTATTGTGATGGGGTAGGAACGAGAACACATAATAGAGATGACCCCAGCCTTACAGCCTTGCCAAACACACTGTTATTTCTTTTAAGTTTATTTTTTAAGCTTATTAATAATGTTTTCAAATCTAGAAAATAGGGAGTCGATGCTGGGAATCAAAAGAAGTTGCCTTAATATTTCAAAATTCAACATCTGTACAGGCTGGTGATTTTGCACTGACTCAGTCACTGGTTATGCCAGTGACCTTAAGCATGTCAACAAACTTCTGTGTCTGATTTGTCCTATGCCAAATGAGAGTAACCATGCCTAATTTGATGCATAAGGAAAAAGTATGCGAGATGTCAAAGTGCTCTGAAAACAGACAAACACCACACAAATACTGGGTGGGGCAAAAGTAGATTTACAGTTGTGAGTACGTGAAACACAGAGTTTATTCTTGTATTAATTATTGTATTATTTTTCATACGAACAACTGTAAACCTACTTTTGCTCCATCCTGTATGTGAGATATTTTGAAATCATTATAGTTCTAAATCACATAAAAGTAAGGCTATGAGGAATGAATTTGATTATGACATTCTCATGGTAGGAGCAAGGTGGGCACCTGGGGAGACAGGTTAGAGAACATTGTTTGGGGGGTTTTAAAAGCTGCCTTGTTCATTATCTGTGACAATAATAGATTGATTTAGCACTAGAATATCTTCCCATGTTAGAGATTTTCGTTTTGATACCAGATGCAAGGATAAGGCACAGAAGCACTCAGTGCACAAGGTTGAAGCAGTGTTGACTACTTAGCTACTTCTGAATATTTTTAGCTCAGCTCTACCACTATAAAAGTATCTGCAGACAAGGGATACAGATATATTATGGGCTCAGAGAATAGCTTCAGAAATCATCAAGATATCACGTGGTATATCAAGAAAAATTTAGAGATGCTCTTCTGGGGTAAGGACAGTGTTATATGAGCCAATAAAAAACATAAACGCCAAAAATATTGTTGGACGTGGCAGGGTAATTCAGGCACCACATAATTCAGGGACAAGCTCCCCCTCCTCCATGTATTCTTCAAACACAACCTCAGACCTCTTTTATAATTCATTCAGCAATATTTATTGATAGACTTCTAGGTTCCAAGCGCTGTTCACGGTGTTGAGAATTCATCAGTGCACAAGACAAACTCTCCACCCTCAGGAAACTTCTTTCCTTGTAGGAGAAACAGAAAAGCAAACAAATAAACATCTATACTAATGTTATAGAGAGATAAATGCTATTTTAAAATATAGCAGAGTAAAGAGAGTAAGGGGTGCTATGTTAGAAATATTTGTCAAGGACAGTCACTCTGAGAAGATGATATCTGAACAAAAGAAGGATCAAAATGAGCCACGGGAAAGGATTTTATCTGACCAATACAAACATTTCATCTGAAGATGCGAGGGACGATAAACATATCACAAAACAATTTTGACTGTAGACATGCAGTCATTACCAGAGAAGGCTGGAAATTTCTTCTGAATATGCTTGCATGTTGAGCTTGTTCCCTTGCACCTCTGCTGTCACCATGACAAGCGCTTTCCTTGGGCAGTTGCTGCTCCTTCTGCACGGGCCTCCGAATGAAGCCACACAGAGCCCACCTGGGTCTTACCTACAGGGAGGAGGCCAGACCAGACAGGACTGCATCTTGAAGCAGAGCACAAAGTCAAACCCAGACTAGCTTACCTAATCCTCAGCTGCTCCCCAGGTGTGCTAGCAGGAAAAATAAATGACTATTGTGACTGGGTTTGGGGGCAGCATGTTACTCAGCACTAGCCTACTCTTACAGTATGGCAGGTAGTGGCAAGAGAGTGATAAGGCCTAAGATAAAAAGCAAAATGAGGAAGCAGAATGGGAAGTATTCAGTGGGGCCAAAATTTATTGAGGGTGACAAGAGATGGCCTCGATGAGAAAGTGACATGGGAGTAAAATCTTAAGATGAAAAAAGAAGCCAGTCAGACTTCCGGAGGAAGAGCATTGAAAGAAGAAGAAAAGCAGGTAAACAAGCCTTCAGGCAGGATTGGGCTCCTCAAGCTCACAGAGAGCAAGTAAACCGGAGTGGCTGGAGTGTAGTAAGTGAGAAGGAGAATAACGGGAGGTCAAGTTAGGGAGATAAGGAAACAGGTCATATGGCGCCTTTAGGGACGTGTTTTGTCCCTAAGCAGTGGCACGGTCTTGCTTAATTTTGAGAGGATCACTCGTTCTCCTGTGCTGAATAGGGTGTAGGGAGACAAGTAGAAGCAGGGGAGCTTGTTTGGGAGCCTATTACAAATATCCAAGGGACAAATCATGGCGGCTTGAATGAGGACGGCAGCCACAGAAGTAATGGAAAATGATCAGATTTTGGATATGGTCTGAATGTAAGGCTAATGAGGTTGCAGTTGTAAACAACACAGAAGGTGAGAGAAAGATTTCAGGGATGACTCCAAGGCTTTAGCCTTCAGGAACCAGAAAGTGGGAGTTAACATTTGCTAAAATGTGGGAGACTGTAAAAGGAGCAAGTGCAGAAGGATCGCAGCATCTTGGGCTGAACATATGAAATTTGAGTTACCCAGTAACCATTCAATGGGAATGCCAATGAAGCAATTTGACGTCTTCAGTGGAGCTACTAATTGGAGAGTCATCAACATGTTACCTTGTTCTCGTGTCAATAAAGATCTAAGAAATTCTTTACAAGGAAGGAGAGACCAAAATGGAAAACTAAAACCTTCAAGAGCTCAATTGCTAGTATTTCTCTAGGCCACTCTGCTAACCTCTTGTCCAGGCCCCATGGCAAATAGTTAAAATGTTGTTCCGATTAGCTCTCTCTTTACCTGGCCTTGCACTGGTCTGGGCTTGCCTTCCTCTCTGCGATATTTTGATGGGTTTCTACCTGATCAATTAGGCAGAGCCCAAATCTGAAAGGAATTTATGTGCTGCTGAGAGGCTCGCAGTATTCTGACTTTCACTCCCTTCTTCATCCGGGCTGATACAGCATGAATGCGGTGTTGCCCTGAGGGGAAGGAAAACATGGCCCTGGGCTTGTTTGAGAGGACGGAGAGGGTCTTCTCTGGCTCTAGAGACCACCTCGAACAGGCGCTGCTCCCTAAGCCTGTAGGGGCAGCATGCTCTGGCTTTTTTTTTTTTTTCCTAAACCTATAATGGAGGGGAGAGCAGGAAACCAATACATAAAGAAACATGGTCCCATTTCAAAGACTGGAGGCGTCTGGCTGAGCGGAGTCCCCAAGCTTAGAGGAGAAATCAGTACAAAATTTCGAATGGTCAACCTGTGGTATGAAATGGCCTCTTTAAAATAAATGCCCAAAAGGTGGTGAAATCACTGCAAGTACAATTGTTTCACACCTTGAGACAAGCTTTAAAATGATTCCCTTTCGCTACCATGATTCCCAATCTACAGCCAAAATATTTCAGCTACATACACTTGATAATGTTTGATCTAGTTTTTCAAAAACCTTTGTGACCCATAACAAGGGCTGGTGGGAACCAAATTTGAAAATTAGATTGTCAAAAGTGGACTATGAGCTTGGGTTTAGAAGGAGGACAAACATGAATGCTACTAAGGGAATATAAACCAACAAGGTGACCGAGTTGGAAGAGAAGGGTCTGTGTCACGTTGAAGAACCATGAGAGAAAGATGCTCAAGCCAGATTTGGAATCAGAGCAAGATTCCTCTTCACAAACCGTTAGCATAGGATGGTGTGCCCATTTCCCTTTCACTTCAGGACAAATAGAGGTGGTCTTAAAGTTTCATGCTGTGTTTATACATCGTGACACTTTCTACTCTTAAATTATGACGGAATCCTTAAGAGCCTAGTACTGTGAAGGGCGAAGCCTCGACTTACCAGTTTAGGATTCCTGGTGCCTGTGGGAATAAAGGCCTGCCCTTCTCTTGGAAAATGTATTATAATTGGGCTGCAGGGCTACAGGGGCGGAGTATGCTGGCCTACAGTGCAGTTAGGGAACATGGTGGCTGGGTTGTCTTGGTTCCTTCGCCCCTCGGAAATTAAACCCAGTGAAGGAGAGGCACAAAGGCAGCTGAGCAAGCCCAAGACTTTTACCCCTGGAGCATTTTGCAAGGGATGTCAGTCACTCACCTGGCCAAGAAAAGAGGATTTGGGGATGGGAAAGGCAAGTAAAAGCGATCGTTGATGTGGTTCTCAAAGGATGCTTTTGAGAGAAAGAGAAAAGAGAACAGGGACACAGAAATCAGCTCAACCAGGGAGGAAAGCCTTTTGCGACAGAACTATTCCACAGTGAAAAAGGCTTCCTCAAAAAGCAGAGAGTAAAACTACTGAGGGTGTGTTTCTCCCTTTATTTCTATTTTAGACAGAAACTTATTGAGTAAATTCTATCATGTGCCAGACACTCTGATTGGATTTATATTATGTTGCATCTGCATAGCTATTGCCCCCACTGAACATATGAGCCACTGGAATTTCTATCCATTCTTACTGCCCTGTTCTGAGCACGTACATGTATTAAAAACGTCTATCACGGGACAGAAGGGAGGCGAGAAAAAATAAACTTTAGGCAGGATTTCTGAATTGCTCAGATCATTGGACTAGTGGAAATATCATTAATTTAAATCATATCAGATAAAGAGATATAGAACCCACTGCTGAAAAAACTTCAAACAGTAGTTTTCCAATCTTGAGTAAACGAAGGCACAGCGCCCCCCTGTTCTACATGCTTTGGCTGTACAGAGTCCCGCCTCTGGCTACCCCATCAGCAGGGAGGAGCGTGGCTGTTGGCATGCACTTGAAAAAGTCAGCAGGGTAAGATTTTTTTTCCCATCAGTGTAGAAGAATGCCACACTAAGTCCAAACCTCCCAGGAAACCAGTTGTGCCCCTTGCACCTCCTCTCTGAGTGATGGAGAGCCAAGCCCAGCGAGCTCAATAATCCACAGAATCACACCACATAAGCATTAAAAGGAGCCCTTAGGGCCTCCTGTTTAAAGTTCCACATTTAATAGGCCGTAAGACCGAAGCCCAGAGTGGACGCCTTCTCTTGAGCCATGGCAAGGCCCCATTTCCATGCAACACGGGCGAAGAAATGGAACACCTACTCTCCATTAACCTTCTGCTTCTTGACAGCTTCTCCACAGCCTGAATCTCTCCCCATTTCCCTCTTGAGATTGTGCCCTTTCCACCAGCACCTCCACATATGCCACCGAGAACTGTCAGCGGTAGAACTCTCTATTAATAAGTGGAGTCGGGCAGTGATGAGGCAGACGTTGAAGTGAGGATACCCTCTTGACTTCACCACCATCAGCAGTGCTGGCGAGTGGTAGAGGTGGGGAGAAGCCCTGGCTAATTGGCCAGAACTGCTATGTAGCCAGCAAGCAGCCAGAGCGACAGTGTGATTACTGTCGCTCTGGTTTACTTCTTCATTGCTATCTTTATGGAATCCCCCAGCTCAAACTAAGAGTCTCCTCTCAGCCCCTCACAGCTTCCTCAGAGCACACCTGCCTAACGAAGCCATTTTTGGACTCTTTCAACTCACCCTCAGCAATCATTTTTATTTAAAATCATCTCTGCTTTCGGACCTGATTATTAGCCATCACTGCTGAGAGCAGGCTGGCCGCTAAATTAGTTGGTCCTCGCTGTTCCCGTACTCCTAATGTGTCTCTCCCCATCACAGAGGACTCATAAAGGTGAGAGCATGCAGTGACAAACAAGGCACTTATGAGTTTAAGGCCGCAGTTGCACACTTTACGTAGTTTCCATGGCTGGATGGGCCTAGGTGTGGGCAGGGAGATGTTTTTCTGTACAATTAGTATTGGAAAAGTCATAAATAACCTCCATCATTAGGCAACTTTTCTGCTTTTTTGGAATCATCCAAACCAGAATGTCTCAGAATGCCTTGTTTTTGTATAATCTGCTTATTGTGAGTAAGAGGAAATTTGCCTCGACAATAGGTCTTTTCAAAGATTTTGACCATTCGTATTTTTTAAATTCCCATTCCCAACTCACACTCAGATTAGATATGACTAAATAGTAGAAGAATCTCAGGTTCTGTTTTGGGTGAAAGGGGGCTGTATATCCAGTAGAAAATTAGCTGTCTGAGGCCAGAGCTTACAGAAATGAGTCAAGGAGGCATTTTCCCTCCTCTCCAAGGAAAGCAGGAGTTTTGCACCTCCTTTGCTTACAAAAAGGGGTGTCCATTCCTGTGATCTTCCCAAAGACCAGCTCTGATGAATTCATTCTCCAGCTCAAAAATTCAATGGCTCAGTCCTATGTCCCAATTAACTTCCAAACTCCTTAGTCCTCATGATCCGGTCTTACCTTCTTTCTGATCTCACTTCCTAGCCTTCATTCATATAATGAGCAAGTTTTACTGTTCTTTAATTAAGTCCCACACTCTGCCACCTCTCGGCTTTGTTCAAGCCCGTATTGGCCCATTTCTGCATGTGCCCATCCCATTGTCCTTCAAGACTACTGAGAGAAAATAACTCAAAAAGAATCGATTGAAAAGATAGAAAGAAACGTCATGAAAACCAAAAACACCAAGTGCAACTCTACCGTAAGAACTGGAAATAGAAAGTGAAAGCCGTGAAGAGCCAAAATTTATTTCTCCTATTCTCCCCTCCCTCCTTCTCCCTTCACTAATCAAATATGTTGTATCTCTACTTTCTCCCATGAGTCTCTGTTGCTTTCAGGCTCTGCCTTCTCTACCTTTTCATATACATTGACCAAACATGGACACCTAAGGCTTTTCCATGTTTTCTCAGCTCCAAACCCACTGACCAACTGACCGGCAGCCTACAGTGTAGACCAACGTCCAACATATGGGGAGGGAGGTGTCACTGGATTGACTTGCCCACTGGACTGACTCTCAGTTCAACTTGCTTCTGCTCAGCCATGACCAAGGAGGTGACAGCCATCGAATATAACTAGACTGAGCTTCTGTGTGGATATACCTGTGCTGCTGAGAGGGGAACATTTTCATAGCAGCAAGGCATGACCTAGGCAGACTCCCTAAAAGTTACCTATATTAAAAATCCAGCCCAAATTCCAGATCCTTTGACAAGTTTCCTCTGCGTCCTCCGTCTGGACATAACCTCACTTATCTCTGAGTATCTATTTCACTTACAAGTAATGGCTTGTTGTCCTTTCTGCTGAGCCTCCTTCCCTGCACCTTTTCTTTTTCTAACAGACCCCCCTTCACCCTCAGGCCAAGAAACCGGAATTAATCCAGGCTAATCCACGCACAGTGCCTCACCCACCCTGCCTTGATATTAGTGCCTGCAAATAGGAGGCTGAAAGAAACAGCCCTCTAAAATTAGGGTAATCTGACCCGATGAAGGATGGGTGGCAGTGTGAGCCACCTCCTTCCAAGCTTAAATGCTAGAGTGTCTTGGCGCCTTCTGGCAGCCTCTGATAAGATACCGTAAGAAAGAGACACTGCAAGAAAAATTGGTACCAAGCTGATCTGTGTGGAACAAAAAAAAGGAGTAGTAAGATGAAATGTGGTTGGAGCTCAGGGCAGCATTCTAAACATTGCATCTGGGCTCCCCCGAGCTGTCCATATTACTGCCCTTTTGAAGCTTAGTCTAAGTATTATCCTAATAAATCCCTTTGCCTGGGGCGGGGGTGGGTGCATAGTTTGCTTCTAATCAATGAGAGATGGCATGCATAGTCCTTTATCTAAACCTTTGTTTGATGCTAATTACTGCTTAGGGATCATGAATCACTGCTTTCTGAATGCCACCAAAGACCCTTATCATGGAACAAAATAAGTTCTTATAATGTTTATTAAGTGAATCAATGAATGATTAGAAAATATTCATTGTCCTATTCTGTGATGAGGCACTTCATGAATCTGGGGGAATGTCTGTGAATAAAAGGAAGTCATTGCTGTCTACATCAGTGTTTTAGAGAGTGATGGTACCGTCTTTTTTCTGGTATCTGATTTCTACTCACCTTCTTCCTTCACCTTCTTCCTTCTACCTACTGTGCCCAGTTGGGATGCAGAGATAAGGACAGATGTAGCTTTTAAACCTAGTATTTGACATGATCCTAGGAAAAAGAAATGGGAAATGGTCTTTTACTACATAGAATAAAGAAAAAGAAAGAAAAACCTTTCTATTTCCCCAGAGTACTGCTTCTTATAGAACTCAACCTGTTGCATGCTGAGTACGTGGGTTTGGTTTCAATATGGCTCAGGAAATGTTCCAAACATAGCCAGTTCCTGTCCAAACACCACAGAGACTATGGTTTTATAGAAGTACCAGTGGCTGCGTTTATTTGTATCTGGAAAATTTCAAAGTTCCAGAAAAAGTACACTGGGCCTTCAGAATGGAACTGAGGTAGGAGTCCTGAAAATCTCATCTAACTCATTGTTTCCTATTGACTTCTGCCTCTGCTACCTACCAAGTGCACTTAAACCCCGGTGGAGGGTTAAGGTGTGTGCTTGGTTAAGCAGCTGCGTTCGCCAGGCCACGGAAAGGGCTGCAGCTCCTCCATGCCCGAACTCACCTGTCAGTCTCCCTCACCATCCCCAGAGCCCAGCTGGCAGGGCTGGGTCTTGAATTTTAAGACCCTTCCCTAATGACAGGGCCCTGCCCTTAGCTTGTTCTGAAACAAGCACTAAGGTCATGTTGGGGGCACCAGTGACCACAGCCCCTAGCCTACACTTAGGCCCACCCTTTCCAGACCCCAGTGGGCCTTTTCCATTCCTATTTGCTTGATGTTTGACAAAGCTGTCTCTCTTGAGACCATTCAGTGGTGACATTTCCCAGTTCATCTTCCCGTTGTCAACATGACACAGGACAGGCAGGACAGGACATTTCAAAATGAGAGAAAGAGCACGCAGGCACATGTGCGCATGCGGAGAAGAGAGGGAGAGGACGAAGACCTCAGTGCAGGCAGCACTGGCTTTAGATCAGACATAAAGGCGCCTCGAAGTAACAAGAGCTCAACAGGGCACACCTGGTTTTGATAGGCAGCCTTGGGAGGGTTGCGCATTTCCATGCATGCTTTCCAAAGCTCTTAGCAGACTCTTTGGACAGGACGACATTTTGGTGTGGCCAAAACACAGCCGCTTCTAGGACAAAAGCCTTCCCTGGCCAAATGGTTGCCTACCGAAGATGCTGTCTCCTGTCAGCCCCTTCAATGCCTGTTTCCAGGCCTTGTCTGGCCTGGATGGAGCCTGCAGTGCAAAGAGGCTCTCAGATATTGAACTTGGATTTCCACTGAACACACCTTTAGCCATTGAGCATCTCTGCCTTTGCCATGCTGTTCTGGCCAAGCTGTTGCTTGAAAGGCACCCTTGCCCTTTCCCTGTTTATCTGCCAGAAAACATTACCTCTTGAAGAGTTAGCTCGGTGTGCTCCTCATCTGGTACTCTGCAGACACCGTTAGATGTGCCCATAGCAATTTGTGCAGGTTTCCATTTGCAAACATCACACTGTCTTGCATTTGTCTTTTGATGTCCCCATCCATCAAAAAGATTGTATGAGCCTTAAAAGCCCAGAAAATGGCTTTTTAAAAGAAATGTCTGTATCTCCAGCACCTAGCACAGATCACACAGAATTTTTAGAAAGCAGATGTGCGAGGACAGGCTAAAGAAACCCTTTGGCACCAAAAGATTCTTCCTTTTGTTGCCACTTCAGCAGAAATGTATTTTAGTGGATGTCTGAAAATACTGCCTTACTTTCCCATGGAGAACCAGCCACCCCATATGCAGAGCAGGCTGTCATTCACACTGACCCCGCCCTTCTTCCCCTATGGCCTTAGCGTAGGCACGTGACCGGTAGAGTACTCCATCTCCTTGTCCACAGTAATGGGTTCAGGGGTAGGCATATAACACAAGCAAGGAGAGTCAGAGCCTTTCTCTGAAATGGGGAAAAAAAGGGAAAAGGATCTTTTTGCCTGGACTGTAAATTACAAGAGCACAGACTTAGAGTTATTAATGGCCATTCTTTCTTCCCCTTGAGCATGAAGCCAAAATACATAGAGAAGCAGTTGCAGAGAGAGATGCATAGGTAGAACGCTACTATGTTGCTTTAGTGCCTAGATCTAGCTGTACCTGAAGTCAGGCCCATCCTATCCTTCCTGGTTATTAGGTTTTACAGCCGGAGCAATCTCCTCTTGATCTTTCTTATGTTTATTTTTTTCCTTAAGCTACTTAGAGTTCAATTTCTGTCATTTGCAATCAAAACAGTCCTGATATATACCATTTGTTTGCTGAAATATAAAGTGAGAGCTCCTTCTCTACCAATAGAACTCTTGCTTAGTTACCTTACTCGAACATTAAAAATTGTTTGGGGAAAACCCATTAGCCTGAAACGATCTCAGCCATTACTAGGATTTGGTACTTACAGCGGTTATCTGACTAAATCTGACATGATCCTTTTAAAAGAGACAACACATATTAACACAGATTTAGCAACTATTCTGAGGGGAATTGCAACTCTTTATTGTCATAACTGAAATATTTAAACATCATTTTTAGAAGATCATTACCCTCGTAAAACAATAAAGCTTTTACAAGGAAACATAGACTAATATCTTCATGACTTTGGAGTAGCAAAGGGTTCCCAAATAGGATACAAGAAGCTCTACCAGCAAAAGGACGAAAATCGATACATTTGGACTACGTTAAAATGAAGAACTTTTGTTCAAAGATATCATAAGAGAGTAGAACACAAGCCACAGAGTGGCAGAAAATATTTGCCATAGACTAATCTGTCAAAGGACTTGTATCCAGAATCCATAAGGAACTCCTGCAAAACAATAAGGAAAAAGCAGACAATTCAAAACAGACTACAAAATGGTCAGTATGAGGGGAAAAGGTGCCCAACTCACCAATTATCAGAGAAGTTCCAATTAAAACCACGATGAGATACCATCAGAAACCACCAGCATGGCTCAAATGAAGGCAGTGGGTTCAGGTCAGGCGAGGATGTTCAGCAGCTGGAACCGTTAGACCTTGCTGACAGGAACGCGGACGGGCACACCCCTTTAGGAAATTGTTTTAAGTATTTTCTGACACTCAAGCTTTTTCATATGGTAACTAGAAATGTTCCGCTTCTTGCTGGGTTCTGGGGACACAGGTGTGTTTACTCCGCATCAGTTCTGGGAGCTGCACATTTAGGAGCGTGCACTCTTCCGAGTATCTGCTCCGCGTCGCTGCTATCAGGGCCTCCGGCAGCAGCAACGTAAGTCAGGCCAGCACACAGCCATGGCTGAGCGGGGCCAGGGTTTTCAGGGCCTTTCCCACCCTCCACGGCACACTCGTTACCTGCCTCTAATGACCATCTCCATTTTTCTCCTCCTGATCATTCTTTCAGCTCTCATCTTCCTCTAGTGGGCATTTTGGAACTTTAAGCTAATGTAGCAAATAGAAAAATTGGCAAAAATGAAGAACAAATGAGCAGAAATATATTTCCACACCCACACACACACACGTGCGTCAGGAAGAGAGCTGCCTTTGTTTAGGGAAATGCCCTGACATGTCCATTGGGGCACAGAAGATGGACCCCAAGGGCTTGGTTCAAAAGGAGGTAGTCAATGGCATAGTGAAATGTTTTTGCACAAAATTGTGACACAATGTGGAGTAGGATAAGAGAGAAGAGGGGACATGGAGGGACCTGTGTAACATGGCTGGGAGACTGCCCTTGCTGGGAATTGTAACCAGTAGGAAATGCCCAAGCAGGTTTAAGAATGGGCGTCTATTATGCAGTGATGTCATTGTGATGCTGCAGTGTAAACTCCATGGCCCCAAACTTGCACTTGGGTCTGCCACACACCCAGCCTCCTGATGGTGTCACCTGGGGGAGATGAAGGACCCCTGTCTAGTAAATGGTAAGTTAGTGAGGAAAGGGCCAGGTGTGCATGGGTTTAGCAGATGATCCACAATTGTATTAATTCAGTTGAAGTAGGAACTCAAAGCTCAAGGTGACCAGCTGAAGAGTAAGCTTCCGTAAGTATCTCTGGAGAGATAGGGAGGGAAGGTGGACCCCCATTGCCCATGGAATAAGGGTCTCAGGCCAGTATTTTGTGCATTTCGAAGGACAAGGAGACCCCAACTTGCACCTGGGATATGTAGGTTTATTGATAACATTGCTTATGTGTGTCTGTGTTCAGGTGTGTGCACAAGCCATTAGAGTGGGGAGGGGAGATGATGGAGGAATGAGAGTCCTGAGTGAGAAGTCCAAGGCGGTGAATTTGAGTCCTGGCTGGGTCACTAATCTTGGATGAACCAGTGAGCTTCTCTGGTCCTCAGGTGCCTCACCTGTAAAATATGGGCCCGAACAAGATAAACTCTATGACCCCTAGCAGCTCCAGCTTTTCAGGGCACTCATCCCCACTTCCCACTTTCCCGACCACTTGAATTTGCCCTTCCTCAACGGCCTGACTTCTCCCTGCATTTTTACTAAGTTGGGGAGCTATTTCAAGTTTCTCAGTGCAGACTTGCAGGAAGACATGCGTCCATCATTCCCCCCTCCTTAAGCACAGAGATGGAAAGGCCCTTTTGCTCCTGACCCAGAGGGCAACAGAGCGGAGACACAGGCCAAGCCTAGAGGTGAAGCGGGGGGCAGGTTAAGTCACTTCCCAGAGTTATCTCAGGTTATTGACATAAGACCCAGCCCAAGACCCAGGCCTGTTTTTCTTCTTTTAATTTTTTCTCCCCACAACGTCAGGCTATTAGTTCTCTTCCTTCTATCGCTGAATACTTGTTCAATAATTGCTAGGACTTAGGGATAAGGAATAAGGGATATAAAGTTTTGAGGGAAAGAATAATGAAAGATGGAGCGTTTCACCTCAGGATTTGCAATCGAATTGGAAACTCTCCACCTCCCAATCTCGTCACTAACATCCTTAGCAACTGGTGGGATTTTAATGGAAAGCTGTTAATTCGATAAATTCTCAAGTACCAACTCCACTCCAGCACTATGTTATGCTCCGAGGATAAAGTGGTGAACCAAGTAAGTTCTTTACGAAATTTACAGGCTAAAAAGAAAAGGCAGACCTTAAAGTAGTAATCCCATTGCTACAAATAATAAATTCATTACTACATAATATCTTGTTATATATAAAGGGGGGACTATAATGGTTAATTTTATGCATCCATTTGACCAGCTCACGGGGTGCCCAGGCATTTGGTTAAATAACTCTGGGTATGTCTGTGATGGTCTTTCCAAATGAGATTAGCATTTGAATCAGTGGACTGAGTAAAGCAGATTGTCCTCCCCCATATGGGCGGGCATCATCCAATTTGTCAAGGACCAGAATAGAACAAAAAGGTGAAGGAAGGGAGAGTTCAGTCTCTGCTGGCTATCTGAGCTGGGACACCAGCCTTCTCCTTTTCTTGGACGGGGCCTACACCTTCGGTGCCCCCGGCTCTCCAGCCCTCGGCCTCGCACTGGAACCACACCACCAGCTTTCCTGGGTCTCCCGTTTCATTTGCAAACAGTAGATTGTGGGACTTCTCAGCCTCCACAATCACATGGGCCAGTTCCTTATAGTAACTATTCTATCTATCGATCTATCTATCTATCTATCTATCTATCTATCTAAATAGACAGATATATAAATTAATATACATCTTACTGATTCCGTTTTTCTTGAGAACACAAACTAAGACTAGCCTAGGGTGTCAGGAAAGCTTTCTTTGAGTGAGTGAATTTAAGCAGCCACCTAAAGTAGAATGTGAGTGACCCAGATGAAGGAGGAGGAAATGGAAGGGGAAACAATTAAAGGAGAGGAAATTACATGAGCAGAGTCACTTTGAAGTATAGCTTGGCTGAGCTGTTGAGAGCCAGAAAAATATTGATAAGAGGAAACCAAAGAGGTAGGCAGGGACCAGATCCCGCGGAGCATTGTGGGCCCTTGTTAAGGATTTAGGATTTTATCCAGAGAGCAGTGGGAAGTCATTTAAAATCTCTAACCACGTTTCAATGAGTTAAATGCATCTACCATGTTTGTTTGATCACTGAATCTAGGTCAGTCTGAGTTTGAAGTCTTGCCAGATGTGCTGTCTCCCGAAAAGCTCCCCTGGGCTTCTAGAAGGCGTGTTTGACTTTCCCCCCTCACAGTCTGTCTCTCCACCACTGAACTCAGTTACCGTGTGATGGATTGTGAGTGGCAGGAAGGACATCTGGGAGGTCCAGCGGACGGAGGCCTTAGCAGGGCGTCAACAGGTTTGCCCTTCCTTCGACCTCCCTGGACTCTCGTGTGAGAATGGTAGGAAAGTCCAACATCCTGTGTCTGTTTTTGTGCTCCACACCTGAGTCTGCCTCACCTCCCTAGGATGTTGGAGGGATAATTAAATTAAAGATATGAAGTGTGAGGTTCTCGGATGCTGCGGTAGCAGCTGGCGCATGTAAATAGGAGACAGTACCACAGGGAAGAACCCAATGATGCCACAGTGGAGCCCAGGAGAAGCTGCCTACCAGCCAGGGTTGTACCTCTACTAGCGCAGCCTCTGCCATGCTCCCAGGGCAGGCGGGGAGAGTGGATGGCTTTCTGGTAAAGTTTGTCTGGTTAAGTTTATAATCAACAACCTATTCACTGTCAACTCTATGCTGGACCCGTGAAGATGGCTAAGACAGAATCATTCCCTGGTGTAGCGTGGACAGGGGGTGAACCATAGAAACCAGGTGTCAAAATTTCTCTGGAAATGTGAGTATGCATGTATTACATGTACACATACACGTTATGTATTTTATGTATAAACATGTATTGTGTTCAGCAGAATAGTGGCCCTCCGAAGAGGTCACATCCTAATCCCCAGAGTCTGTGAATATGTTGCCTCCCGTGGCAAAGGGGACTTTGCAGAAGTGATTAAATTTAAGGACCTTGAGATGGAGAGATTATCCTGCAACCACATCAGCCCTCAAAAGCAGAAAACTCTTCTCAGCTTCAGTCAGACAGAGAAAAATGGTACAAAAGAAGAAACAGGAAAGCCTGAGATGTACTTGACCTGCAGTTGCTGGCTTTGAAGATGTGAGAAGAGCGTCAAGAATCAAGGAACATATCTGGCTTCTAGAAACTGAAAAAGGGTAGGAAATAGATTCTCCCTTGGAGCCTCCGGAAAGGAACGCAGCCCTGCCAACACTCTGATTTTAGCCCAGTGACACCCGTGTCAGACTTATGACCTACAGAACGGTAACATAAAAAATCTGTGTTATGGTAGGCCGCTGCTGGTGGTGATTTGTGGTAATATAATATTAATACTAATAGCATATGTTTTCAAATCTAATTATTTTTTAATCAGGGTTCCTTAAGAGCATGTGATATAATCCACTTTAGAGAGCTTATGCATAAAATAAATGTACACTAGGATATTGGGTAAGCCAGGGATTCCCCAGGAGAATAAGAGAAGCTAACTCTGAAAGTTTGCAGCCAGAAACAAACCCAGTAGCATCACGGAGGCCTCCCTTGGAGAATCCCACTTCCCACCGCCTGGAAGCCACCTCCCAAAGCTCCATGCAGCCATCCACAGAACCAGGCGCCCTCGGCAGCAGGGTAGCCAGGATATCCGTGCCCTGGCCCAGCCTGCCCGTCTCTCATCGTTTGCTTCCCGTCATGACCTACGCAGGTACTACTTCTGAGTGGTAGAACCAAGGGCTCATACCTGCACCCCCCACTGCAGAAGAGTTTCGGCTTTCTGGTAAGACTCCCAAAGTATGAAAATGATAAAAATATAGGAAAGATACTCGAACTTGATGAGGGGAAAAAATGATGGTGGAAAAATGTCCACTACAAAGATCTTCGGTCGGTTCACGCACTCTGTGTTTGCCACAGCTTCGATTGTTATTACTCTGTTCCATCATAACATTGCTGTTACCTTCCTGGACTCGGAATTTACCTGAGTCTGCTACCCATTAGAAAATCGATCATTTCAATGCACTGTGTACTACTGTACTTTAATGGGCAAATGGATAAAGAACTCTGGGAGCTCCAAGGAGGAAGCGGTTACCTTAGGACAGGTGGACCAGAGGACTTGAATTGTAAGATTTTGAGCTGACCCCTTTGGATCAATAGAGCAAGAATATTCCAGGCAGAACGATGTTATACAAATATATGAAGCTGCAGAAGAACTTGGCAGAAGAACTTGTGGGGATGGTGGGTAGCTGGGTGTGGCTGCGGACCAGAGAGTAATGGGAACCAGAACTGTCTAAGGAGGGAAAGGCAGTTAGGGGCAGACTATAAAGTATAATGAAGTATGCTGTGGAGTTTAGAATTTATTCTACAGGCAATGGGGAACCATTGACAATTATTGGCATTAGGTCATTTTTAGAAAGATCATTCTGACAGTGGTGTGGCAGACAGATTAGAAGAGAAAAAACAGGGGTCGGAACTGCTAGTTTGGAGGTTATTAGAGAAACCCAAAGAAGGAATGGAGGCAATATGAACAAAAGCAGTGGCAGGAGCTATTATGGGGAAGGGGTTAATTCTGGATGAATGTGACTGGTAGAATGAGGACACTCAAGACAGGATTTTCAGACTTGGTCAATTGAGGAGAAGCACTAGGCATTCACTAAATTGGGTAATTTAGGACATTAGAAAATACACAAAGAAGTTTAGGAAACGGTAATAGTTTTGACTTATACCTGTCAATTTCAGATGACTGTAGGACATACAGATAAGATATCTAGGAGGAAATTGGACACAATAGTCTGGAGCTTGGGAAAGACCTGAGTGGGAGACAGATTTGGGGTCATCACAGGGATGACTGATGCCCTGGACTTAGGTAAAGATGTCTCAGAGAGAGTCTGAGGGAGAGAAGTGGGATAAAGACCTATCAGTGGGCAAGTGCAGCATGGAAAGGCACTGGAAGTCACCATAGGCTCAGGGGGCCTGTGCCTCTCACTCCCAAAATAGAGCCCAGGCCAAAGGTTTTGATTTTGCGCAGAACCGAAACAAAGATGAGGAAAGGTCAAGAGTTCAGGCGAGCGTGTGACTGTGCCTAGGACTGACATCTCATCCTTTGAGGACAGTATTCCCTGCCTTTGACACAAGCAGACCAAAGCAGCCAACTACCAAATGTCTGACTTGCCTACTGCCCCAATTCTAAGAGACATTGCCCTGCCAAGGTGGCCATGACCTGAAATAGGCAACTCTTTCCCAATTATGGAAGACTGATTAGAACAAGGGTTACCAATATTTGGTCTGTCCCTCAGCATGTGGACTTTGAAGTCTTATATAAAAGACAGTTGTCATGTAGGGGATTTGGAACAGATGACATTAGGAGACTGGGCATTTGGTGTTTGGAGCCAATAAGAGCACAGTGGCCAGGTACAAAATGAAATTGTCAACCCCCAGGACCTACAGGCACACAGAGAAACTGGTGAGGAAAGAAAGCGGAGCAGATGTCAGAGAGAAGCAGAGATGCCATGAGCAAGCAACGGATAGTCAAGGAAGAGCCTGGGGTCTGAGAGTTTCTGATCACAGTCTTCATGCAATGCTGCTCTATTCAGCCACGCCCATTTTGTCTTGCAACAGCTCAAATCCAGGCTGGGAGAACGCTGTGGCGAGGGCTCCAGGGCCCCCTTTGCTTAAATTATGCTTCCAGGTGCGACATGTATCACCACTATGACTTTCCAGGTTGCCAGTTCTTACAGCAGAATCTTTTCTGTAGTTAACACAAAAACAAATGTAAAGGATGATCCTCACTAAAGAAACCCAAATTCTAAATTAATGAAGTCTGAATTACATAGCACAGGCACTGGGCTGACCTCTGTAAATAGCAATTGGCAATTTCATTTATTGGGGTCAAGGTCTAGTCAGATGCAATCAGTTACATGAAATAGGATCTTTGTTTATCATAAACCTGTGGTGCTTGTACACAATCAGTGTGCTTGAATTTTCCAAGAATGTTTGAAATGCAAACAAAGTCTTACTCTCCCAAGTAGGACCCAGTCTCAGTGATCCTCAGTGAATGACAGTTCCCATCAAGCTGTTGGAAGTGTCTAGGGCTAGCAAGTAATTACCTTTTATAAGAGAGGATATAGAAACAGTTCTCCAAAAAATAGATTTGCAACAGTTAGCACCAATTTACAGATATTAATCCAAAATCAAAGACTCAGGGCATGGGACTAAAACCTCCTAGGAAGCTAACTATTACATCATATTTTAGCAATATGTGCTTATTGTGTTCACGGAGCAAAAAAACATGACCTATAGATATTCGAAACTATAAGTATACTTAATAAATATATTTGGTCATGTTCAAGGCCAGGCTTTAAGTTCACCTCACTAAACCTGGCTATACAAACACCTGATGATATCCCTGACACCCATGTGCCATGAACAGATCTTTTAGAAAAAATTCTTGCTGGTATAACAGTAGGCACACACAGGCATGCAGACTCTTATTTCGAAGTGTCCATGAGGTGATGGATCTGTTTAGAACTTCACTTGAGGTGATGGAATCACAGGTGTATGCTTATGTCCAGTCTTATCAAGATATATACATTAAATGAGTACAATTTTTGTATAACAATTATTCTTCAATTACATGTTATATATATACACAAACCAAAGAAAATTGCAGAGTGAAATATATAGTATACATACAACCGCTTATATAAAATCTTAGACGATGACAGCTAATTTCACATACAATTTATGACCTTATATACAATAAAAGTTTTTTTAAAAACACTTAATTTGGGGTGTCAGTTACTTCTAAGGAAGAAAGTAGAGAAATGAGATTGGGGGGAGCACCCAGTGGACTTTAACTGCATCTTTAACATCTTCTTTAAAATAAATTCTATTGTGGATAAAGAAAAAAAAGGTGCCTGTGTGTCTGAGTATGTATTTCACACATGCATAGTGGCACATAGATATTCTTCGACGTCAGAACTGAAACCTCAAAACCTGTGTGCAGGCAGAAATAGAATGCCTTGTATTTACATCTCGCCTTGCACTTTTCAAAGTATTTTCATCAAATCACAAGTAAAGCAGGTAAATTCTACAGGTGTCCGTATCCAATCTGACAGATGAAGGACAAAGATGGAAAGTGGAAACACAAAGATGTAGAACTGAGTTTTTCTAGGTTCACAGTGGTCTTTAACTGGTTGCCAATAATCATAAACTTCCCCACACAGCGATTATAATGCTGGGGACAAAATCCTGATTGGAAGCTGGAGTTGACTCTTTTCCAATACAACTGCAAGAACTTAAGTATTCTTGAAAGTCAAGTAGTCTCTTAAAATGTAAGTGTGTGTTGTGAAAGGAATTGTAATAAATGGAGATCAGGTGAACTGTTTCTAAGTGGAATGAGACCGAGACCGCCTTTTCTATTTTGGAAAACATTTCTTTATTGAGGGCCCACTGCCTACCCCACAGCACTGGGCTAGGTAGCATAGTGAGGGGACGGTGGTGAGGGGGACATTCAAAGTAAAATAAGCCATGCCCTCAGGGGATATTGAAACAAAAGAAAAGTGAAGAAGTAACTGGGAAACAGCGGTCAAGAGTTGAGGTAGGAGGAAGGAGCTGGCTGGGGCCTGCACCGGGAGCACAAGAAAAACGTAAGGGTTTGGGCGGGGAACTGGTTGGGAAGAAGGACTGGGACTGGGCCCCGGAGCTGAGCCAAGAGACACGCGGCGCACTTGCAAGGGTGAAGGTCGGAGCGTTTCCTCAATCAGAGCAGGGTCCTGTGCCAAGTAGGTAAAAACAGGATCTCCATTACCAGCAGAGACCAAAGCCACAGACCTGGGCCCCAGTAGGACAGTTCTTTGAAGAGGAACAATGCTGTAACCCAGTCTTTGCCAGCAATGGTGGGAAGGGCTCCCTGAATCCCCTGAGCAGAGCTGACTGAGAAGAGCCTTGGTGGAGGACAAAGGACAGGCACTGGTGGGATAGATGGCCCTCTATTAAGCAAAACCGAGTGGAAGCTGTGAAGAAAGAGAGCTCTAGGCAGAGTGTGGTCCAGAAACAGCAGCAGCAGCAGCATCCCTGGGAAAGTGTTTAAATGCAAATTCTCAGGCCTCCTCAGGCCAACTGATTCAGAAACTCTAGAGGTGAAGCCAGCAATTTGTGTCTTACAAGTCCTCTGGCTTGCAGCATAAGCTGGCACAGGGAGGATGCGGTGCTCTGTGGCCTTAATGCACCATGAAACCAGCATGAGATGATGGTCCAAAGACAACCCCTGCCACACACACACACACACACACACACACACACACCCTGTAACCAGAATAACCCAAGGGCGCCTCAGGGACTAATAGGCTGTCCACTGGAAGATGCCAGGTTTGGGGTTTTGCATAGTTTTCAGAAAGCATCCTTAAGAGACTCCTTCTGAGATCAATTCCAGAGGCTCTGAGGATCACTAGAAAGAATATGTATTCACTGGATCCTCCTGCATATTACCCTGCCAATCTGTAACCCTGGATTAATCCAACCAGTGAGTTTTGCAGCTTCATGACACAACCTGATTCCATCTTGGTCATAGAAATCATAGAACAGGAAGACTTGAATGGAAGACACATTCTTCCTCACCTCAGTGGAGTCTTAAAACTACCCATTCATTCATTTAACAGATATGTTTTAAGTGCTTAGAATGTACCTAGCAATTAATTATCTCTTTTCCCATTCCTAGTAGGTTCTAAATAAAATTCACCATATCAACATAGTTTGTTTATTTATCCAACAGTTCTTTGAAGGGGCTGACACTCGCCAATCCTTGACTCTGACCCAAAGCAGCGTTTGGGTATGATTTCTTTTTTTCATTTACAGAAGGGGTGCTCAACAAGTAGATAGCCCTTCTGTGACCCTTATTCTAAGTTGTCTTCATCCAGAGATAACACTCAAAAAGGTGGGTCAAACAGACAAATCACTGAAATAAAATATAGGTGCTGGGAGGGTGGTGTGTCTAGCATGCTGTTGGCGCATGAGGAAGAGGGGAACGCCTTGCACCTATGAGGTTTTTGTTTTCTGATGTCACAGCAGAGGAACACCTAAACTATTCTAAAACTATTGACCCCCTGAAGCCCCCAGACATACTGTTGACCTTCATTCTTGGCAGAAGACTCTGCCAATGCCTTCACAGCAGTAAGCACGGCCATCGGACATGAATTTTCTCCTCTCTGATGTCCCTCCACACCCGCACCACCCTTCGCTCTTTCTCCCCTTCTGTCCTTAATGCCACACCTCCCCGTGTCCTCTGCAACCGCACCATCGGCTCCCCAGTCTCGCCCTCACATGTTGCGTCTTTCTTGGCTCTGCTCCCTCAACCGATGAATGCATTCCTACTTCCTGTGTCCTGATATATTCCCCATCCCCACTGCTGTCCCAGGAAACTACTACTGCATTTCTCTCCTTTCCTTCCCTGTCAGTATAATCTTCTTTCCTATTTTTTCTCATTCTCTCATCAGGCCCTAAAAAAGCAATATTTAACACCTTCCTATCTGCCAGGCATTGTTCTAAGTGCTTGCATATTGTGTATTAACTCATGTCACCCTCATAATGGTATTGTTCACTGAACATTATCATTAGCATCCTCGTTCCTCAGTAAAGGAAGCTGAGAACAGGGTGGTTAAGCCATTAGCCTGATAACACACAGCTGGCAAGTGATGACACTGGGGTTCTGACCCAAGCATCCTGGCCCTTGAGTCTGCACTCTTAATCATTAGAACAGCTGCAGAAGGCAAGTTTGGGAAGCCTGCCCAACCCATGCTTCTTTCTCTAAAATTGTCAACCTGCCCAAGCTGATTGGACCTGCGGTGGATAGGTCCAGTAATGCACTGGGCTCAGCCAATCAGATTCTCACCATGAAAAACAGAAGGAGTGGCTTTGGTTCCTGCCTTTCTAGTTCCAATCCCAATGTGTCCTATTTTTGCATATGTATTAGACTTAATAGCCTTAAAGTAACCAGCTGCCCTTCTTAGTTGAGTGGTTTCTATCCCTATAATCCAATAATGCCTGCTTAAATCACATCCTCACAACAGCCCAGAAGCTGATCTTTTAAAGATTGCTAATCACATCTTAAAAATTGACTCCAGTGGCCTCTTTGATCTGTTCTACATTTTGCAGTGTTCCACCAGGTGACTGCCCCATGCCCTTGTGTGCTCCTCTCGTCTGTGCCCATAAATGCCCCCCACCTCCCACCCCGGCCTGACATTCCCTCCACTACTTTCCTAGTAGGCTGGCTACCTCCCACCTTCTCTGGCCTGGCTCAGACATCTCTTCTAAGGAAAGCTTCCAAGATTCCTTAAGGCTGAAAATGCCCCTCCTCTGTGCCCCCATAGTCCCCTCTGCAAACATACGTCATTGCACTCCCGTACAAAACAGACATAATTGGATATTACATACTCCTGAGTAAAAATAGCAAACTACAGAATAAGATGGATAGTGTGACCCCTCTTATGTAAAATTCTATCCGTCATGTTAAAAAACATAAGCAGCTCATGTCACTCACTTGCCTAAACCCTCCAGTGAATTTCCAATCATATTTAACAACAAAACACAAAGGCCAGACCTGGCCCATGAGGCCCTGCAGAATTGGACCCACCCAACTTCTTGGTCCCCACCTCTATTTCTTTCTGCCTTACTCACGACATCCACACTGAACTATTTTCCTTTTCTTAAAAACACCTCATTTGTTCCTGCGGCACAAACCATCTGTGCCCCAGTTGGCTTTGCCTAGAATGCTCTGTCCCCAAATCTTTGTCTGACTGGCTTGGCCTTGTCATTGCAATTTCAGCTCCAGACCCCAACGATGCAGTCCACATGGACTGCCCCCTACCCTGTCATTCTCTTTCACACCACTCCGTTTTATTTTCTTCTGAAAGTCACTTCTGCATTTATTTGATTTTTGCTTGTTTATTACCTGGAGTTAGCCAAAACGCAGGGTTTAGGACATTGTCTTCTAGATGCCAAATCTGCCTGATACTTCTGATATCAACTACAAGTTCAGGGATTTCCTCAACCTACCCTCAGTTTCAATAATTGGCTAGAAATATGCACAGAACTCACTGGAGGCTGTCATACTCAGGGTCACATATTACAGGGAAACGATATGGATTAGAACCCACAGAGGAAGAGACTGGGTGGAGTGCAGAGGTAGAGCTCCTGGTCATCCTCTCCCCATGCAGTCACATGATGTGTGACATTACACACCGGGAGTTGCCAGCCAGGAAGACTTACCTGAGCCTCAGTATCTAGAGCTTATATTGGATCTTCATTATGTTGGCATGACTGATTGAATTATTGCCCACATAGCTGATCTCAACCTACAGTTGCCCTCTCCTCCAGGGGTGGGGCTTACATCATGCAGCCTAAGGGGTCTACCATGAGCCATCCCATTCGAATAAACTCAGCAGCACCACCATGGACCATGAATAAAGACACTCCTATCACTTAGGGAATTCCAAGTGTTTAAAGGTTGGATTACCTCCCAGGAGTAGACAAAGGCCAAACCCCTTATCGGACATGGCCAAATTTCTTACTACACATTTCTCATTTCTCTATTCTCTACTAGAACATAAACTTCTGGGTTGCAGAGAATAGACAATCTGTCTTGTTCTCCACTGTGACCCCAGCAGCACAAACAAGGCCATGTAAATTTATATGCAGAGTATAACACTACTAATTCATTTCTACCTAGTGTATAACACTATTAATTCAGAGCCGGGGAGTTTGCTCTTTGCTGAGAATGTAGAGATGAGTGAGACAGATGAGTTTCCTCCTCCCAGGAGACAGACAATAGACAGATAAGTAAACATTGTCTCACAGAATGTGATCAATGCTATGAATGAAGCAAGCTGGTGACGTGGGCAACTGGGGGCATGAAGGCGGTCAGGAAAGACATCTCTAGGAGATGAGAAGGGAGCCTCCCAGAGGAAGACCCAAGGGCAGAGCAAAGCATCCAGGTTCAAAGGTCAGCAGATGCAAAGGCTACAGAGAGAGAGAGAGGGCTTCGCGTGTCCGAGGACCAGCAATGAGACCTCCGTGGCAGTTCTTATAGAGGAGGGAGTAGTCGTGACTAGATTGGGGTAAGAGGGGCCAGAGGCCAGATGGTGAAGGGCCTTGGAGGCCATCCAAGGCATTTGGATTTTATTCTAAGTGTGATGGGAAATCAAATGGCAGCATTTAAGCGGAACGAGAATGTGATCTGATTTATGCTTTTAAAAGTTCACTTTCATGGATGCATGAAACATAAATCATGGGGAAGGGGGGGCAAGAAGGGGAATAGAGAAGCAAATCCAAAGCTTTTGCGCCAGGCAAGGTAAGAGGCAGTGACGCTTTGAACTGCAGGATCGTGGCAAGAGATGGTACGATTTGGGATACATGTTGGAGGTTAGCCTGCTAGAACTTGCTGATGGACTGGATATGGAAATGAGGGAAAAGGAGGAATCAAGGATGACTCAGGGTTTCTGGTACGAGCAACTAGGTGGATGAGAATGCCGTTTCGTGAGCTGTGGACACAGGAGGAGGGACAGGGCCAGCTGGCAGTGGTTACAGCTGGGAATTAAGAATTTTGTTTTAGATATGCTGAATTTAAGATGCCAATGAGACATTCTGATGGAGATGTCAGGTTGACAGTTGGATATAAGAACCTGGAGCGCCATGGGAAGAGCTCTGGGATGGAGGCATAATTGCAGAGATGAAATTTATGCCATGAGAGTGCACAAATGCAGGGAAAAGGATAGAAGAGGTGGAAGGGAAGGGAAGGGAAGGAATCCCATAACCAGGTCCTAGAGCATGTCAACACTTGGAAGTCCTGACTGAAAGGATGAGCCAGCAAGATTGCATGAGAATCAGAGACTGGTGACAAAGAAAAAAATCCAGGAGAGTATGATGTTCTAAAATGAAGAAAGAAGAGCATTTCATGAAGGAGGAAGGGTCAAAT
This sequence comes from Mormoops blainvillei, assembly GCA_004026545.1. NCBI lineage: Eukaryota > Metazoa > Chordata > Mammalia > Chiroptera > Mormoopidae > Mormoops > Mormoops blainvillei. Next base: position 248,745 of record PVJD01000885.1, on the reverse strand, counting down.
GTTCCAAACATAACCAAAAGGGAAAGATAAGACCGGAAAACAACCCACTGTGTTTAGGATGATAGATATTGAAGAGTAATTTTGGCCAAGCTCTGCTGTAGCCAGATTGGAGCAAACTGAACAGGAATTCGTAGATGAAGAAGTGGAAGCAGCACATGTAGACAACACTTCAGAGAAATTTTACTATAAATGTAGCTATAAGAGGAGAGAAATGTAGAATCCGTTGAAGCTTTATTAAAGATGGGGACCCTTACAGTGCATTTAAATGGGTATTAAAGGAGGAGAGATGCATGATGTGGGACCAAGGAACCATGAAGAAAAACATCCTTTAGAAGAGCAGAGGGGAGGTGCTGGCCTCTGATAGGACATTCTTTGCATCCCAGGAGCAGGAAAGGTGGAGACAGTGGTACACATATAGACCTGGTAGCTGGGAGCAGAGCTTCCATCGAAGAGTGATGGGAGGTCACCCACTGGGATGGAGAGTGAAGAAGGAGAAAGGGATGAGGGAGTGGGTGCTGAGGAGGAAGCATAAAACCCTGGCTCACATCTTCCCCCACTCTCTCTCCACTCCCAGTACAGCAGTACTATTTCAGGCCTGAATTATCTTCATCTACACAACCACAATGGTCTCTTAAAAGATCTCCCACACACCCCACTAAACCTCTCATCCCTTTACCCACCCATCCTTTGGAGGGATTCCCCAAAACCACAAACCCATGGTGCATGGAAGCTTCGGATGGGCTTCATTCTGTTTATACAATGCTCTAACTCCTTGTCCAAGCATGCAGAGTTCTCCGTCTTCTGGTCCAACCCTCCTTTGCATGCTTACACCCCATCGATACATCTTCTTCCCCTCTACCTGTCCCTGAACCCGAGCCACTGCAGCCTACTTATTGCTCTCCCCAAATGCTATGACATCTCTCACTTTTATGTCTTTATTCAAGCTCTTTTTTCTACCTGGCATGCCCCTTCCCTTTTGGCAGAAGTCTCACACATTTTTCAAAATCCAGCACAAATGCTACTTCTTTCAAGAAACTTACCAGGTCTTGCATTAAAATTAATTTATCTTCCCATAGCTCCTTATTCCTTTAAATCATATTATAAAAGATCAAAGTCTGGCTCGTAGGATAAGCATGTATTTATGCATGTATATTTGGCTACTTGTGCACTTCTTCTCTAAGGAAGGAAGGAAAACAAAGCAAAGGAGGCCCACAGGGACAGCAGAAACGAGAAGGGCCCACGCCCCCTGGGCCTCTGCTGGTGCACCTGTCTTGAATAAAGGTGCTCGGCAGCGCTTCCCACCACTAGCCAACCGCCCTGCGAGACTCCCCCCAGCTCCTCCTCACTCACTGACTGGCTGCCAGCACCCTTGGCTGGCAGCCCCCCTCACCTCCCCTCTGCTCCCTCTCCCTTCTTCTCCCCTCTATGCCTCCATCTTGGATGCCCAGTAATTGAATCAAACCCTAAGCAGCAGCCCAATCCCTGAAAAGAGCAATGGCGGGGACGTGAGAGAAATAGGGCAGAGAGATGAAAATGTAGCGTTGAAAAATTCATGGTAAAGGAAGCACGTGCCGCCCCTGCTTTCCCCTACTCCCTGCCCTGCATCCCATCTGATAAAATTCTGGCAGAGACCTGGCTTTCCAGGCACACACAGGGACCTTTGGAGGCCGGGCCAAGCCTGTCTGCGGTGACAGAGGAATCACTGGTGAGCTGTGAGCGTCCACGTGTGTGCAGGAGGAGAGTGGCACTTTGCTTCTGGGGAGCAAGCAAGTGGGGTGGGAGAGGACCTCGCCTCCTCTGAAGATCTACCCCTGTGCCACCGTCTCCCTCCGCTCCTGATGCAGCCAGTCCTGGCCAGGCACTGCCCTCCGCAGCCACACAGGCCCCCCATGTGGTTCCTGACCTGCTCCCTTTAGGAATCCTGAAAGGCAGGGCACGACCCTGGGCCAGGGCGAGGGACTGGCCTTGCTCCACTTCATTGAGCACTGTTTGCTCTGAGTCTGGGGCGGGAGAGTTGAGGCGGCCGGGCTCCAGTGGCCTGGAAAAGCCCGATCTCGTTCCCAACCCTGATCTCTCTCACTCCCCTCAAAAAGCACTGCAGAGCTGCAGTCTGATTAATGCTGTACGCTGATGTACAGGAGATGGGCTTGCGATTCCCGGCAAGCTTCTCTGCGCCCCCGCGGAGAACAGGCTCCGGCTGTTCGACTGCGACCCCTGGCGGCCCGCGGAGAAACTCTCTGCAGAGCTTCAAAAGCAAATGGGCCGCGCTGGGCAGGATGCAAGGGGAGAATTTTAAACGAAACTGGGGTAAGAAATATGCAGCCCCCAGATGGTGCAGGGTGGGGAAGAGTGTGGATAATGAAATTAAAGCCAATTTTGCTTACTTATAATTTCAACAAGAAGGAAGAGAACAATCTGTTGGGGACAGTAGGGGCTTAGGGAGGGGGGCAGGTGGAAATGTGAAAATCTGTTTATAGTTGGAATGGAATCTGTTTAATATGATGCTTACACAAAATAAGACCTAAAAGTTTTCCCCCACTCTGAACTCTGCTTCCTTTATCTTTATTTTAATTAGCAGTGGGCTCTGATCCTATTTTCTCTTTCATACTCCCAAACCAGCTGTATTTTCGAAGAGGCATCTATTCAGGGAAATGAAATATACTTTGGATTCCTCCAGTGCCTTCCATGAGCCTTAGTCACAAGAACCAACATAAAACAAAAGCGTCTGGACACTTGAGACACACCGTAAATCCTTACATTAAATCCTTAATGCAAATCCAACATAGGTCAGTCACTAGCTGGGTGACCTTGAGGGATCCGCTCAGCCTCTCTGAACCTCTGTTCTGCCTAGAAAACAAGTATAAGCAAAATGCACCCCCAGGATTATGGTGACTAGGAGGCATTTGTGCAGAGGCTCTCCTGCCCTTGTCTCCACCTCCAGAACAGAGAAGATTCCTGATGATGGTTCTGCATCCTCTTGGGAGGACCCGTTTGGAGCATGAGTGTGATACCCTTAGTTCAAGAATAGAGCAAGTGGCTGTGATGGTCCTCCATCACTTTCCCTGCCTCCTTCCCTTTCTCTCCCATCAGCTCACACAGCCCTCAAGCCATCTCAGAACATGCAAGCAGCCCAGGTGGCACCCACAAAATTATATATGTGGATGTAGATGTGTTTGATATGCAAGGAGCTTCTTGGCGTGGAGCCGATCCTAGCTTGGGATGGAGCCGGATGCCTTCAGTCAGGCTTTAAAGGCTGAGGATCGTCTTTCTCCTTGGTATCAGCATTGCAGTCATTCGATGCTTTCGATGTACAAGGGTCTCTTGGAGGAACAGGTTATCTAGGAGGTCCCTGTCCCTAAGGAACTGGTCTAGTTGGAGAAATGTGACATACATATGGGAAAAACGAACTAATAAATAACGATCATAAATGGCATAGTAGAGGGTCACATGAGGAGCTCACCAAGCACTGTAGGGGATCAGAAGACAGAAAACTGACTTAAGAGATACTTTCTCAAACTCTTGAGGGCTCATGAGCCCCAAGGGCTGCAGAGAGCGGTCATGGTGCTTTGATGGAGTGGGCAAGCCCTTCTCTCTAATTCAGGATGTCCCGCTGGAAGGGTACATCACAGGATATACCATCCACAGTGGAGAAGAACATGTGCAGAAAATCCAGCTCCTCAGAGAGTCTCCTGAAGATGCTGGCCCATCTTTAACCCCAGGACCTATAGACTTATCTCGGGACATACCTGTCTTCCAAAGACTCCACTTCTGAGAGTGTGCCCACTTCATGCCCATCTCATGGCAGACGAAACTGAGTTACAACTATATTTCCAGAGATGAGCAAGAGGAAGGAAGATGGGGACCTGGTTACTCATGATTCTTTACCTATTTATTCATCGATTCACAGGCATAACCATCCATTCATCCATTCAGTCCTTCATTCATTCACTACATACACTTAGTAATTGTTATATGCTCAGCACTATGCTATGAGGAGTACAAAATCATGGTTCTGTATTACCCTGCCCAACTTTAAAACATCCCCTCTTTTGTCCCACCCCATCTGAGGGACCAGATGTACTTTGAGATTCACTTGGCTCCTTCCATTTTAGTATCAGGGCCCCAATAAATGCATATGCCAACACTCTGGTCAGCAAACTCTCTCATATTGAATCTAACCATTTAGATCTTATAGATCCACCCACCCACTTGCTGGAGAAACAAAGAATAGGACTCAATGTACTAGCACTTTAGGATCAGATACAAATATGTCTAGCCTTTGTCCCATACTAGATCGCTAATGACTGTCATGGGGGCTGGCTCTAGCCTGTCCCTCATAAATGCCCGCCCCCCGGGGTGTTCACCTCCATTCATTCCAGTAGCCTTTTCTCCTTGCCTGCTGCCTCTCACTCCCACCCCCTGCCTCCATGGGATTTGTGACAGTCTGTGCTCTTTAAAATACTTTCTGGAATGTATTTGCTTGTCCTTAGTGGCGGCGGAACACTGTATAATTATCTCCCAATTCATCAGGCTCCTTAACAGGCAAATGCCTTTTTTTTCCCAATAAGTTTCTCTGGCTGAGGCACCAATAGGCCTTGTTGCTACGGAAACCAGGACGTTTTTCTCTCGCTATTTTAATGGTACACTGAAGTCTCTGTGTGTCTATGCATGCACACATATGGTGGCTGCTCGCTTCTCCAGCTCTTTTTTCCTTTCCTGCCTCTGCTGACCTGTCTGGCATTTTCCCTGCATCACATGTTTCAGAATGTTCCCCCCTCATCCGCAGCCCCTGCTTGTCCCCTTCCTGCCGTTCACTGTTCCTCCACATCCCCCTACCCTTCCATCTGGTGTTCTCAGCTGTTTAGAAAGAAATACCAGTTGGCTGCATGAAATCTAAGGGGAAGAGGGAAATAAAGTGTAATTGTAGAAACAAAGCTTTGCAAAAGTCTTTGACCAGCCAGGTGTTTCCGGCTGGACAACTGGTGGCCTTACTTGGCCATCCTCCTAGAACGCGGAGCTTCTTCAAGAGGAGGAGAGGGGATGAGAGCGCAGGTCTCCGTGCAGGAGTGGAGGGGGGAGAGCGCAGCCCAGCGGCACCATCTGCTGCTGCTACTCCTGAGCACGGGGGAACTTACCGGCACCAAGTCGCGGGATTTGATTCAGGGGCTGGTGGGGAGGCGCGATGTCCAGGGGCTCTGGAGTCAGACAGAAGTTAGAGCCTCGGGCTGCCATTTCCCAGCTGTAACCTTGTGTAAATGGCTAACTCTGTTTAAGGCTCAATTTCCTCATCCTTAAAAGGAGCATTATAGTAAAGTTGTTTTTGACAATTATATAAGAAATGAATATTTATTAACACATCACCCAGCATACAGTCCATACTCAATAAATATTTGTTGTCATCGTCCTTATCGCTATTATTACAATTTCTAGGATTATTGGAGGATCGTGATAACATGCAGGGCGACCGTTGAGGAGGTAAGGTGTCACAGAGGAGGGACTAGACTGAACGTTTTCTAGGTGGGAAAAGAGGAAAAAACATTCTAGTCAGAGGGGCCAGTATGTGCAAAGGCAGGAGTTGGGAATAGGAAACTGCTTCTGTGTGGCTGCAGAGTCAGATATATGTGTAGGCCATGGACAAACGGACTTGGCCTGAACTGTGAGGACACTCACGCTAGTCTGAGGGGATCGAACCTCACCTCCAGTGAATGGTCATGTGCAGGAAGGTCTTAGGTTTAAGATCAGCACAAGCAGATAAACTATCTTGAAAGTGGAGTTCTTCTTGTGATACACAAAATGCCAAAATTGAGGGGCTCCTGAGCCTTCCCTTGCTTTGAGAGTGATCCCTCTGGTTCCACGTATTAACGGATAATGCCCCTTCTTCCGCTTTGGCCCCACCTTTCCCAGGCATTCCAGTTTACTCCTAGCTGGGCACCACGATAGCAGATGCAACATGTCCCAGCTATGTCCTGGAACTGGGCACCAATGCCATGGCAGGGGTAGATGAGATACCTTCTGAAGTCTCTTCTGGGTCTTGATAACATGACTGTATAAGGAATTTAAGGGGTGGTTGGTTGGCACTGGAGATGGAGCGGTTGGCAAGAGTAAAAGCATTTGTGTGTGTAAAGAGTAGGGCCAAGGTGGGAGCGGCAGCAGAAACAACGGAGCCGAATGGGCAGGTAGAGAGACCAGGCATGGCTTGGTAATTGAACTCATGATGGGGGGAAGAGGGCAAAGGGCCAGTGAAAACTCAGAGGCTAACTCTCCTGTGCTTGGATGCCGGCAAAACAGCAAGTGAAGAATAAGATTGGTTGTTCTGGGTTTGGCCTTATTAAAAAGGAAACAGCAGAACTGCGGGCTCTGCCTTGGGTCACATGGTGCATCCACCCTCCACCTCAACACTGAGCAAGCATTCTTGAACTTTGCAGTCTAAAATTATGCCGAATGTTTCTTTTAGCTTTGGCTTAAAATAAGACAATGGTATCTCTGAAAGTATGTCAGCCTAGATTTCCAGAATCAAAAAGAGATCAGAGCTGACCAAAAGTAATAAGGCAGTGAGCCGAAGGACTGCTTCCTCTTAACAGGGGTCTGCAAGGGCAAGAATGGATGTTTGTATTTTGGGGCGTTCATTTGCTCTTACGAACTCATAGGGAAGGGACGCTTTCTCCCCCCATTGACTGATTTGTATTCTATGTGTTTAAGCTGGGTTTCAATTCTGTGGGTAGAAAAAAGCAGGTATGTACACATTTTTTAAATAGGTTCGATAAAGCTTCAAAAGATATACAGTTAACTCTTGAACAACTGGGTGGTTGCAAAAATCTGCATATAATTTTCACGCCCCAAACACCAATAACCTACTGTTTGCCAGAAAACATAAACAGTTGATTAACACATATTTGGTAGGTTATATGTATTATATATGGTGTCCTTACAATAAAGGAAGCTAGAGAAAAGGAAATGTTATTAAGAAGATCATAAGAAAAAAATACATTTACAGTACTGTACTGAATTTATCAATCCCATAAGTTTACATTGCCTATTTACAAAATGAAAAAAACCCACACATAAGTGGATCCACGTAGTTCAAACCAGTGTCGTTCAAGGGTCAACTATCTAGGTAAAATATAGTTACAAGTAAGGAAAATTTAGAGGGAAATGGGAAAACAAATAGGCCTTGGTCTGTGTGAGGCAGTGGGTGAAGCTCCCTTTTGTATTAGCCCCTTCGGGCCTCGCGACACCCCGAAGAGATTAATATCCTTATGCCCTTTTACATGCTAGGAAACTGAAGTTAAGATCAGTTGGAAAACTTGCCAGAGGCCATCCATCTAATCCGTGCTGGACGAGTAGGCAGGTCCACATTTGCCTGACTTCAAAGCCTCAGAGATCTATACCACTAACACTGAGGAAGAGAAGAAGGAGAAGACAGTTCATCATTCCAGGACAGGGTTGACCCTTAGACACAAAATCACACGAGTTAACCCTTTGGTCTCCCGGGACCCTTCCCCAGAATCCGGTTGGTTGCTGAGTCATTTTATCCTAACCCTCACCCTCCCAGCCTCCCCAGGCCCCAAAGCTCCTTTTCCATCTCCCCCTGACTCATCTGAACTCTAGAGCATACACTTGTAGCCCCGAAACCCAGTTGTTAAAATAAGTAAATTGATTTAACGGGTCAAGAATGTAAAACTCGTTTACAGGACAAAAATGATTGATGAATTCTAAAACAAGAAAGAAAACAAAATGGTGAATTTCAGGTAGAGAAAAGAGAGATGGTCTGGGTCTAGTGAGGGTTTTCCTTTTTTTTTTTTTAACAGCTTTATTAACATTGTATGTCATACAGCAAACTGCCTGTATTTAAGGTGCATCATTTGATAGGTTTGGGCACATAGGCTCCTATGAATCAGCCCTGCATACAGGATAATAAACTTATCTGTCACACCTGAATGTTTCTCCGTGAGGGGCCAGTGAGTGTTTGATTCCCTCACAGTGGACCAGAACCTAACCAAGGTGACTTTGTGGATAAAAGTGGCTCTGGTAACCATGACAGAGCTCAATGACATTTTTGTGAACTGAATGTAGCTTTACAAGCAAGTGATTTTTAAACCTGTTCACAATTCTGGAAATAGGCTGTGGACCTATTTGTAAACAAAAGTCATATGGGGATGATAACCTCCAGAAAACACATAATGCCCCCGATAGCATGTTCTCCACAGGTCCTGGTTAGGAAAACACACATGTATTTAACATGGGTAACTTATACATGGGAAATGCCACAGAAATGAGCTCGCCATCCAGCCCCATGAGCCTGACCAGCAGATGCACAGCTCACGTGCAGCGGGGCAGAAAGGACAGAGCTGAGGAGGCTCCCCATTTGGACAACCGTAAAGATAACCAACGTTTGGGGTTTGGGGAAAATTAAATTCAAGATTGCAGAAAGACCCATCCTAGACTCTCTGTCCTCAGAGACAGAAGGCGTGCTCATTCATTTCGGCGTCTCTGGTCCCTTTATTTCCTAGCCCAGGTCTGAAAGCGTTTGTTGGAAAGAAATGCTGACTCATTCACTGGAATACCTATTCAAAAGGAAATGCTCTCTGGCTGCACATACCAAATGGAGTCTCGTGGCTCCTCCAGGAAACCGCACCACCCCAGGGGCGAGCTGGCAATGGCGAAGGCACTGCTTGGGAGGAATGCTCTCCCTAGGATCTCTTGGTGGTCAGTGGGCTTCACGCACTGAGCACCTGCTGCAGACCAGGCGCTAGGCAAGGCCATGCTTTGGTTGAGAAGGTGGCCAACCATGCAGGCAGGGTAACAGGACGATTCAGGGGGAAGAACCCACAGCACAATGGCACATAGATGAGGCATCTAATCTATCCTGGGGAGTCGAGGAGGATCTCCCAGAGCCTCTGGCCTCCAAGCTTCATCCCAGCTATCTCATCTAGAATAATGGTCCACTTCAGAAACTAATACCTGATCTTGGGAAAACCAGCCTTATCCTGGGGCGAAACAGTATGTTAAATACGTACCTGGTGAATAGCAGCATGGGACACGGGCGTGGGAGTCACCGTGGTGCCTAAAGATGGATGGAGACTCAGGGTCTCTCAGTAAAATATCTCTGTGTCAAATTCCTGTTTTTTATCAGAGTGCTAACATCTGCCTCAAAATATGTCAGGGAATGCTTTTGGGGAAGTGAAAAGATAACAGAATGAAGAAGGTAGGAAGAGAAGGGAGGGAGAATAAAGGGTAAACGGTGGGTAGAACGCAGAGGAGAAGGCAAGCTGGAGAGAGGAGCGTAAGGAGGAGAGGCCAGGAAAGGCTGAAAATTGAAGAATAGAAAAACCAGCAGGGAATTCAAGAGACAATGAATGAAAAAGGAAGGAGCTGTGTTGCTGAAAGCATATTAATGGAGAAACAAGACCAACAACAGAGGAACTGAGGGCGTGAGCAAGCCGAGGATGGAGAAATCAGCTCGCAGGCAGCCCGGCCCTCACGTTGCAGAGGGAGCCGTCTACTCACCGGCTCTCCGTGCGGGTCGGAGCTCCGAGGACCAGAGAGGGCTCTGCAGATGCAGGGTAACGTCGGTGCAGCGCAATCCAGAGCCAGTGCTCCCCTCCCACTTGATTGTCTCTGGGGGCACGCTACAGACAACCACTTGTGTGACAAGGGCCTCCGTGAGCCATGTTCTTGACGACATTCTTCTCTGTCCTTCACCAATTGTCAGAGTGCGCTCTGGTATTTAAGACCAGATGGTCAAGAAGGGACAAGGGCTTCTAGAAGTCTTCAGGGGCTGGCCCCTTGACACTGCAGTACATTCTCTGCCCCAGCAGCTTTTGCCTCCTTGATTCAGGCAAATCTCTGGAACAAGTACCTAGTGAGGATTTTTCAAGTGTCCCCATGACAGGAGGACTGCCTGGCTTTATCATAAGATCCTCCAGCTACTCAGATCTTAAAATAGCAGATGTTCCCCTCAAGAATCTGTTTAATTTTTTTTCCACTTACTATTCCTTAGTGTGGTTTTGGTTAGAGGACGTGAAAACCATCCCCTGAATTATGGTGGAGTTTACACGAGCACGCTCAGGTTGACCATGGACACCATGCTCACCTCAGTGAAGTTTGAGTCCCTACGTCAGCAGTACAGACAAGAAACTAATAGCAAGAAGTGAATGATATGGATGTGTTTGAACAGAGAGCTACTATGACCACTGCAATTAAACTGGGGATGCTAATAGAATGAATTGAATTTACCAGCTACTATGAGGTCATTGTTGATCAAATCCAAGAGTATCATGGGGTAGCTCAAGGTCCTCAATTCTCCTCATTCCACCTCCAGGGAAGATGGTAAATATCAAAGACAATCTTACATTCTCCAGGTCACATGAAGTTGGCCAGGAATTGGCACTCTCATTGGACAGGGCAAAGGAGTTACCATTTTTGTTATTCACCCCAAATATAACCCTTAGTTCCACCTCTTGCTAAGGGTAATTAAGACGATACCTGGGGCTGCCTTCTCTCTAGGTTCGCCTACTTTTTGCAAGGACAGATGAGCCAGGAAACCTCAGAGGAAAGGCGGCAACCCCAACCGAATTAGGCCCAGAATGGCCTAGATAGGCAGAGATGGGCCAGGTTAAATCCAGGTTGGCCTCCGCCAAAGGTCTTATTAGGGTACGGCTCTTTCTGGTGCTTCAATAGTATCTTCAAATATATTTTCTTCTTGGGGGAGGGGAGTTGATCGTAACCCATGGGGTGATACTGACTCAGGCTTCACCTGTTGGATTAACTTCCTTTGTCTTATTCCTATTTGCTCAGCAATAATATATGAGAGGCCAGGACCAAGCAGATCAGGATACAGAGTTCCAAGTCTCCTTCAACTCTAAGAATCTATAACTGGGGATGAGGGACGCTTAACCTCCTCCCTGGGTTTCTGGGAACCATTAAGTATCAAGTCAAACCAAGGGGTAAAGAGCATTAACTCAGAAAAAAAACAAGACACAAGTTGAAGCCTAAATGCTATTGTAACTGCACGATTAAAGTTTATTTTTTAATTACTAGTTTATTGAGTGCCTACTAGATTTTTTTTGTTTATTGAGGGTTTGCTAGATCCTTTGTCTATATTACTTAGTTAACACTTACTAAAAATCTACGAAATAAGTATTATCATACTCAATTTACATGTGAAGAAACTGAGGCATGGAGAATTTAAATAGAATGCCCAAAGTCATACAACAAGTAGATGACTGAGCTGGGTCTGTCCAAGTTCTGAGCCTATGACATGTCACACTAAGTGACATGACTGAGCCTGTCACCGAGGTCCTGGAGCATCTCTCCCACAGCCGTGTAAAGCTACACACGCTTCTGATTCTCACTGGGACAATTTCTCCCAGTCAGGTGCACGCTGACTGGCCAAATGAAACATGATTGGGAATAATTGTGACATGACATGGCCTGGAATGACAAGCAGATAGGGCTCGAGTGCTCAGAAATCCTTTGGGGTCTGATGTCAAGGGAAGGGGACATGGTCATCTTAATAATTTCCAGCATGCTTTGGCAAGAGGAGTTAGAGAGGATGGGTGACCATCTGAAAACCACTTCCTGCCTACAGCTGTAAGTTCTCATCCCCAACATGGCCAGCTCTGGAGCCTGGAACTGAGAGAGGTCATATAGAAGGGGCAGGAATTCAAGGTCGACTCTTTGGAAGAGTTCTAACCATGACCGAGACAGACACACAGCATTGTCGGACCCGGCAGCAGTGACCAGACTAGAGGCAGACCAGGGGTAAAGGGACAATGGTGCAATAAAAGAGTGCTTCTGGGAGGTCTTCAGAAGGCCTGGCCCCAGTCCTACCTGACTCTACACTTAACCAGGTGTATGACCCTAGAGAAATCACTGACTCTCTTTGAGTCTTGACTTAAATCTGTTGTAATTCTAAATTATTCTGATTCTAACCTGAGCCTATTAAATATTCTATATAAAGGTATCCTTTCTATGTAAATCAGAAACCAATGTCCCTCTTACAAGAAATAGAGCAATACAGTGGTTTAGTCCAAAAACAGGCATAGATTGGTGTCTAGTTTGCCATCCAAGGCCATAAAGGGTCTCTTTCTTTCTTTCTCCCACATAATATTCCAGATGCCTTTGGCTGCAGGTAAGAAAATACCACGATTCAACTGGCTTAAACAATATGGCAATGTAATTCATGAAAAGTGCAGAAGTAGGCCAACATCAGAGCTAGCCAATTCATCCTCAAGAACACAGGATATTTCCATCCCTCCCCTCTGCCGTCCCGCAGGTGCAGCTTTCCTTTCTGAAGTAGATTTCCGATGGGGTTACAAAGGTGGCTGCCGTATTTCCAGGGGTTATTTCCAGACACGGCAATGTCTATCAAGAAGAAAGCCAGTCTCTTCCCAAGCAACACTTTTTTAAGAGCAAAGAAACCTTTTCACAAGCCCTTCTGTATCTCTTTGTCCAAAACCAGTTCATATGCCTAATCACACCCAATCATGGGCAAGGGGAGTGGTATCTGAGACAGTGGCAAGAGGCAAAAACCTGGAAAAAAGTCAGAGCTCCAACAGCAGAAAAGATCTGGAGTGCGGGCAGACGGGGGCGCCATGGAGTTGGTAATTATGACAAAAGGCAGTTGTTTGCCTCCCAATACCCGTTTTCCCTTCCTTCCTTAACAACATAAATCCTGGTGTTTAACTGGGCAGTCTGCCATTCAGATTACATTTGTCAACTTAACATTTTCACCAGTATGTATGGCCGTGTCCTTAAATTTTAGCCGTGAGATGTAAGCAGAGGGGCCATGTGGAACTTTGGAAAGGTTGCTTAAATGGAGCTACCTCCACTTGCAGACCTACCTCCTGTGTTCTTTTGCTCTCCCCCTTCTTGTAGCCTGCAGCCCAAATGCATGGCTGGATCTCCATCAGTCACCTTGGACCATTAGTCAACCTTGAGAATGAAAACCACATCTAGGCTACAGTTCAGCAGAAAGATAGGAGGAGCTGAGGTCTCTGGTAACACCAGAGTCACCATACCTGCCCTGACAGCCTGTCTCTGTATTTATGTAAGAGGATAAACTCATGTTTATTTAAGCCACTATTTGTCTGGTCTGTTGCTTACCACCAGTGCAATTCTTAACTGGTACAGCAACCGGCAGTGACTGCTACAGCCCAGGAGTTAAATTACATAGGTTAGTCGAGTTTATTCTCTCAGTTTGAGATTGCAGCAGTGAGAAGTTTTAGAGTCTAACTGATCAGCATGCAGATCCTGGCTTTGTCACTTACAACCTGTGTGACCATTGGTGAGTGACTTCACTTCTTTGCACTTAGCTTCACCATCTGTAAAAACAGAACTGGTCATTCCTACTTCAAAGAGTGGCCATGAGGGTGAAGTAAGAAAGTGTTTGCAAATTACCTTGTGTTGCAAATGCATATAACAGGTGCCTAATAAGAGGTCCTAAATATTTTAGAAAACACGCATAGACTCTTAAGGACTTAGAAATACCATTGCCCAAACCTCTCACTTTTATAGAAAAAGAAACGGAACACCGTAGAGGTGAAATCAGGTCCCAAGGGTATCTGAAGGCACAGTTGTCGTGATTACTCATCACAAAGAATACTTTCGTCATTCTGTGTCCTGCATAGCATCTACATTGCCCACGGCCCTGGTGCTCCAGGGCTGCCTTTCCAGACACGCTGCCCAGCCCCTGAGAAGGGACACATGCTCAGTCCTGAGCACCAGGCTCCAAGATGTCTTTCTTTCTCTTGCATTGATATCATCAGTCACATCATGTGGTACTACTTTAATTGCTGTCCTATTTTTGGAAAAATAGATGGTTAAACATAAGCAATTTTTCTTAGCTTTTTCTTTTCTTTTTTTTTTGGTTACTGAAGCAAAGTACTTGGTAAATAAGGGTGGATTTGTATGACATTTGGCATGAAGAGCAATGTTGAATGAACGAGGTGAACTTCCACAGGCGTTCTATTCAATTTTAAAATTGTTGTTGTTGTTGTTGTTGTTAATTCCCAGTAGATTTCCACTGACATTAAAATCAACCACAATTTGGGAGGCCTCTGCTGGCAACAATGGGAAAATACAAAAGCAGCTACAAGCCAGTGTGTGTTTGTTTAGCTAGATGAGGTTTGCCTTTATTTGTGCACACTTGGCTGTGCCGATTTCCAGGCATGGGGACCCTGGTCACGCTCTGAACCCCAGGTAACCCCGCAGTCTGGGGCATCAGCAGGGGCTCGCCGGGAGCCAAAGAGGGCTCGTGCTACGCTTTCCCAAGTCGGAGCTGGTCAAAACGCCTCCCACAGACATGCAAGGGCAAGAAAACTACAACAAAGGCCGAATAACCACACACCTTATATTCTAAATGGATAGCAAATTCCACACTAAAAGAACTAAATAAAAGACTTTCGGTGTCTTTTCCACCAGCACAATCAGAATGCTCCATGCCCAAGAAATTTGCCCCATGCGACTGTTCACATAACACACCCCAGGGCATAATTGTAGAGCACAGCCACGATGAATGACTAGGAAAGAACAAATAGAATATAATAATTACTCTCCTCTGGATTTAAATAATGCTTTTCTTCCCCAGAGGTCTAAGTGCTTTCACACAGGTTAGAAGGTAAGGGTGGATATTAATACCCCCATTTATGGATAAGGAAATAGAGTCAGGAATGGAAGTTGTTTGTCCAGAGACTCAGAATAAAAGCCTATGAGAGGTGAATAATAACCTTTGACATTCTCTATAAAACACCCTCATTTCTTAGATGCAGAAACTGAAGTCAGGATGATGACTTGGCTTCTCCAAGACTGCTCTGTGAGTGGCCAAATAATATACCTAACCCTTCATGGAGCCACAAACAAAAATTAAGTCTCCTGGCCACCCGGTAAATAAGCTCTTCCATCTTCAGGGGCAGCTTCTCTAGAAACATAACACCGAAACTGAGCCTTCCCACCCAGTAATTCGAGAGTGGAGTCTCCCTGGAGTCACCAGGATCACGGTCAGAGGTAACATCTGCTTCCAGAATCCCAGGGGGTGTTACTTCACGTCAAGAGTAAGCAACATAATAACTCAAGAGATCTCATGGGCGCAAACGTTCCCACACAAAAACCACCACCCTGGAGGACAGCAGAGGAAAGGAAATCCCCTCTCCATATTATAACAGCACTCGAATTTCCTGCCAGCTCCCTTTCTCCATTACCATCATCATCACTCACGTCCTCGAACAAGATGAGATGCTGCCACGAGTGTGGGAAGAGCCTTGGTGGATATTCATCCTCAGGGATTCCCTTCTCTGAGAGTGTTACCCCCTCTTTCCTAGGCTTTGAGGGGCCGTAATAGGTAGCCCTAGGCGTTCAGCCCATGGAACTCCCCATCAGGATCGGGATTCCAGTAAAGTCTGGGCTCCGCGGGTGTGCCCAGCATGGTAGGAGGATGCAAAGGCCAGGCCTTGCTCCTGGGTTCTCCAGCTACAAGAGGCCAGAGTAGCAGCCACAAGGGCGAGAAGTCACAGGCCACAGGAGAGGGGGCAGTGTGCTCCCAGAGAAAAAGAGCTGCCGCAGCACCTTCTTCTCTCTGCAGCTCTGTCAGAACAGTGGCCAAAGGTCTGAGCAGAGGCTGCAGGCACATGGCGCCCATCCTATCCTTGCCTCTTCTTCCTGCCAGGTTGCCTCACCCTTTTTCCCCATCGCTGGGCTGCATACTGATTCTTCCCACCCTGGGGCATCCGCCTCCTACCCTACGGCCTCCTATGCTCCTGCCCCCGACTGTCTACTCTGCTGCCTACCCTACTCTACAGTCTCCTCCTACTGCCTACTCTGCTATCTCCTACTCTACTATTAAGAAAGGCAGAAAATACTTGACCTCCCTCTCTGCAGTGCCCTGCCCCTTCACCCCCACTTACAACCTCCTTATTTAGCCAAGACCCATTTCCCCCAATTAGAAGAGAAAGGAAAGATGCTCTCAGATTACACACCAAACCCCTTCTTCTCAGACACAAATGCTCTTCTCAAGGTTTCCATTCTCACATCAAGAATAGGTCCTCCTTAGGAGAAAGTGGACAATGAAGAATGTCAGCTCTCGATCACAATATACTCTAAGATACAAGGGTGTCACATCACCAATAATTCAGGTATTACATAAACATTTATCACACAAAAGCACAATCCAGGGGAACAGGAGAGGAAAGAAATGATGAGGGGCATGGAGTTGTTTGCTGAATTCTTTCACATCACTAGCTGGCGCTCTGTTCAGCTGACCCCAATTTTGTGCCTATGTCCCCCCATGTCAGCCCCCCCTGCAGGATAGTTTGTCAGACTTCTTAGGACATGTAGGCTGCATGGGGTGCCCTTGAACTGTGAGTTTCAATGGCACCTGCAGCTATTAGCCCCGGATCCCCTCTCGCATCCCATCTCCTGGTCCCCCTCAGGGGCCAGCCACAATGGCATTGGCACAAACACAACCCAGTGCTCAGCTCTAGGTTTCTTGGGAGCTTGACATCCAGGCAGACCTCTCTTCCCTTCCTCTCACTCCCATTTCGCTGTTCATTAACACTTCAGATGGAGGACATGAAAGAGGAAAACTGAAAATCTGATTAGTCAATTTTGCTATTTCCTGGAAGCAGTGGTGAAAAATGGATTGCCAAGGAAGGCAAAGCTGTTAGTCATTGAAATCTCTAGATTTCAATTAACCTTATTTCCTCACAGATAATGGAGAATTGACAATAAAGTTATTTTTTCTGCAACTTCAGAAAAAAAGAAATTTCATTTCTGATGCCAACTGAACACTGGGATGACCGAGACCCATAAATAATCCACGTCCTCAAAGCTTGGTGAGAGAGCCTACAGGCAGAAGACCACCTAGGTCTCTGGATCATAGAGAAATAGAACCCACCTCATACTGCCTCCACCGGGTTTTCTCTGTATGCAGCCGTGCCGGCATCAGCGATATGTCATTCCAGCCTGCCAACTCCAGCCCACCCCTCCTGCACAGGCTTCATGCCACCAGCCCCTCCACCTGGTCAGGTTGGCCTGTCACTGTTCCTGATCACACCTTACCCTCCCCTGCCTCACTCCTTTCTCCCCTCTAGTCCCCTTCTGGAAAAGCTTGTCTTTTTCCCACACCTTTGCCTTGAAGGCCTGTCTCAAGGCCAGGAGGACCACAGAGACCTCGAGACAATGCCACCCGGCACTGCTTTGAACTCTCCACCACAACCTCATCTTGTCCTCTGAGCGCATCCGGTGGGCAACTCCTGTTACTAACACAAAGTTCAAATTGGCACCAAGGGCCGGGATGGCAGCCATGTGCCCTGGGGCCAGGTCCACCTGCTGCACACCCAGATCCTGCCGCTTCGTAGCTTTGTCCATGAGCTAAGTCACCCTCAGCTTCCTCTTCTGTCAAACGAGACTAGAAACAAAATCTACCTTTTAGATTTGTTTTAAAACCTATATGACAGGAAGCTACAAAGCACTTAGCATGGGACCTGGCAGAAAATGAGTTCTGGGTGCATGCCAATTAGAGCCGTCATTAGTAATGTCCCCATCAGCCCAGTCACAGCATGGATACCTAGTCAGCCATCACCTGGGCCCTGCTCTGGGCCCACCACTGGTGTTACACTCTGCCAAGAGATCCCCGAGGTTGTGTAGCTTGTACCTCAGTGCTTTCTAAGATTTTTAGTAAAAGGTCTCTTCTGGTATTTACATGGTGTGTGTGTGTGTGTGTGTGTGTGTGTGTGTGTGTGTGTGAGAGGAAGCAGGTTTGTGTTCATGACTCTGGAGCCATTTTCAGGCCATTCACACAATCAGCACTTAGTGATCCAAGACCAACTTGTCACTGGTCAAGTTCAGCCACCACTCCCCACCCCGACCCCTCTTCCCTCAGGATGAGTTTGTCCCAGGAGGAGCCTCAGTTCTCAAGCAAATAGATTACGAGTAGAGCCAGTTCATCCTGTTTCTAGACGTTCCCAGATCTGTCTTGACTTAAAGCAGGTGTCTCCTCCCACCTCAATTACAATCAGAATTAAATTACGCTCCTTTCAAAAGTCCCAATTCTTACTTCTGGAACTGTCAGAACAGCTACCACTGCCACTTCTCAATCATTCCTGCCTCCTCTCCCCTCTCCTCTCCCTTGATCACTGCCTCTTCGCCCTGACTAGCCCTCCCTCCCAGATTTTACAGGCAGCGCCACCTTCTGGATGCAAACTCAGCTGCAGTTTCCCCTTCCTGTCGGGGGTGGGGTATCAGCAGCTGGCCTGGGTGAATTGTTCTTCAACTCATGGTAGCACTGCCTAAAACTGGATAGTTATGCAGCAGCCCTGCAATAGTTAATCTTTGCTTTTAAAAACAAGGAAACACACATTATAAGAGAAGAATGAAGGGCCCAGTCTAAACAAGACATATAAATTAGGAAAAATAAGCTTCATCTTAGACAGCCTTTTACCTTAAAACTGTGAAGTACTAACAGTGATGACTGCACATTTACATTTCTTTTTCATCTTTTTTTTTTCTTTTAAGCAACCTCTCATGGGAAAAGCTTTATAATTTGATATAATGGTATACCTTTTGCTTTGGCATAAAAATAACTACCAGGCTAGAGAACCTTCCAAAGTAAGAGACAAAAAGACATAAACCCTCCTGGTGATGTATAGAAGTAGGCTTGGGCTCCTGTCCTAATAGGAAGGCCTTGTCATTATAGAAAAACACCTTATGAACAGTGGAGTCCACTTCTCACTGGGTCTCAGGAAAAAGTCCAGGGTGGTATCCTAGTTACTGTTAACCCACTCTTCCTATTTAAAGGTAAGTCACCCTGAGGAAAGGAAAGTTTGGTTTTTCTGTTGTTTTATTGTTTGTTTTCCTAAAAACAGAATTTCTAGTGGTAGTTTTTCTCTTAGTGATGTTGAATTTATTATTTGTAGCATGTTATACTTTGCATATAAGTAGTTATATTATGATGATTTAAAATCATCAAAATTAATAGTAATAGCAAATAACAGTTACTGAGTACTTACAAAAATATATTATTCTAAAATCCTTATATATCTCTTAGATTATTTAATTTTTACAACAATTCAATATGGTGGTATTATCATTATCCCCATTTCTAAAATGGAGAAACTGAAAGGCTGACAGAATTAATTGCCAAAGTTGCACACAGCCAGGGTTTGGGCCCAGCAGTCTAGTTTTAGAGGCTGTAGTTTAACCATTTTGACCTTCTGCCTTGTAATTGATCAGCATCTCCAAGGTGACACACCAATGAACTTTCCAGAAAAAAAAAAGGTAGCATTCTGATTCTAACTACATAGTTCTTTCTTGCTCTCTACTATTCTGTCCATTCATCCACTTATCCATGCACAACCCCGATCCTAATTCTAAACACATGAGTGAAGTAGGTGAAAATATAGATGAAAATTGAAACAGACAGAGGCAGGGATGAGAGAGAGGGAGAGAGAGAGAGAAAGAACACGTGCGGCAAGAAACAGAAGACAGACAGTAAATGAGAAGACTTTGACCCAGCATTCTTAATCTGGAGTCCATGGGATCCATGAACATCCTGAGATTATATGCAAAGAGTCATTTGTATGTGCATTTTTCTGGGGAAAAAGTCCTTAGCATTTTAAAGATCCTCAAAAGTACCTGTGTTCCAGAAAAGATTCGAAATAATTAGTTACAATTAAGAACAAAATGGTGCAAACAACAAGCTATCTCCTCTGTTCCTTCACATAGGACGATCTCTTACACAATCTACATTTTCCCTTTCGGTCAAAAATTGAAAGAAGACAAAAAGGAAGTCTAGAACATCAAAAGATATTAAGATTGTTTTAACTCATCAGCATGTTCTTAGTTATTCAAATGTTAGCGTGTACTATGTACTAGATATTAATTCGAACATAGATAAGGAAGAAAGAGGATCAACTTTTTTTTTTTAAGGTTTTACTTATTTATTCTCCAGGAGAGGGGAAGGGAGGGAGAAAGGGAGGGAGAGAAACATCAGTTGGCTGCCTCTCACTAGCCCCCAACCAGGGACTTGGTCCACAACCCAGGCATGTGCCCTGACTAGAAATCAAACCAGTGACCTTTTGGTTCACAGGCCAGTGCTCAGTCCACTGAGCCACACCAGCCAGGGTGAAAGAGGACCAACTTTTACTAAGGACCTACTACAGTAGTCCCTTCTTATGCATGGGTTATGCATTCCAAGGCCTTCAGGGGATGCCTGAAACCGGAGAGTACCAAATTCACTTTTTCACTTTTAAGAAGCACTTGACAGCTTCTCTTTGGTCTGCCCAAATTGCCAGCATCACTACTCTTGTGCTTTGGGGACATTATTAGGTAAAATAAGGGTTACTTAAACAAGCACTGTGATACCATGACAATTGATCCGATAACCCAGATGGCGACTAAGTGACTAACTGGTGGGGAGCGTATGCAGCTTGGAGACGCTTGACAAAGGACCAATTTACCTCCCAGGGAGGACAAAATGCAATGGTGTGAGATTTCACCATGCTACTCAGAGTGCCATGCAATTTAAAACTAATGAATTGTTTATTTCTGGAATTTTTCCATTGAATGTTTTTGAACCACAGTTTGCTGCTAGTAACTGAAACCACAGAAAGTGAAACCACAGATAAGGGGGGACTAACTTTTCTAATAACATTGTTGTTGTAAGTATTATTATCATTGTTCTCATATAGTTGATTAAACACACACACGCGCACATGCACACAGGGCCTTGAGAATACATGAATCATGCCCAAGTTCAGGCAATTAAAAAGGGGCTGCTACTTGAGTCCAAAGCAAGTCTATTTGAACCTATAAACCTACCCTCTTCCTCATTCTGCCCTGAGAAAGACAGAAAGGGCTAATCACTGTACCCACGTACAATGACCTTGGAAAATCTTTCCAGGATATGTCAAAGTGAATATGGGTCGGTGTGTGTATGTGTTCATGGGACAAGGGGACCAAGCTCTGTTACATGGCAGATGCACCAAATATTCAGAAAAAAAATCTTTATTTGGAGATTAAATAACTTAATGCTGCTATGATTTCTAGCTTCTGAATCTTTCCATTAATTCATCACCTTATTCCACAAATTACACCGAGCAACTGCCTGTGCTGGGCATTGCGTAGGGCCTAGCATATCATCTTGCAGTATTGTCTCCAATAGACCCTACAGCCCCTGCCCTGCATGGCTCATGGGCAAGCAGTCAAAAGATTACAAGGCTGTGGACTACATATTAGAGTCTGAAGTGGTGCTGAGTCCAGTGGCGAGACAGAGAAAGAGCAACATGTTTAGGCTGGACCTCGGTGAATTAGGAGAAGCTCCCAGGCAAACAATGTGTCAATGTGGCTGGGCCTTGGTACCCAGATATGTGGTCAAACATCATTCTGGAACTTTCCATGAGGATCCTTTGGATGAGATTAACATTTAAGTCAGAGGACTTTGAGTAAAGCAGAGTGTCCTCTGTAATGTGAGTGGGCCTCATCCAATAAACTGAAGGCCTGGATAGAATGAAAAATTGACCTTCCCCATGCAAAAGGGAATTATGCCAACAGATGGCCTTTGGACTTGAACTGCAGCATTAGCTCTTCATCCTGCAGGTTTTGGACTGGCTTACCTTCTTCCACAATTACGCGAGCCAATTCCTTAAAATAAATCTATCTACCTATCTTCTGCCTCCCCAACTCCCCTCTCTGTCTCCCCATATATATATGTGTGTGTGTGTTTTGTATATATTGTATATTTTATACATACTCACACACACACACACACACACTGTAGGTCCTCAAATACATTGTTTCATTATAACATCGATGAGATGCCTGCATAGGAACTTAACCTTTGTTTATATCAATTAACCTATGGTAAAATTAATTTCATTGTACATCTTTATGATGCAGTTCCAAGAACCTATCAGCATAGTTACCGAGGATTTATATATTTGTTGTACTTATTTCCTTTGGTTCTGTTTCTCTGGAGAACCCTGACTAACACATGATGTCAGTAGGGGTATTCTAAGCAGAAGGAACAGCATGGTGGAGGCATGGGGACATGAGGCTGTATGGCAGCTCTGGGCACTACCAGTGGTTCAACCAGTCTGTTAGTCCTGTTCCAGAGCCCAGTTTTATTGACTGGCCTGATAACGCTATGCCTTACTCCCATGAACTAGATTCTAGGAATCTGATATTTTCATTTTGTTAGGTTGTCCCAGTGTTTTTGAAAGCACATAAATTGCTTACACTTTCCTAAAATAATAAGTCTCAAAGGGCAATTGTAAGATTTGTCAGTTGGAACGAGCACATATTTTATCTGCCACCTTGGCAGAAGCAAGTACAGCTCTACTGTCAGGAAACAAGGTGCACTCCGGACATCATATTCCTTTTTGCCAAAAAACATCAGTACCCTTTGGGAAAATCTGTATCCGTCAAGATTCTCCAGAAAATAAAACTAACAGAATGTGTGCAGTTTGAGTCCAAAGGCAGCCTGTTGGCAGAGTTCCTTCTTACCCTCCATCAAGACACCCCTGGAGACAGGTGAAATAAGTCATGGTCATGTCTTGTCAATTCCCCTGAGCCCTAGAGTCTCTTTAGAGCTACCTGGATGCCATGCTTGTCCCATGAATAAGATTCAAGAAGTTCATGAAACCCTTGAAAATGTTTGTAAAATTTACCAATATCTGGGGGAAAGGCCTATGGCTTTCATTGCTTCTTCAAGAGAACCACAACACTCTTCCATCCAAAAAGAAGATGAAAAATACGTGTTTAAATAGATAAAGATCATTTGGATATAAAAGGACAGACCACTGCTGTAACCCAGGTAAGCTGACATACGTAGTTCAATGACTTTACAAGTCTAGTAACTATAAAAATTGATTCCTAAATTTCTACAGCTTCATTCATCTTTGTTGGGTTCTCTCTTCTCAAAGTTTTGACCAAAGGTACAGAGTTTCTTTCTCCCAGCTAAGGCTGCATTGGGATCAAGGACTGGGTGTTGGGACACTTGAACTCTACCCTGGTTTTGACTCTTGACACTCACCTGCTCTGTGAATTTGATGACTCATTTCAGTGCCCTGAGCCTCATTACATTGCAAAGGTTGGGTTAGATGATCTCTAAGGTCCTACCTGACTCTCACAGCACTATCATCAGTGACTCTGAATTACTGTCATCTGCCTGTTGGTGACATTGCTTCAGGCTTCTCTTCAATGCTCTGGATAGGTGACATCTCCTTAGCCCTTCCTTCTATCTGCCCCACTAATTGGGATAAATAGCCATGCAGATGAGCAAAGGCCATGCAGATTACTTTGCCTGGGAAAGAAATGCTACTGTGCAAAAGAAAGAATTTTAATATAATTCAAAATTATGAAGCACAGAACCTACGCCACAGCTCTTTAGGCCATGGATGCCCACTGCTGTCGAAGGAGGCATCACTGAGTGATTAGGAGTAGAGAAAGGCCAGTGACAATTTTGCAGGATAGTTTAAAAAGCATTCTGGTTATTATTTTTATCTCATTTAAGTCATGAAGGCTGTTCAAAAGAGTCTTCCACAAGAGGTGAACTGCAATCATTTTTATTATCTATGCCACATCTCATACATTAGCTACATTTCACACATCAAGAAATCAGTTACTGCAATGAAAGATACAGTTTGGTGCAATGAAAAAAATATTAGAGAGGGAGTTCTGAGACCTGAGTCATGATCCCTGTTCATCCATTAACTAGCTACATATATGTCCCTGGGTATGATTACTGGTGCACTTTCACTATATTTCTGTCCTACTCAATTGGGAATTCATTGGGGTCAGAGGCCTCATCTTGCTTCATCTCTGTATCCTGGCTTCCAGCACAATATCTATTACATATTGCAGGCATTTATTAAGTGTGCTGGATGGAGAAGTAAATAGATGAATGGGTAAAGTTACATTCTCTTTAGACCTCAATTTTGTTATCTGTAAAATAACATCTGTCACATAAGATCGTTTGGAAAATCAAAGGAGATGCTATATGTAAAACTTTGTCCTGATCCGGTATGAGAATAGAGGGACTAGGTAATTTGAAAAAGCCAACCTCTACTCATGGACTAGTGGTTCACAGCAGACCACATGTTGAGATGTTAACCTTCCCAAATTGTGTCAGAGTCTTCGCACTTTGATCCAAAAGAGTAGTTAAGCTTGAATTTTCACACTCTTGGATTGAAGGAGATATTTGTACTTCCACAGATTACTCCACTAGCGAACACCACCCTTGAACATCTTACCTCCCAATCCTGCATTGTGCTTTTATCCAAGTTAGTTCTGATTGAAATGACCTTCAAAAGTTAAATAAATAAATAAATAAATAATCAAAAGGGAGGCAGTGGCCCAAGAAGGCGGGTTGGTATGAAAGGCTTAAAAGGAGCTTTTGATGACAGAAAGACTTCCTGACCAAGATTATTTGGGCAGAAGAGAGTCTGAGGTTTTCCACAGCGCAGATTAACTGATCTGCCTCTCACTGCCCCACCAATGCCTCAGCTTGAATCCTCTCGGCAGGGCTGGATGAGGTCTCTGCAGAGTCTGGGGCTCTCACTGAATTTGCCTTTCACTGGCTGGGTGTGCTAAGAGTTATGGAAGCCACAGGGAGCAGCTAGGATCATCGTGTGTCAGAGCGTGCTAACATCATATGCACTAGAGGTGCCCACACGTCACTAACTGAGCGGGCTCTAGTGGGTTTTGGCCACTGTGGTTGGCTCTCTCTTTCAGGATGTGAGAAAAGAGATGAGGGTGATGTTCCTCTCTTTCGTGTATGGGAACACGCATTGGGTACCGAAGAGTCGGCATGATGAGGTCTTGAAATATTCGAACCCGCTGTCCCATCCTGGCTCAGGGGACTCCTGTAGAAAATGGACCTTGGCGACTGGAGAGCTCCCACAAGTTACAGAAACGACCTCTAGGGGGAATTCTCTGCAACTGCAACCTAAAAACATCCCCAGCAGCATTTTAGGGGTCCTTTCTCCCACCGGGCATCTTCGAATGTAGAACACAGTGCTCTGCATCATCCAATCGTTCATTTCTATCTTCCACTCAGAGCAATTGTGTGACCGTGCATTTCTTAATGTGTGTTGGAGAATGACACATGGTATATTGTAGACCAAAAGATTTAGCTGGGAGGAGGTGGGAATGGCAGATCTGGGGATGGGAAGATAGGTCATTTAATCGACTTCGTGTAGTAACCAGCTTAGCATGTACAAGTTAAAGTACAAAGTCGGCTTTGAAGGCAGACCATCTCTGAATTCTTACAGTGGTCAGTTTGATTGCCCCGTAACATCCATTCCAACTCGTCCCCAATTTTTACAGTGTAGAGGGGTTTTCGATTGAATACAACCCACTCCTGGCTGAAAGGTGGGCCACGATTAGAGTCATTCACAATGAATGGTCCAGTATAGGGCCATAAATTGAGGCATTAAGTCAATATGCACATGTCAATCCCTTGGCCATGAGTGTGGGCACAAGATCTGAAGTGGTTAAAATTAAAAACAAAAACAAAAGGAGGTTGTACAAGGTTCCTTTGGCCCTGGAAGAAGCAGCTCCCCCGGTACTGCTGCGCACCAAGCACAGCTCAGTTGTCAGAGCCAGGAAAGCCAAGCCCTCAATCTCAAAATTTAGTGAAAGTGGCAGAAAAGAAATAAACATATAAATATACTGCACACTGTCAAGTGACGAGGTCTAAGAAGAAAAAAATAAAACAAAAGGACAGAAAGTTGTGAAGTATGATACTTATTCAAGAGAGAGGCAACCAAAGAAACAGAGTTGCTTAGAGGGGGGTGAGAGTCCCCTAGTTGGGGACACTGGGGCAGGCTCCCCAAGGGAGGGGACGTTTGACAGAGTCATCAAGAAAATAGAAGGAAGGTTGAATATGCAAGACATTTTGAAAATAGACCTGTTATGTGATAACTGATCAATAGGTTTGGGAGTTCAAAAAGAAAGATGAAATCAAAGATTATATAAAAGCAATATTTTTAAAACTGCAGTATCTCCTTAGTGGGTCATAAAAGCGAATAAATGGGTCACGTGATCAGACTTTTTTAACACAGTGGAACAAATTAGAATAAAATAAATTAAAGAGCATCACACATAGTAAGGGTAAGCACTATTTTGTGAAATTTTGCTTCTTTTACATGTGTGTATATGTCTGTATGTGTATGTATTACACATTTTACCCCAGTCATGATGTATTTCTTACAGAGGATCATGGTAAAAAAAATTTTTGAGAACAGTGGCTTGAGGTTCTAAATCTTCACTAATGTAAGACTATGGTACTGTTGGTTTAAAAAAAATACAGGTATGTTAACAAATGCCAGTGGTTTTGAAGATGAAGATGCTGAGCTTGAGTTTAAGGTTTCAGCTGAACATCTACGTAGAAAGGAACAAAGGCAGTTGAAAAAGTGAGTACCGATAAGAAATGTCAGAACTCAAGATAAAAATTTGATTTATCACGTGTTCCCCCTGGTACTTCCAGTACCCAACTGGCACCATACAGTTATTACATATGTTACGATGCTGCTGACTACAATGCCTGTGCTGTGCTTTACATCCGCACGCCTCTTTCGTGGCTATCAGTCTGTTCTTCCCAATCGCTTCACCCCGCCCCCACCCCCCTCCCCTTTGGCAACTGTTCTCTGTATCTATGAGTCTGTTTCTGTTTTGTTTGTTTGTGGGCCCTCTTCCTTAGATTCCACGTGTGAGTGAAGTCGTGTGGCAGTTGTCTTTCTCTGACTGGCTTATTTCACTTAGCTTAAGTGAAACCCATGCAGTCACAAATGGTGAGATTTTGTTCTTTATGGCCAAGTAATATTCCATGGTGTATATATATCACAGCCTTTTTATCCACTCATTTATCGATGGGCACTTGTGTTGCTTCCATAGCTTGTCTATTGGAAGCATAACACAGCGATGAGCATGGGGGGGGGGGTGGTGTATATTCCTTTGAATCCGTGGTTTGGGCTTCTTCCGAAATATTCCCAGAAGCGGAATCACTGGTTAGGCCATTTCTTGAAGCACTCAGGTGTTTCCTCAAGGGGAAGATCATCAACAACACCGAACATGCTTTGTGGGCTGAAAACGAGCATATCTTTATCAAGAGAGGAGTTTTTAATATGGTCAGTGCCGATAGGTGAATCCCGAGCCTCTGGAGGGGCTCCACTCCCCTGGGACTGGCAGAAAAATTCCTTTTTGGGAAATTCTTGAATGGAGCTCATGGTTAGGCAAACGAGAGGTTCGGGGCCCAATCTTGGGGAGAGATTAAGGCCATGATGACTTAAACCTTCTAAGTAGTAAAAGTGAAAGAATTGCCTGTCCTGAGTACAGAGATGGTCATTCTGTTTACCAATTTTTGGCTTCCTCAGGACTCAGAGACCAGGGATTGTGGTCCAGGATGTGGCGGGAAGTGGGAGATGAGAAAGGAACATGAGCACTGAGGAAGAGTGTGGTTACAGCAGGACAGGGAGGCCGAGGACCAAGGAGAAAAACAACTCGTAGGGGACTCTGCACCACAGAGCGGTCAGTGGGTTCCGCAGCAGCAGCAGCTCGTATCCTGTCCCACACTGTTCTTTCCAAGGCTGTAACTTTCCTGTGACCTCAATTCTTCAGTAAATTTTCTTAACTGTTACAACCTATCAGTTGTAAGGATTAACATATATTGAGGGTTTACACTGTGCCACTTACTCTTAATATTATTAACTCATTGATCCTCACAGAAACTCAATGAATGAACTATTATTTGCACCCCCATCTGCAGAGAAAGAAACCAAGGTATAAGTAACTTGCTTAAGGCCACTCAGTAACTAAAGGTCAGAGCCGAATTTGAACTCACAAAGTCTGACTACAGAGCTCATAATCTTAACCAGTACGACTATCTGTTTCTTCTGTTTGTGTTGGCTGGGGAAATAAAGCAGGACCTGGGATGACCTTCGGGGATGGAGTGCGCAGGAAACGTGGGTCACCGTGAAGAGGTGAAAATGAGCCACGGGGAAGAACCTACGGAGAACACAAGCAATTCCTGGGAACCTCAGGGCCCTTCAGAAAGGCCCCTGGAGGTCCTGCTGTACCCTTTGGCACAGGGACTCTCATGGAGAAATTTGCATGTAAAAGGGTGAGTTTCACCTCTGTGAAATATCTCAACTCGCCCAGTGTTTCACAATGCTTGGATGCTCAGTAATTGGTTGCTATATATGTTAAGTCTTCCTACCATTTTCTGATGCTTTTTCTAACATCCCTTGAAGGACAATCCAGGTTCTTCACTCAATCTCCATGATTCAGCTCATATTCATTGTTTGTTTTTGGCAGGTCAGCAAAGTTGACTCTGTGGCATTACTTCCCCTTCTCTGTCAATGTTACTTCTAAAGCATATATGCAGCCTCCTAAGATGCTTTACATGCTAGAAAATAATTATATTTCTCCACAGATAAACAGACCAGAATGAAATCAATTTTCCCCATTAATAACAATGATTCAAGTGCATATTATTTTTGATCAAGGAAATTGAAAGCCAATGGAGGAATACAAAGTTTATATAAGCAGTTAGCAGTCAATTCAGCAGAGATGAAAGTGTATTAGACTAAAACAAATATTAGTCGGAACAATATGTAGTCATTTTGTGTCTTTGGAAGAGGAATGCCAATGAGAAACTTAGGTGTGGAAAGACCAGATAACAGTCTCCCCCCGCCCCAAAAAGAAAATAAGCTGCTTATCGGGCATGGGGGGCCTATGGCACATGGTCAGCCTTATTAGCATATCTTAATTGGGAATTAGACTGTCATGGGCAGAGCACACTGGAAGTTAAAACTTTGCGAGACAAAATAATTCATTTAAATTCCAAATGCACAGAGTGTTTCCTACCTATTTCTTAAAGTGTTTTACTCTTTTCTTTTCTCCCCCACCCCTGCCCCATTATTCATGTCATCCTTCTTTCCTTTATCTACAGCTGTACCCTCCACGTTCCTGCTCACGGTCCTAATCCCATCTTTTCCACAATTCTATTTGTGATATATTTACCCAATTATCAGAAGTTATTACTTCATTTATATCTCTCTGTTTTATATTGTTTTTCTTTTATCTCTACCTACCATTGTTCATTCCCATTCATCTTTTTCACTGTCTTTCCCGCTTTCTCCCCTTTCACTCCCTCCCTCTTTTCCTCTCTACCTCTCTCATTCATTCGCACAAGCTCAAACTGACATAAAAATTATGCCCAGAGACTTGGGATTGCATGAGATTGGATGCACCTCACAGCCATTGCTCTAAGCTGTATCATGTGTCTTGACCCTCTCCCACTCCGCTTCACACCAGCTGACAGAACAGCACCAGCCGTCCTCTCCTTAGAGCAGGGCTGAGAGGAGCATACTGCTGAATACACGTGTGGCCGAGATGCATCTGCGTTATGGAAGACAGTGCTCACTCTTAGAACATCAGACCCTAGCAGCAGCATTCACTGCCTCGTCTGTAAACGTGTTTGTATTGCTCAGCCGCAAGTGCCCTGGTGGGCAAACTTTCCCCTGAACAGTCATGAAAGTTGTTGAGCTTGGCTCTTATATAACCTACAAGAGACACTTCTATTTATCCAGGGCCAGTAGTAGTAATGGTGGATGCTGTGTTTGAAAGAGACTTGCAAACAAAGCAAAGTAACCATACACCAGGCAACTGATGTTTATGTCACAGACCTGGCCTGGTTATGAGAAGATGCTTGTGAGGGATGAATCATTTACCAGGGAATATACACAACTCTGTTGGTGTGGGCTTTGGCTTTATTCTCATTGCTGGGAGCCTAAGTTGCAGTCATACAGAGGAGCTTAAGTTTGCCAGGGTCATGACATTAACTACATGCTATTTTCTGAGTAGTGGCTGGGACTGTTGGAATAATTCTATTCCAGTTTGCATAAGCATGAAATATCTGACCCCCAGGAACACTTTCTCCTCAGGGTGGGCCTGGAAGTGCCAAGTTCTAGCTAGCCCCTTCAAGAAATCTCTGAACCTTCACCCGAGGACAATTTTGAAGGTCTCCAACAGACAAGTGCCGAGTGAAAAGTTGTCCTGGATGGTCAAGGGGAAGCCCTACTTAATTGGTCTTGAAAGTACTTAAGATCCAATTGACTTAGGATTTTTTTTTTTTTGGTTTGTTTAAACCCAGGGAAGGTGGGAACTTGCCCCAAACCCATCAAACTGTAATTGCTCTAAAAATTACACTCAGTTACTTAGTTTACAGTGCCATAAGCCATGAAGCTAAACATTTATGGCATAGTTTGCTTATTAAACCACATGGTACAAGTGATTGGAAGCAATATGGTTGGTCTCCCTTTTTTATCAGTAGAGCATGCCTGTGAGAAAATGTATTCCTCCACCCAAAAACAGAGATAGAAGCTCAAAGACTGGCTGAGTGGCTGCCACCAGTCTCTCTAGCTGGTTTGGATCTCCCATTGAGGTTGGGTTGTTGGGACTTGACCTGAAGTAACCTTCTGCATAAAATCTGACCATAGATATTGCAAACTCAGCCACTTGAATGTAGGAAGGTTGCTGTTCTCTGAGCCAGGCAAGTGCCTCCCTCAAAGCCAAGAAAAGCAAGAGAGGACAATACACCCTATAATGCTGGTCTCGGGGTGCAAGTCTATGATCCAGAAAGACAGGCCCCAAGTATGCAACTTCAAATTTTACTTTTTCTAAAACAACTGGCATTTTTCTGGGAAATGTTCAGTTTTACAGGACTGACTCAATTAGTTGGCACTAGACACCTAACTTGTTGGTAACATTAGAAGTCATACCAAGTTTCAGATGAAAAAACTGAGACAAAAGATCATAAAGAAAAACAACAAAGTGACTCAGGAAAAAGGTAAATATATGTATCTAGTTACTGATTCTCCGGGACTGTGTTGTGTCATATCCATGAAGATATTATTGAGTCCTTTGTCTCAAATTTAGTTAAGAGATTATATCATAGCATCAGTCTTATTTGTCTCAGTTACTACCATGGGATACAAAAAAAAAGAAATATAAAACAATTAAATGTTGGAAAGACATAGTGTTGCAGAAATGCAATTTCCCATACACATGTGATTGCTAGTCTAATAATATTAACTTTCACACTTTGCCTTTTATTTTGGCATATCAGAACATGGAATACATTATCCCAAGATCCTCACTTTCTTCCTTTCAATATAAAGAAGAAGATTAAGAAATGATTGTGTGCATCATCTCTCTAAGGAAGCTTGGGCTCACAGAATTGCAGTGGAGACCCAACTTCCAGTTTTAAGTAACTATGCATCCCAGGTTGCCCAGGACAATTCTAATTTTAAAGATCCTGTCCCATTATCAACACAGATGGCCTCTTCCTTCTCTCAGACCAGTCTGACTGGGCTCCAGAAAACATGGACTCCAGCCTCAGTGTTGATATTCACTTACCCATTCAGCAAGTATTATGAACCTACTGTGCGCATTGTGTTAAAGTACATCAAATACCGCCCCTGCCCTAAAGAAACTTACAAACTCGATAAAGGCAAGTCTGTAAAAATATCAACCCGATGATGAGACATAGTCTAATTGTCTTGGTGGCAACATGAACAATGGCCAGGCAGTTCACGGGAGTCAGAGCCTTTGAGCTGGTTTTGAGTCACGTGGGATCGAACGGGCAGATAAAGAGGAAGGGGCAGCATTTCGGATAGCGAAAACAGCACGCGGGCTGACGCGGCTTTGACGAAGCTTTGGGAAATGGTCAGGAGGCCGGACGCATAAGTACGTGAAGGGAGGGAGGGCAGGGGAAGAGTAGAACAGACCGAAACTGCAGACATATTGCGCCCAGGCTTTGAAGGGTCTGGAATGCCGAGCTGAGGAGACAGGACTTTATTCCTTATGTAATTGGGAGCCATGGAATGTTTCTGGGCAGAGCAATGGCCTGAAAAAATATGACCTTTAAGACAATGATGGTCTTGAAGGAAGAGAGTGTGTGGAAGGAAAATCACTGGAGCCTGATTTTTCTGATGAGAGGAGGCAATAGTTCAGATGAGATGCTAGATCCCAAACTGAGGCCAGGCAGTGAGGTCATATGGGGGGGGGGGGTGCAGATTTCATGAAGAATGCATATGGAGACCACAGTTTCCTTGGGCCGCGCTTTCATCTGAACTTGGGGTGGCTTTCTCCCCTCTAACTCATCCTCCCATCCTCCACAACGTGTCATATTCGAAGTGGACACTAGGGGACACACTGATCCTAAAAACGTTGGAAGAGAAAAGAAGTAGGCCCAGCAGGGTGTAGACACTAGGGATTAGAGCAGAACATGGATGGGAAGGGGTAAGGGATAGTAATAAAGCAACCCAGGGACAGGTTTGGGAGCAGGAGGGGAGGATCAAAGCAAGCAAGAGAAACGGAATTCCTAACGTCTCAGGAACCTTGAGACCATTTTGCAACGTGGGCAAGTGAGAATCACATTCACTGAGTTCCTAATATATCTCGTACATCAGGAACGTGTGCTAGGTGCTTTTCTCCTGTGTCTAATATATACATGATTTCTACATGATGACTATGCATGGCCTCATTTTACAGCCAACAAAACCAAGTCAGAAGTTTGCTCACTGGGATATTTATTGTTCATCCACTAGGTGCCAAGTGTCTCTTCCAAACACTTGGGATACAGTGAGGGGGCAAGACAACCCCTGCTCTCATGAAATGTATGCGACATGAGCAGTGAGGGAGGGGATCCAAAAACAAGCGAACAAAGAAATGAATGGGATGATTCAGAGACTGCGATTGCTCTCAAGGTAACAGCAGCTCATTCCCAGGGCTGGCAAACTGACACCGGCTGCTGGCAGGAGGCTTCAGTCACCATGTGGAGCTCTCCCGTGGGCGGCTTGAAGGTCCCCATGACACAGCAGCCGGCCTTCTTGGGAGTGGCCAATCAGCGGGAGAGCACAGCGGAAGCGGCGATGTCTCTTATGACCCAGCTTCGGAAGCCACGCTCTGATGTTTTTGCAATGTTCCATTAGTTACACAGGTCAGCTCTGTTCCGAGTGGGAGGAAATCCATAAATAAGGTCATGGTCATCAGGAGATAAGATCAGTGGAGAAGAGTTTGGAGGCTGGTTTCCATGGGAAGCAAGAACGTTTCTCTATTCTACGTAATTGCACTGTTTTCTTTTATTCTGCCAACAACTGTAGGAATTAGTTATCATTGTTCTCTATAAGAAAGGTGAGTTTCAGAAAGGTTAAGTAAAAGTTTAACCAAACTCACAGTTACTAAGTGGCAGGGCTAAGAAAGAGGCAGATAGACACAGGTCCAACTAACTCCAACATCAAAAGCTGTAAAACTCCATAACACGAGAGAAAAAGTATAGGTTGTTGGGTGGAGATTCAAATTGAGTGGAAGAAAAGACAAGTGAAATGGCCCACAGGATTCTAGCCCCAGCTGTCAATGCTTAGGCAAGTTACTCAACCTCTTTGTGTCTCAGTTTACTCATCTGTAACATAGGACTTATACTGGTACCTACTTAGTAGGGCTGTCTTAAGGACAAAAGAGAGTGATAGTTGCAAAATTCTTAGAATGATAACTGGCACATTGTATGTTCTATATGAGTGTTTTATTAATAAGTAAATCAAGAAATCATTCAACAAATCAGTCAAATCAGTACTACTGACAGCCCTCCATGCTTTTTTATTCCTGTCTGAGTAATCTTCTAATCTGAGTTACTCTGAGTAACAACCTTTATTGTTGGTCCACATCAATTTTTACCTGAAAGCCCCAGCAGGGTGCAGTTGTCAAGACTGCTGTATGTGGCAACAGGCAATCCTTATAAATATCTATCATGAATGTTAGGATGATTTGTTGGTACGCTTCTCTCCTGTCTCCACTGTAATCCTTCAGAGAAGCTGTCTTTTCCTTCTCATGTTCCCTGTGCCTTGCCCAACATCCAGCTCACAAATAAATGAAGGGCACACCCATGTGACATTAATGCTATTTTTGATGATGATATAATGGCTTCCAGAATCACCAAAAAAACTCTTGGAACGTATTTCCACAGGCAGGCGGGACTACAGCATCATGTCTGGGTGGACCCTTCTCCCACTGTGGAAGTGCTATTTTTTACCTTGGGCTAGTAGATGACCCCTTATTTTTGAAAGATGATTAAGAAGACTACAGTTGTGACCCTTTAGAATTGGAGGAGGGGGAAAGGTACAAAATTAGGAAAATCATGTACCCTTTTCTGACTTTGTCCTTTACCACGGTCCTGATTTCAGTTTGTTCACACTGCTTTCTTTCAGGTAAGTAGGCAGTCAGGAAGAGAGAGGGACTGAGAGAGAGAGAGAGAGACACTGTGGAGGGGGGATATTTTTTTAATGTGCCATCCACAGTAATGAAAGGGCACATGGTTTTTTATTACATTGGAAAGCCCGTTAAGGGGCTGAGAGCCTTGGGAATCCATCAATATAACTAAAGCAGGTCAAGATATAGTTATTCTGTAGTAAAACCACATTTTTACTTAATATCATCTAAAACAAAATACCATTTTTACAAAATGAACTACTACAGAGTACCGGAATGATCTTATGAGACATTTGTGTAATTTTTAATCAGTTTGGCTGTTTCGCTAACAAAAAGGATTATAAGAACATGACTATGTTATATCTACTGTCCTCCTTTTCTAAGTAAAATTTAATATCTTTAATAATAAAGTTGAAAGAGTTAATTAGTGATTCTTAGTTCTCCCCTCCCCCTGCCCCAAAAAACCTCATTCTCTGAAGTGACCTTGATCTAACCCATTCTATAAATGGGATTTAACAGTACCAAGGGCATGTCTAATAGGGCATATGCAGGGTATGATGTTTTGGCATAGGTACCCTGGTGTCCCTCCATAGTCACAGGGGAAATTTCCCAGTTTTCAATACCTGATTTCTCTCAGCAAGCAGGCTTCCTTTCTGCTGAAGTGGTGTTGAGCCCTGCAAATTAGAATGCAAAGTCTTTCCCTGACATCTAGTGTTAAAGTGTGAAATAACAGACAGGGAACCAGCTCCTCATGTAGACAAGGATGTTAGCAACCCCATTTGTTAACTGGGATGACGAGCGGCACTGCATAAGGGGTGGCTCTTGGTCTCAGCCTCGAAGTGTCTATCTGTAAGCCGCTCTGAACTTCACCCCCTCATGGGCGGCCCCAAGACAGAAGGAGCAAAGACACACCTGGGAAATGGAAATGCATTAGTTTTCTTAGTCTAAAATATGTCTTATTGATACAGCATTTTGGGGGCTTATTTACCTTCGTGTTGAAAACTATCAGACATTATGACCTATATCTTCATAAACTGTCTTCTTATGCCAGGTCCTTTTATTCAGGATCCTCTCCAGCCCATTCTGTGCCTGCACATGACCTTTTTACTCCTGATTTTTCTGGTGTATGGAATTTACACATAATGTGCAATAGAAGTCAACAGATACCACTGCAGGGGGGAGAGAGAGGACCGAAGGAAGGAAGGAAGGTGGGGTGGGGGGAGAGAAGGGAAGAGAGAAGAAAAGAAAACTGGGTGGGAGGAGCTCCCGAATCAGGTCCTTAACCCTTGATTGCTAGCACCAGGATGCACTGAAGCACTTCATTTCTTAGCAGAGGGGCCACTTGGCCCTCTCACGTTTTAGTCCTTCAGGCTCCTCAGCACACGATGATGCCGTTAATGTATTAGAGAAGCTATTATCTTTGCTCTGAAAAAGACTTTGCCAGTACCCTACTGTCAGAAACGCATCAGGATCTTTGGCTCTCGTACCGCAGAGACCGTAAGGAAGGAAGTTAGAAAGACCTGAGAAAACAGACTCAGCCAGGCAGGGGAGCAGGGGCGGGAGGGAACTTTCTGAGAATCAGAACCATCGGCAGCAAGAGAAGAGCGAAAGCCCGGAGCAGCTCGTCCATGCCTTCTTCCGGGCAGCCCGCTGAAACCACTCCAGAGCTGTTGACATTCTACTGTGGTCATCCTCCCTACCTTATATCCCTGATGCTTCCACAGGAGTCCGTTTCTCCTTCATTTTAAGTGAAAATTCTTTTGCCCCTTCTCTTGCTTTATTTGTCTGATGAATGTTTATCCTGTGTCTACTGTGAGCAGGCAAGGTGGCCAGCTCTGGGAAAACAACCTGGAAACCGTCACAGAGCAAGCCCCCCAGGCACTTACCTGTTGTTCATTAGGTCAGGTCTCCACAGTCGTTATGATCTAGCCTTAAGTCAGCCCCTCAAACCACCGTATCTCTGCCTCACAGCCCTGAGGTCTATGAGTCGCCCCTGGTTGCTTTCTAAATCTTTTTTTTCTCTCACTCCCTCTCTCTCTTTCAAAATAATCATTATCGAATCTGTCAGGAGTCTCCCCCTCCTTCTGAGCTCGGGTCTGTAGGTTCGTCAAAGGGGTTTGCCGTTAGAAGCATGCCGGACGGGGGCGAGAAGAGCCAACCCTCCCTATGTAGTTGGCAGGCCCAGGGTGATACAGGTGCTGTGCTGGGAATATTCTCTCTGCGAACTTGAACCTGGACACCCCATCTGAGCTTGTCCCAGGAGGTGCCCGATGGCTACTTGAGGAAAGCGGCGGGAGAGCGCGGTATGTATAGTATAAGAAGGCTCCCCGATGAGGTCTCATACGTTTCTTCTCGTTACCAGTCAAATCAGCAAATTTCCTAACAGCAGCCTTATCAGCTCAAATTTCAAGAAGCTACCCTATTCTTTTACCAAAAAAGGCAAGCGTGGGGAGAATATAAATAAAGAAAAGACAGAAAAATAAATAAACACTAAAGGTCAGTTGTTGAACTGTCCCCCAAACAGCAAAAATATCTGAAGACTGATTTTATTTTCTTTATTATTTTTCAGAGGTGAAACTTCAAGTGAGCATCTGTAAATATCTGACTTGGAGGAACACGGAGAAGTTACCTAAAAAACGGTGAATACTGTTGCTGTCCTTATTGGGGGAAAAATGGTATTTTTAAAATCCCTCTTATTTTTTGTATTTCCAATTCAGAGTGTATGTTTGTGAGCCAGATGGCATTGAGGAAGAAGCTGCCCTTGAACTTAACATTGGGAAATGCTTAAGGTTCTTTTAAAGCACAATTAGTTCTTCTTATTTTATTTTAATAATCCAAAAACTTTCCTTCAACGGAACAAACGGGTCATCATTAGAAAAGCTAGAAAAATTAGATGGTAGAGAAGAAAATTCAGACATTAACAAGTTGGATTATCTACCACCTTTTTAACTGCCCCGACATATATCCCCATACGATGAGGGCACACATGGCAAAGACAGACACACAGGGAGGGTGGAAATTTGTAAACAACGAAAGTTCAAACAGTGTGATTTGAAAAGTAACATCTGTCCGTGTGGTCCAGCGCTTCTCTTAATTTACTACAGTGTAACAGCAAGTATTGATTTCTGCCCTTGGCTTCCTGATCCGCCCTTCATCACTGTTTACCGCCCAGAAACTCATGTCAGAAAACCACTGTTCATCAGATTTTTACCTAACAACACATAGAGAACCGCAGAAAAGGCAGCAGTTTCAATCAGCTTCATTAGAGCGCTAGGGTACCTTCCGTCAGCCAATCAGCATTCAAGGTTAACCGAGCGCCAATTTTCTTCTCCTGGACCGAGTAGTACATTTTAAAGGGGGGATCCTGGTAGAGGCACTTACCTTAAAACTAGCTCCATCCATATATTTCTTTTTGCTCAAGCATTATAAAACTTTGTTTTGTTAGCTTTATGAGACTTTCTAGGATGCCTGTGAAGAGCTTGTTTGAGGGGATAACTAAACATTATGTGATAAAATAAGAAGCAAAATCCGCAATTCCTTCACTAAAAGCGTTCCAAGGATGTCCAGTTTGTTCAAAGGGCCAAGATCCATTATCATCTGTAAGATAAGTTCCTTCCTCATGAA
This sequence comes from Mormoops blainvillei, assembly GCA_004026545.1. Lineage (NCBI taxonomy): Eukaryota > Metazoa > Chordata > Mammalia > Chiroptera > Mormoopidae > Mormoops > Mormoops blainvillei. The sequence goes on along the minus strand of PVJD01000885.1, from coordinate 210,858 downwards.
ACCCACTTAACCAAATGATTTAGTAGAATCGTGGTCCTGCAAAGAACTTGAAGAAATCTGGTAAAACCTCAAGCCCTCAAAAATTGAGCATCTAAACCTGGAGCAGCAAATGGGTTTCTTCTTAATTAAAATTTTCAAAGGACTGGTCGAGGTTGCCTGGGATGGAGGACTTTGAGAGTTGGCCCATACTCTGCAGAAGCGTGTTGTGGTTAATTAGTAACGTCTCTCAAGAGGACAAGAAAGGGTAAAAGATTGACTATGGCTTAAATTATCCACTATAGAGCTTTTCTTTTTTTAGATTTGCTGATAATCTTCCTCCATCATACATTCTAGTGCTAGATCTTTTCGTTCCATCCATCGCCCTATAAAAACCTTTCAGAACCATGTCTCAACTCACATTAGTCCCCCTTCCAAAGACATCAAAATCTTATCCTCTCCCGCCCTGGAACCTATTTTCCAATGTTTTAGTCATCTTTGTTGCTCCAGTTTCTTCACATCCCTTTGAACTATGGTGACCAACACTGAACACAGTCCTCTAATTCAGACTATTATGTGACCAATTTAGAATACAGAGAAATTATTATCCCTTGTCTTTCTATTTCTTTATACATCCTGGTATCTCATGAGCTTTTTCATAATGCCATCTGACTAATGTCCATGCCAGGTCACTTGTATCTGTGTCCAGGCATTATTCTAGATCTTTCTCATTGGTGAGATTGATGTTCAGAGGTTTAGCACCAGGATAGTTTGCCCAAAAGAGGTGTCTATTTTGAGGGTAAGAAAGTTTGGACAAAAGTAAAAGATGTCTTTTAAGAAGGAAAAAAAAAAAACCCAACCATTTTAAAAACAAAAGCAGATGTTAAAAGTGTTCAAAAGCAAAAGTTAGTAAAAGGCAGCATTTTTGAAAAGAAAATTCAAGAAGGCAGATGTTTTAGTGAGAAGTTTTATGAGATACCAAATTACAACTCCGAGTGTGACCCAGATCCACGCCCTGTTCTCTTGTCACCCCTGCCCACGCTGCCCGGCTGCCTCGTTCCCACAGGGCCACTGGATCCGGGTTGGAGCTAACGTAAAGAGAAACTATGAAGCTAATTTGAGGAGGCTAAATTTGGCAATAAAACAATTTAAAAGTAAAATTTAAAACAAGAAGATAACTGAATTAAAACAGATATAAGAAAAGTCAGTCCCAAGTGAATTGATTCAGAGTGATGGATATGCCCAGAAAGGCTTAACTATCTGGAGTTTAAACATTGAAGATATGCAGCCTCTTCAGGATTTATATTTTGGGTGCTTTGGGGGACTTCCAGGACCACTCTGGATTAGAGCCCTTCAAGATTATCCTAGAACCTCTTTGGACTTCAAAGGGTAGAGGAGGAGTTACCTAAATGTCCTGCTAGCTCCTGATACTTAGCATGTTCAGATCTACATTTGTCATCTTCCCCCTGAAGTTAATCCTTCCGCCAGCTTTCCTGTTTCATTAACAGTATGACCAGGTTCCCAGTGTCCAGGCTTATAACAACAAAATAATTTTTGTTACCTTCTCCTTAAATTCTTGCTGCATCATATGGCATCTAAGCCCTGTCTTCGGTATTAATCTCTTCCATTCCCATCCCACCCACTTTGTCCAGTTACTTCAAGTATACTTTTTTCCTCAACTATTGTAACAGCTTCCCAACCTTCTCCCCACTTTCTTTCTCTTCCCCTAGAACCCACTCTACAGTCATTTCAGGACTTTCTATGATCCCACCAAGTCCATTTAAAACTCTAAACTTTCCCCTGCAGGAGAGCCCCCATCTACACTTCCAAACCGGCCACTTGTTCCATCTCTCTGCTTTTCTTGGTCCATCCTTCTGAACCAGCTCCCCTCTTCCTCCCATAGGTGCGACTACCAAAATTTTACCCACCCTTCGAGTTCATCTCAAATGCTCCTCAGAACATGTGCCTGTGGAGGGCAGCTGGACGAGGGCCAGAGCAGATTGCTCTGAGGTCGGGGCTGCTCTGGAAATCCATGGGTGGCTCCGGGGGAACTTGTGAATGTCTCTTAAGTTTTACCAAAAAAAGGTACATTTTTTGCAGAGATGGCTTTTACAAAATTTAATGAACCTGAAAAGATTTTAAAGCACTGACCTAGAGCTAACTTCCCTCCCTGACTTCTCAGCATTGATCACACTGCACCTACACTGAAGCCATTTATCTAATTCTCCACTAGACTTAAGCATCGTAGGAGACAGGCTCTGTTACCTAATGTGATGTGCCCCAGCACCTTTCATGGCACTGCTCACACAGTTATATTGAACATCTGCCAACTGCCAAGCATAGAGCTCAATGCTGAGGGCGAGGAAATGAAAGACGAGTTCCTGCCTTCATGGAGCTCATGGTCTAGTGAGGAAGCCATGCAGTTAAACCCACAATTGAAATAGCCTGTGAAAAATATTCTGCTGGAATATGCACAAGGTGTAGGGAAGCATTGGTGAAGAGTGTCCCAGCAGGGCCTGGGGTACTCAGGCCACCCTTTCGGAGATGAGCAATAGGCCGAGTCCTGAGGATCAGAAGAGGCAGCCAGATACCAGAGAAAAGAAAGACCTTCGGGAAAAAGGAATAGCATGTGGGGGACACTCCCCAAAGCATAGCGTGAGTAGAATGTTTTAGCTCAAGGATAGAATAGACATGGAGGGGAAAGATCGACATAAGTTTAGACCCTGAATTTCATCATGAACAACATGAAGGAACCAATGAAGGATTAAAAGCAGAGGAAGAACATGATCATATTTATATTTGGGGACCATCATTTTTGCAATAGAGTAAAAATAAGTTATAGGAGTGAATTTTTAAGAGGCTATTCTGCTACTTTAAGTAAATCCTATTAAGAGTCTAAACTGATAACAAAAGGGATGGAAAGAAAAGGAACCTAGAAATATTTAGGAATTAAAATCAACAAGATACAGTTACAAATTAGATATAAAGAATGAGGGAGAAGGAGGGATCATGAATGACACTTGGGTTTCTGGTCTGTGCATCTTAGTGATAGGTGGTTATTTCCTGAGACTAGGGATGCAAAAGTTAGAGGGAGGAACACAATGGGTTGAATTTGTAGTTCTTATGGGACTAGATCCAGAAAACTGAGGGGTAGGCATTTGCTGGATGGGGGCGGGGGGTGGGAATTGGTCTTGGACTGTGTGAGCTGCAGTCTCCACAGGTATGCACTCAAAGTACCCTTACGGTGAAGGATGGAGCCGGAAGTGCACAGTAAGGAAGCTGGTTGTGAACCTACCATAAGTTTACACACATTGGCATCCTGTGCTGGAGTTCTGGTCCTCCCAGCCTTGGACTGGCTCCCTGGCAGTGAGAGAGATTCATCAACACCCATCCTGACATCAGCATCAAGGACAGGCAGGAGGGGCATTTATAAAACAAAGGTATGGAGGCCAGTGGAATGTTTCTCAGCAGAGTTATCCAGATACAAGACGATGAAAGCCTGGAACAAAGGAGAGGCCTTTGGGGCAGGGAGATTTGGGCAGGTAAGAGATGCAGCAAGATGTATTTCTTCTATCCTCCTATCTCCATTCTTCTATCTTCTATCTTCTCCCTTAGGTGGCAATTCTGCCCATGTCACCTGTGCTCCCTCAGAGCCCCTTCCATTCTCTCTAGGTTGGAGACTTATCCCCAGCCTAGACTGGAAGACAGGAATATGTCTGCTTGATCTTCTTCCCCTAGCCATGAGGTACAGCCCCTAGCACCCAGTAGTGTGTACCAAGGCATGTTTTAGTAGTCACCCCCAGCCCTGCGGATAGGCTCCACATGTCTCCTTACAGAAATAAGGCCAGGTGGGACTCCAGGCATTCCCTTCCTTGGGCTCCACGTAATGAGCGTGGAGCCTCCCCTACTTCCTCCAGAAGCCTCCTATGCTCCGGGGCTGCCTGCTCCTCTGGATGGCAAACGCAGCTTTAAAAATGAAGCACCCCTCCTCAAACTCTACTCCAAGATTTCCAATGACTTCTCTCTTCATCCCGACTCCTGCTACCTGACCCATTTCCCTCATAATGAAAATTCTTTTAAACTCATTTATACTTTTTTTTTTTTTCTGGAGCATTGTATCTGCATTTTGGTGTATTGTGGCCATTTCTTTCTAAGCACAGGAGACAGCTTCTCTCTTTGTTTAAGTGTGGAGTCCTGCACAAAATCCTCTTAGTTTTCATATGCCTTCTTTCCAGCCTTTCTGAAAAAAAATTTTTTTTCCTGTGCCTGAAAACCAGCAGAGTTCGCACAGGGACTTTCATGGCCAGGTCCAGAGCAGAATGGTGCGGCTGTCTGTTTACCATTTGGTACCTCAGATTCATCACTTGGTTGAAAAAATAAGTTGTCATTTGCCCATAGGTCCCATTCTTGAATGCTAATGGAGAACTCTGTAGCTCATCTTCCCTATTCTCACAATTTGGACCAATTTCTTCTAAGACTATTTAATTAATAATTAAATACTTCAATATTCAATTCAATTTGATTTTTCCTAAGACATTTAACTCAACAAATAGTTATTAAGCTCCTACGGAAGAGACTCTCGACAGTTTTCTCTCTCTTCACAGGCTACCTAAGACCATCTGGCAAATTGACCCCCGTGTATTATGGCACCACTTAAAAAAGCTAAGTGTCGACTGTAAACACTGTTTAAGGTTCTCTTAAATTATTTCTGAAATTTTTAGTAAGCCAGCATCTTATCTTTTATAAGGATGTCCCCCCACCCCGCCCCCGCCCCATGATGGTTAATTTGATGTGTCAACGTAACTGGGTCATGACGCCCAGATGCATGGTCAAATGTTATTCTGGATATCTCTGTGAGGGCATTTTGGATAAGATTAACATTTAAATCAGTGGACTTTGAATAAAACATGGTATCCCCCATATTGTGGTGGGCCTCATTCAAACACTTGAAAACCTGAATAGGGCAAAAGACCGACCTTCCTTGAACAAGGGAGTAGTCTGCCAGCAGCCAGCCTTTGGGCTCGCACTGCAGCATAGGCTCTTCTCTGGATCTCTAGCCTGCCAGCTCTCCTGCCCCCTGAAGATTCTGGACTTGCCGGCCTCCACAATCATGTGACCAAATTCCTTAAAACAAATTCCTTTACACACATACACACACACATCCTATTGGTGCTGTTTCTCTGGGGAATCCCAATGAATACACCCCCATGCACCATCTAAGCCCTTGAGGTGAAGATTCCGACCTGGCAGGACCTGACAGTTTGGGTAGGGCTAGGCATTTAATGGGGATTCTGACAAAAGACGAATCGGCAGAAGGGAAGAAGGGATGTTCTGGAGGTTTTTTGGGGGACTGGGCATATGGCATGGGGGAAAGAATTCCAGGGAGAGCTAAGGGAGAGAAGTAGCCTCTTATAATGATATCCCGGAAGCAATCTAAGAAGCCATATAGGTCTCTGGGAGGGTATCCATAGTGAATGCAATTTAAATAATTTAATTTAAAATATGTCGAAGTTTGATTTTCTTGATCCTTTGTGTATTTTTTTGTGTGTGTGTATTCCTCTGGGAAGTCATTTCATCCAAGATCACAAGGGACTAAAAGATTGCCTCTCTCACACAGAAAACATTCTTACATTGGTGTTGACGTGGTGCTGGGGCATACAGTATCTACCCTATTTTCTAGCATTGATTCTAGTCCTTATGGCTCACAGAAAGCAGCAAAACTTCTTCCTCAAGGAGCACATACAGATATGCTCCAGCTGATGCAATGAACAGGGCTCCTGCCAACGTGTGTGTTGCATACTGTTGTGAATTGCTTTATATATCGAAGACCCATTAGAGGAGTGGGCTATTTCAAAGGAACTTTGCAAGTATCTCATTTTTTTAATATCATAAACCATTCTAATTCAAGATCATAACCTCCCTCTAATGTATTAGTTTATGAAGTTCCATTTTGTGCTTAAGAGTTGAATTAAAACAAGAGAAAACTATATTTAATAACATTCATCTTTGAGAGAGTTATTGAAGAAATGCCTAATGTATTGCCAGAAGTGCCTAATGTCTTGAATAAATGCCAAGTGACCCAAATCAAACTGACTGACAACTTAATTAGGAGTAAATGTCACTGTTATCCATATTTTCCTACAATTTTTCAAAAGAAAATATCCACACAGTGAAGGGAATCAGAATCTGTTTTTATATCCCTAGAGTTATAAACATTTGTATCAAAATATTTACAATTATAGTATATGAAATATCAATCTATTAAAGAAGAAGCCAAATACAGTACTAGAACAACCCACCAATGTAATGCAAATTACATGAGACATAAATGGCACAGAGAAAAAGTAAAAGACAAGGGAATATATGGTCCACTCCAGTCATAGTTTGACTTTTTAACATAATGCGAGTATCTCTTTTGGATATATCTGATATGTAAGTACACTTCTGCCCATAAAACAGCCTTCTATAATCAGGTGATAATTAAATGATAATTTAAAAGTTTATCATCCCACAGTTTTTGCTTGCCAACCTCTACCTCCAGCCCAGAGACTTTGGTGGCCTGCCCTCAACATTCCCTTAACCAGAATAAACACAGAGAAATATACTTAGCAGGGGCCCTTTTATATAAATACCAGCAATCATGGTATAACAACTCCCCAGAAAGGAAAAGTATATAAGAAATGGGATATGGAGAGAGCTGGGAGACAAAACGTAGGCAAGATGTCTCAGATTCTCCCTAGGATAGATCTTTTCAGGGTGATAAAAGGAAATGTCTTCCTAAAATAAACTCTCGAGGCAGAATCTGAGATGGCTTAACATAGCTGCTCCAGGCTAGAGCCATGCCTGCTTAACCAGGGATAACATACTACTTCTAAGGCCTATACAGAAATGCTCTGTGGCAACAGACAGATCAATTACCATCTGTCTGGGAACGCCCAGAGGTTTGCTTTTTTTTCTTAAAGAAAGTATCTGCCCATCACCTATATTTTTATTTACCTCACAAAAATTTTCTTATTTTCCTGGAAACATGGACACTCTGTTCTTACCCTGACTTAAATCTAGTATGCTTAACACTCTACATAGCACCTTTCACCCAGGGATTTGTTGTTTGGTTTTGGTTTGTGTGTGTTTCAATAAGCTTCTAGAATTGTTTTTGCCTCATGTATGAAACAGGATAGGCGGTCAGGCCCCCTGAAAGGTAATCACTCCAGCCAGTGTCAAAGTTGGAATTGTCACTGAGACTAGGAGCCCTGACCCCCAATGTGGATAATTAGATAAAACATCCCGAAAAGTTTATAACTTAGAGGGAGAGTAACAGATTGTGTTATAAGGAGCTGTGTCTGTCTTGCTCTTGTTGTATATTTAAAAGAAACATTGTATGGGGAGGGAATCCTAAAATCATAACCCTAATATAGCACTGTTGCAAGACTGCCTTTTGATCCCATAATTTGTGTGGTACTTTCACCACAGAATCGGTCATTAGTGGCTTCACAGGAAACTTCAGAAGAGCTGCCTTGGCTTTAAGCAAGAGGCCTAGCGAGCCCATAGCAAGAGGTCTCCATGAGGGGCAGCTGTGTGAGGTCTGGTCTGGGTTCTGACCATCCCCCAGACCTTTCATAGTGAAAAGTTCTCTTTCTTGGTTTAGTTAACCCACCAACTGGGCTTCATGACTATATCTCTTCTTACCATTTTGTCACAAACACCACTGAATTCCACAGAGCTAAATAGCTGCTTTAAAGAGGGATAAGAGTTCTCTGGCCAAAGCCCTCCTGTGGGCCCTTCGGACTGGAATGTGATGTTTTGCTTTGGGTCAGGAGGGAGGGATGGCCTTCAGGCTTAACCTATTCAACAAAAAACAGTATCTGCCCTTGCCGGAACTTGTACCGCTATTTTAACTTGGTGCAGTAGGTCTGAGGTCCGCAGTGCAAGACCCAGAATTCACCCTCGGAAGTGGAGCCAGTGGTGTGGCAGCTGGTGGGGCCCCAGGCAGTGTGCGCAACTGAGAACAGCTGGAGGACAAGCCTGGTGGCTGGAGAGAGGCTCTCTGGCCCATATCAAGGGAGCATAGAAGTTCTAGCCAAATACTTTCTCCCAAGGGCAGGGGCTGGACAACAGGAAACCTCCTGAGCAACGGTTTGGGTTTCAGCCCCTCCCAGCCTTGTGTCTCCCTCCCCCACCCCCACCCCTGTCTTGGTTTTTCCTGCAGAGCAACTTTCGGTTCCCTCCCAGATCCCATGGCTTCCTCCTCCCCACCCCCCAGAGCCCCGTAAACTTGTTCGGCCTTATTTCTTCCTCAGGACCAGGTAGAGAATGCCAATGATGAAGCTAAAGCAGAAGCAGATCCAGGTCAGGATGAAGCAATAGCCGTGGTGACTTTGAGGGTACCTGGTTTCGTAGCCACCTGCATAGTGATGAGTGTAGATGGACACCCCAACCATAATGCATAGCCCTGCGGGGGAAAAAAAAGTCAAGGTAAAGTTGTTTTGTTTGGTTGGTTGGGCCCAAATAGACAGACTTCGTTTTCTCAGAGCAGATGAGGGGAATCTTTTAAAAATGATAAAACCTGTTCTTGGTTTAATGTGGAAAAAAAAAAAAAGAAAAAACCCCACAAAACCCCAACCGACCAACCAACCCACCCACCAACCAAAGAGTAGTTCTGTTGATCTGCCTTGATCCAAGTTTGATGGCTCTGTTGGTAAATTAGAGGCGTCTGGGCCCTCACACCTGCACTGGGTCATGTGGCTGCCAGTGTGAAGTAAAACACAGGACCCCCTGGCCACCACCCCGCACATGTGGGCAGGTTGCCTGGGGAAGCAAGCCTGCCACCAAACTCTACGTGTCTGGGAAGAATTACAGGGGAATGAGAATGGCAATAACTGTGAGCCTTGTGGCAGTGGTTTTTATCTTTTGAGGCCTCCCGCCTGTCGGCCCTCTTCAAGTGTTTTATGCACAAGAGCGACTGGTGGGCGGCCCAGCACTTGGGAGCTGCCTCAGAGCACTAGACTTAAACAAGGAAGCAGCTGAGGGTCCTTATTCCAAGCACCTATCAGGGGTCCTTAAAAAGAGAACCAATAACCAGAGCCATGCGCTCATCTGTTCAAGTTGCCAGGAGCACCCATGGTAAGATTTACTGAAAAGCTCTGCCTGGGTAAACTGGAGGCTGTGCCTCAGGTACTTACAGCACACCAGCATGGTGGCCCCCGAGAGGAAGAAGCGGTTTCCCTTCTCCATGGTGAAGAGCTGGAACACGAAGACCGCGAGGGAGATGACAGAGAAGATGATGGAAAGGATCATGAAGGCCTGCACTGCCTTGAGCGCATCTGTGGACACAGGGGAAGAGAGCAAGGGGTCAGGCCAACCCATCCCGGTAGGATGGATGGTTCCCCAATCACATGCACAGTCAGCACTGAATACGGTATCTTTATAAATACCTTCATGGGCATACCACAGGGCTCCATCGCAGTTACCGCCGGTACAGTTTTTCCAAAGGCCTACTGATGCTTTTGTATTATCTGAAACCACCCAGACCTGAAACCAGGAGGAAACAAAGATTGTGTTTAAAAACCAACCCTCTGCTTTAAAGAAAAATAAACCCCAAAGCAGCTTGTGCCAGGACCAAATCTTAAGCAAGTCACTGTATTTAGCCATAAATATGGCTATGCAACCCATCTCTTGATGGAAATAAGATTTGACTAAAACCAAAGTTACAAAGTTCCCAAGAAAAAAGAGAGGAGAAAAGATAACCAAGGGAAAAAATCACCTAACCTCTCTGGGCTTAACATTTCTCACCACTTAAAAAAAAGAAAAAAGAATGAAAGAAAGAATTTAACCACAATGGTTCAAAATTCTAAGGTTCTAAGAAATGGAAACCCTGGATGAGGAAATTGGTTTTAAGTGTGCACGATTCATACACTCTATCAAAAGCATGTCATGTCAGGGCCTGGCTAAAAAGAAAAAAAAAATTAGGGAAACATGTTCAACTGGAGATAACCAAGAAACGCAAGGGTAACTAAAAAAACAGCAATGCGTCTGCATGGGTAATTGGCCACTTTTATCTAAATAGAAGGATCAATTTTTAATTGTCACAACATGCAAAGTAATGTCATAGCCAAATAGTATAGCAAGAGCTTTACTAAGGGGTTCGGCTGGAAGTGGAAAAGTGACCAGAATATAGTCCTTGAGGCTCAGTACAGTGCCAGTTGCCCCTCTTATTGGGCCCAAGAAAAGCAGTTGCCCTCCTGGAATGGAAAACAAACACCCAACTCTGTCCGCACATGGTGTCTGTTAAAATGCATGCTCCTGGAAAGGTAAGGTCAACCTGCTCTTGACTCGATATTCAGTACTTCGGCATCCACTGAGACAGTCTGAAGTCATTGATCAGACCCGTTAGCCTGAGAGGTCAGGGCCTGGCGTACAGAATGGCTGGCTTACGGTTCGGAGGAGGCTGCACGGGCGAGAGTTCCATCGTTTCACAGTCACGCTTACATTAGCTTCGCTTATAATCACACCCACCAATGTTGGCAGAGCTCATCTATCTGAACTTTAAACCCCATTCATCCTTTAAATGTAACAGGGACCTAAACAGATTCTGGACCCATCATTTGCCTATCTAGCGACTGGTGGCTTTGGTTTTTGTGTCCAAGGAACTGTCTTGTCTTTTCTGAGAAAAGCACAAGAAAAGCAAATCGGAAGGTACCAACTACCACCAGAGGGCAGAAAAGCCCAAGGTTCAGAGAGAAGGGACTGGTTACCTCCATATTTTTATGTTGTTTTGAGTGAATGATAATCTTGCAAAATTCCACTTTCACACACTACTACTCTCTGCTCAGAACTTGAATCCATCAGTCTGGCCACCAAAGCTTCAGATCATCTCACTCCCATGTCTCCTTCTAATCAAGGTTCCCAGAAGGAGAAGTTCTGCTCCTGACACCTGGGTGTCTGCAGTATGCCCTGAACAAAGCCTTTCTCTCCTACCTGGGCCCCTTGTCTAGCACTTCTGCCTGGAATGTATCCCTATGCTCCTTCCCCCATTCATCTTATGCCAAGAGAAAGCCCAGCCATCCACTAGTCCTGCAAGGTCCACCTCAGCTGGGCAGACTCCTGTGGAGACTGAAGAAGCCTCATTGAGTTCTCCAGCCTCTAAGACCTTCAGGCAGACAATTTTATTCTCCTCTTATTTAGCTGTTTGAAGTATGAATGTGTGTTCTTTCCCACAACTAAGCTGAAAATTTATGAAGGGCAGGGATTGTGGCTTAAACTTCTGAATGAATGAATGAATGAATGAATGAACAAAAGAACATTACTCACATTGGCAATGGTGGAAACGAATAACATAATGACGGTGGCGATGTGCACCACAAAGATGCCAGCCAGTAATACCAACATCTTGGCTTTTTGATGATTTGGCAAGTGCAGAGTCCTGAGAAGAAAGGAGAAAACAAATGGAAAACAAAAGATTACGGTCCGATTCAAGAAGATAGTTCGGCTTTCCCACACATGTGGACTATCTGCTAAAATCTGAAGTTGCAATAAAAACCACCACGATTTCATCATAAATCCCTAAAAACACTTAGTTAACCTGGTTTCCTAAGTGCCTATTTGTTTATTTACATATACCTAAATATAAACGTAATTCTGTGTCTCAGGTATTTGTATACCCATCTCTCTAATATAGCCTGTTTCAAAACAAAAAACAAAAAAATATTTTATGGTAACTGTTAATATTTTATTTCATTTGTTTTTCAGAGGCCAAAAGTAGGACTTGAGTTTTTAAAAAGGCCTTTTGACAACTATAATTTCCAGTGCAACAACGTCATATAAATTTCCGCTCCTCACTAGGGAAGTGTCCGTGCCTCTGTCTGACTGCTCATCCAGCAATTTTAATAGAAATGGATGCCTTCCACAGGACAGCAGTTATTCAGTTCCCATAGACTGAATACACTACTAATTTGATCCCAGGTGAGATATAAAATGTGAGAGCCACATTTTCTATTATTATGATGCTGTTTGGCATTCAATAATTATAACAACCTAATTACAGTTTAATGGTCTGATCGCCTACTCATTGACTATTTCAGACTTGCATTACTGCACCTGGGCCTTTGGCCTGTGTGTGCCCCATGGTAGGGAATCTGCTATTGGTCTGGGAGTCCTGTTATATTTCCTACAACTCAATATGACAGTTCTAGGGTCTTTAGAAATATGTATCTGGAGATCCTACCCAATGTGTCTTCTACTTCTACATGACATTTATACAAATTCCAGTCCTTCACGATGACTGAATACAGAAGACAGGCAAGTGCATAAATCGCAAGGTGGGAGAATTGGGAACCAATATAGAATAAGAATGTGCACGGATAAACAAAAGCGGTCAGCCATAATCTCACCAGTGCAGAAAAAGAGAGTGCATTGATCATAAAACCCAGAGAGTAAAGGAGATGGGAAGGGTGCACATCGGAGGCTATTCTGATTTATGTCAGCTGCAGGAGTGCCTCGTCATGCCCAGGACAGTCAGACGTAGCACAGGCTCCGAGGGACGTCAAAGCAGAGAGCTCCGGCTTACTGGCTTATTCACGCCCTAGGCAGGGTGACCATGTGGACGTCCCCACCTAGGGGGGAGATGGCTCTGCACATCCTGCCATCATCCCACTTCCCACTTCTTTCTCTCACTCCATCTCATTTAATTGAAGCTTTGAATGTGCTTGAGCCACTCTCCTGTTGTACCAGGTATTTACTGGAAAGCACTAATACTATCCTTCCAGCCTTCAGGGGCCTTTTATCTCTGCTCAGGAAACACTGGAGTGCCTTGCTCTTTCCAAGCCGGGAGCGAGAAGCAAGCACTGGCTCCCACTCCCACTGCCCACCCCACCAGACCCTGCAGCAAGCCCCGCCCACCTTTCCAATCCAAGCGCTTCCCTCCCACCCAGGCTATTTTGTAGGGATTTGTCCAGTTTCACCGTGAGTGACAGAAGTGATGAAGTTTCTCCTGCCACCCTGGGGGAGAACATGGAGCTTTCGTGACCCTTTTGAATACTTTCCCCACACGTTCAAGTTCATTCTTGCTTTTCTCAGTTTCTTGCACACCTTCATAATTTTCTGCTTGACTTTAAGGCACCGTGAAAAGAGGTTTTGGAGTTAGACAGAGGTTGAATTGGAATTATTTAAAGTCACTTGACTTTTGGGTCTCAGTTTTCCTTCTCTATGAAGTGGGGGGTTGCAATGCCAGTTGTAAAGGGATATATGAGGGTTAAATTAGATCACATATGTGAAACTTCTAGCACAGTGCCTGGCATATGGTAGGTACTAAGGGGGTTGCTTTGCTTGTGGTTATTAGTATTACTATTATTATTATATGACACTGAGGAACCATTGCCAACCATCACCAGGCCACCCCATGTTCGGTGCAAGTGATAAGATATCTGCCATCTAGTTCACAAGGGTGTGTGTATACAATTAATTTGTTCCTCTTAGAAATTGCCATCATGACTAAATCCTTGCTACTCAAGTGGCGAGACCACTCAGAACACACCCTCAGGAACAAAAAGGAGAGAGCTCATTCTTCTCGGCCTTACTTGTCTTTGGGGCTTTCACAGGATCTTCTGTCTCCTTGGTCAACCTAATTTGCACCTGCTCACACTCCATTTTGATGTCTCGAACATCATTGCATTCCAAATACCCTCCTCCCGCTGCACCCCCACCTTGGCCCATCTACACATGCCCAGGGCACTGGAGCCCCTGGCCTGCACGTCTCACTTCTGATCTAAACCACAACCCCACAGCTCAGGCAGGAGGAGGGGCAGAGGTGGGGGGTGGGAATCAGATAAAGAAGCAACTCTTTGATTTCCTCTTTGATTTCTGTGATTGTGCCACATCCATTCACCAGGGAAAGGAGCACAGTGTCTTGGAATATAGCAAGCGTTCTTAGTGTACAGAAAACACAATTCTCTCTGCTATTGGCTGCTGGAGACAGCCAGACTTAGGGGCTGTTTAGCTGGAGCTGTCACATAATACCTGTATGTGTCATCCGTTGTCAGCAAAGAGAGGTTTCCATTGTTTTCAGTGGTCCTCCCAACACACGCGGAAACAGAATGAACTATATTCTTGAATTTCTGACCTGGATCATCCTTAGTTACTCGGCCCCTGTACTAATAACCACCCAGCAGAGAAACCCCCAGCCTGAGGAAGGGGGTGGGAGATAACACTTAACGATCCTCATGGACAGCAATGAGCGGCACCTAATGCGTGCATGTCTGGGGATCTAACTAATAGCAGAGTAAAATGGGTTTAAATAACAGTAGATCCCATTCTCTTGACTTCCACCCAGCCATCACTTGAAGTGTAGCTTGCAGGGAGACTCATTTCCCGCCCTGGTATGTATCCTGCTTCATACAAAAGCGCTGAAAAGAGGCCATTTCTGAGCATTCATATCATTGGAAGCATTGGTTGCTACAGCTTTCTTTCCTGGCAGCATGTTTCACTAAAGCAATAGTTGACTTCTCTACAGTGCTCCAGATGGCCCTCTCCAGTGGAAAGCATACCCCTACTCATAGCTGGGAAGCTCGAACCCAGAAGTAGACAGTAACAGCATTGCAGTTCTGAGTTCTTGGATGCAATGCCTGCCTCTCTCTGAGCATTTGGTGCACCGGGCAGTCCCCAAATTTGTCAGTTGATTGTTGGGAACTCCCATAACCATAGTGTTATTTGTGGTGCTTAGACTCCCAGACCCAGGCCACCAGAGCTAGTCAACTCACACTGTCTTTAAAGGATAAGATGTCCATTGACTGTACTATGTGGGGTTCCAGCAACACATTTCTCCACCCACCACTGTACACTGACTAAGGCCTCCTCCTTTACCCTCGCCAACCCAACACGCTCAGGACAGGTATGATTTAAGTTTCCATGGGACTGGGTGGGAAACTGAGAAAAATACAGGAGGCATGGATGTTGATGCCAGAGAGAAGTGACTTTTAAGAGAAATGGAGGTAAGAGACAAAGCCACACGTCGGCTCTCTGTTATCCCTCTCCGGTTCTTCTTTCTGCCCTAATGCGCAAGCCTGCCAATTCCCTTTCCGCCGCCGCCATTTTTGTCTCTGACCACCCTTCTCCTTCCCTCCCCAGCATGCCCAGGCCGCATCGAAGAAGCAGTCTCTTTACGCACCTGTTCCGGACACAAGCATCATAACCACCGACCATTCTAGATCTGGATTAAGTTCTTCGCTAACAGAATCTACAGTAAGTGGAAATGACCCTGAGGATGACAGCTGCTGGCAACTGGAGCTGTAAATGACTACCTCATATCTGCCAGGGGCATAATGGCCCTCTCCAGTTGTCTCCTTCCACTTAAATTTTTATTGGTGTCCAGGCTCCCTCTCACACCCGCACCTGCAACTGAAAGAATCGAAGGAACGTGACCCCCCCCCCGAGACTGCCTCGCATTGCCTCTTTGCCTTTGCTTAGGCAGCCTAGCACTTTGAAGGTCCCCTGACCGTGAGAAATTAATCAGGCCCTTGCGGACACCTTTCCTTTCTTAATGAGCAACTAACACTGCAGAGACGTTAAGGATAATTGACTTCTAAAAATGTTGATTAAATAAATAAGTAAAACTGTTGGTGACTTAGCTCCATGGTTGCTAAGCTCAGGGTCAGATAACTTCTTCCTGCCATGTTGTCTGTGAGCTTATTAAGTTGGCCCCAGCGTCTGGGGACAGAGGTTCTTTAAGGGTGATCTGAGGTACAATATTTGGGAGCAATACAATAAAATAGAGTAACCCAAAACCTACTTCTTCAGCAAAGGAAGTGGTGGAAATCCTGGGCCTGAGTCATTGAAGAACTACCCTAAGCCTGGAGGTATAACATAGTCAGAAGCAGGGAGGCGGGGGGCTGTGTGAGCAGCAGGAGAGCCCCACAGGGCACAGCCCTGCATGGCAGAGAACTGCAGAGCACAAGTGTCATGATTCATCTGAGGGTGGGTGAGATTCTCCCAGACAATAGCAACGTGGAGACACCCTCTACCAGATGGCGCAAGAGAGCTTTCTGAGAAGCCTGTGGCTCTGGTTGGCTAGACAAAGCAGCTGGGTCATTTCCCTGGCAGAAGAAGATGGCCCAGGATTTTCGGGGAAGAAGAGAACAGTAATAACCATATGCTGAGTTCCCTATTTCTCCTTCCTCGCATCCCGGTTTTATTGCCCAAAACATCAGCGTTGGGCCACGAGTTCTTCCTCCATTCTTCCCCTTGCACCCCTTCTTTACTTCCCATTGTCCTTGTCCAGTGGAGGTCCTAGTCTGGACCATAGCATCAGCCTCTCCCGAAATCCTTCCTCTGCACTTCCCCTCTAATACACCCACCACATTGCCAGTGTGTTATCTGACCATGCTATGCCTCTGTTCAAAACCCTCCAAACTCCTCACCTCCAGGAAAGGGACTCCAAACACTGCATGCTGGCCCTAGTGATCTGAGAAATTTGGGGATCCTAGAAGTTTGGTTTCAGAAAGCAAAAGCATCCTGTATAAAATTCTTTCCAAAAAGCTCAAATCCTGCCTCTTCTAGGAAGCCTTCCCAGATACAGAGATCAGTTGTCATTTCTCCCAGTTAAGCTGTAGCCCTTCCGTAGCCCGTAATTAAAACCACTAATGGCCACCTGCCTATAACAGTTATTTTGGGAAATGTTTGGCTCCTCCATCCCAAAGATTCTAAGTTCCTGAAGGGAGAGTCTTGTCTATGATAGGTACCAAATAAATACCTGTTCAGTGAGCAAGTAAATATTTCCTTCTTAGTAGAAAAAGAATCAGTGTCAAAGTGGCTGAAGGCTTTAAAATAAACAAAAGAATTCTAGAGGGAAAATATTTCCTTTTTTAACACACATGAACTCTTGTCCTTAATTATTTTTAGACATTATTTATATATTACCATAACTATGTATTGAGCATCTTATTACATACAAACTCTCCGTTCCTTATTTCCATATAAATACCTACGTAAACGTGAATATTTCCTGAGTACCTTTGACATTTGAATATATAGGGGTGTTACATATGTTTAGTGCCTTTTATTCCAGAGGAAATAAGTGAATGCAAAGTTATCTTAAATTTCTAAACACTAATTTGTCCACAGATTTAGTGTTTCTTTCTATCTCTTTAAGTTATAGAATCTTTAACTGCAGAAGGGCTTTTAATTTCATCCTCAGGACATGGAAGCTAATCTATAAAGCTGCACCAAGGGACTATCTAAATCATGCTTACACTCCTCTGGTCACAGAAAACTGACTACCTACCAAGACACCCTCCTCCCCCCAATCAGGAAGGTCCTTTTGACAATGCATCAGATTTTGCTCTTGGCAACCACTACCCCGGACTTAGTCCTGCCCTTTGGCCGATGCTTCCTCTTGAGCCCTTTTCTAAAATGGTTATCCTTGCAGCAGAACGATCAGGTTATCAGAGAAGGAACCAGAAGACATCACCTCAGATTCCCAAATGTCCCTTATATTAGAACACAGTCCTGAGATTACTCAGCTGCAAGCCACAACTCTGCCTTTCCACTGATCGATGTCTTTCCAACAGCGACATCCCACCCTCCTTCTGGATATAACTGCAAACTTGGAAGAAGGCTTTCTCACACCATCTGACCAAAGACATACTGCTTCCTCCGAGGTACAAGAGTGAAAGGGCACGCTGCTCCTTGGCATATGATCTCCATGAGTCAGCCCATGTTCCCGTACCATCTTCCTCAGCAGGACACCCAAAACTTCAGCGGCTGCTTCTCCCTCAGGACACTGTGTAGGGCACTGGCACACACATCTCCCTATCCTCCACAGTCAACATCATTTTGTTTTTGTTGGTTTGTTTTTTCATGTGTTTGCCTCCCATGGAGGGCCATTTGGGTTGGCAAAAATGATTGGCCACTGAGCACAAAAGCAGAAAAGGAAATGCTCTCTTTTGGGAGCAGCCACAGAGGATGTACCCGGAGGAGGAAAAGGCTGGGATTAAAGTCAGGCTGAGTGGATGAGACCACGGATGAGCTTTCCTGGCCGTTGTTATTGTTGTTTCATGTCAAATGTACTTTCCATTCTAAATATTGTTTTTATGTAGGGGTGGGGGAGGGGGACATTAATTTCTCCATGGGAAACATGTGGAGAAAAAGGCTCCTAAGGAACTATTTCCTCTTGCCTCAGGGTATCTGATGCTAGGGGCGGGAGGAAAGAGCCTAGGTTGCACCTCACTATGTACACATCGTACCGGGCCTCATAGTTTTAAGGGCAGGGAAGTTCTTATGACCTCAGAGCATCAGCCATCAAGCAGGAAAAGTAACAAGGATTTACATACTCCAAGGAAAACATCTATTTTTTCAGGGTCCTGCGGGGAAGGAGACTGCATCTCCCGTATGTGGGCCATCATAAATGGGGCTATTACAGAAAGGATAGTGTTTGTCTGGCACTGGTATAGACTCTCACATAATTAGGGAGAAGAAACCAGGAGGCGGCGGGGCGGGGGGGGGACAAGCATGTTATTTTTTAAAAAAGAAGAAAAAAGAGCACCTATTAGAAAAGCAGCTTCTCATAAAAATTCAGCCTCTGACCAACTGCTGACTTTGGGAAAATCACAAAACCTCTCTGGTCAGTGGTTCCTAGAGAGACAGTACCGAAAGGTAAGGTGCACAGGGTCACGGTTCGAATCCTGACTCTGTCACTTTTTTTTTTTTTAATATCAGTTTTACTGAGGTATAATTGACATATAAAATTTTAAGATAAGCAAAGCATACATTGGGGTAATTTGCTGACTCCACCACTTCTTAACTGTGATCTGTAAACCTCATAGGGTTAATGTGAGGATGAAAGGGCTCCTGCTTCCCAGACAGCAAAGGCTATGTGGTTCTTGGTTGTTCTTTTTGTTCAATTGTGTAAAATGAGAGGCCTGGGCCAGTGAAGTGGGTTTTACACTTCTCTGGCAGACTCTACACACCAGCAACTACGCTAAAGGCAAACAAACAGCACGAATCTTGTTTTTGCAAATGCTCCTGAGGAGAAAAACATGTCTCCTATTTCCCCTTGTCCTTCGTCGTGTCCGGCGAGGGGGTGGACTGGGGCCACAACTGCAAAGGCTGAGGCCAGACTGGGGCTGCAAAGAAGCAGGCCGAGCCTACGCCCCCAGACTGCAGCTGGCCAGGCCATCTGGTGAGGTCCCCTGGGCAAGGACGGAAGCTGCGATGTCTTCTGCTTCTGACAAAGAAGAGTGTTCTGGCAGCCAGAATGTCTTCAAGGGAGAGGCTGCCAAGATAATAACTAGGGTTCGGGAAGAAATATCAAGGTGTGGCCCAGCCCCAGCGGCATTTGGGCGGGTCAGCAGTAGACGGAGGCAACACGCTTCAACCAGCAAAACCGCGGCCATGAAGGGTGGCGACAAGCCAGGAGGGACCCTCCCCCTCAACCAGAGGTGCCCCGAGAGCACTGGGTGGGCTGCGGGTTTTGTTTCTCTTTTTTTAGGGCAATTGGTTGTTTAGAAGTCCAGAGGTGGTTAAGTTATTCAATCCAATCCCTTGACCAAAGGAGGAAGTGGGGGTCCCCAGAGGGAAAACAGAATCAGAGCCAACGCCCACCATCTCCCGTCATCTGGACCAGGCCTCTTCACTCTCGTGCAATCGCTCTCTTGTATTTGTCTTAGAGGCCAGCAGACTTCTAGAACTTCACTCTGTTCCTCCTGCTACCTCCTAGTTACTCAGAGGGTCAACACAGCCCCTCAAAACAGGGCCATTGGCAAAAACAAAGTCTCTTTCAAGGGCCACTGCTCCTTCCTGCCTACCCACCGAAGGCCCAAACTCATCCCCACACTGCAAACACGGAGACAAGCTTCAAAGATTCCATCCTGCTCCCCACCCACAGCACGGAGTCCCCTCCCCACTCAAGCACAAAGCAAAGGGAAGCTCTAGGCCTCAGCTTTCTCTGAGCTAAGTGTGTAGTCACCCATTTGCCTAACTCATTGTTTCAAGATAGTCATCCTCTCTCCACTACTGTAGCTCCAGACTTCCAAGGAGGGGCCTTTGATCATTTGAAAGAAGAAGTCTTAAGTATCGGAAACCTCATTTTGCTCTCAGCTCTGGCCTGAAAAGAGGAGAAATACTGGGGAAATTACTGCCCTGCCAGCATAAATATTCCATGGAAACGCAGATGATACCAAGGAGGTACTGACCAACATTTGTGCCTGAGTAACAGAAGATTCTTCCCTGGGCACAACAGAACATTTGACCCTAAGGAAGATCCTGAAACATTGAAGACAGGCGGTCCTCAAACGAGAGAGGAGAGACTTAGGAGTGGAAACAGCCTCACATTTCTGTCTTGCTCTTTCAGCGGCTTGGTCCTTCTCTGACCACTGTGCTTTTTCTCTCTCTTCCAGGCCTTTGTGTTTGTGCCTCTTTTTTGCCCCAACACAGGGGCCCTAGGGAAACACAGGCAGTCCCACTGGCTCCCTCCCCCACCCTTTCCTCCTTGCACCTTCCCTTTCCTCCTCTCCATTTGTTCCTCATTGGCTCCCATCCACACCTTTACAGCCACACCCCGCAGGGTCTCCCTCCTTGAGAAGAGGGTGGAGCTCCTTTCCCAAGAACCTGCTCAGTTTCTCCCAGAGCCTGGCTGGGTCCCTGGCTGTTCTCAGTCTTAACAGGCTTAGCTAGCCTGCCCCTCCTCATCTGAGCTAGCTCCTTCACGTTCCACGGACCGAGCCCCTTCCTTTTCATCCCAGAGCTGGGTGAACGTTCATTGCTATTCGGTGATAAAGGCTGCGAAGACCACGCCTAAGGGATCTCCCAGCCATCGAAGCAGAGGAACCGGCCTTTGGGTCCTCAGTCCTCCAAACGCCTATTTCAATGCAACACGTTGCCTCGTTTCACTTTTCTACCAACTTTTATGGATTAAACCAGCTATTAAAATGAGCCAAGGATTTCTCAAAATAGGAATTTTAGGGCCTTAGAACAATAGGCTTTCAGAGCCACCGGGGCATTGGATACCGCCAAGTTTAGTTTCCTCCACGGAGAAGACAGATGACCTAACAATGGTCACGCCGCAGCCTGGACAAGACCCCAGCCCCTCCGTCTTCCTGTTCGGCCACCTCGCATCTACTCCAGGATTTCTGCCACCAGTTTCAACGTATGCTTACAGGGTTCTCAATTTCACTTTTTCCATTGGAGGAGGGATTTTATGAACCGGGCTCCGAAAACACAAAAACTGCCAGATCCGCAGAAGGTTGCCGGCACCAGGAGCAGGGGAGTCCATTTCAGTTCTAGGGAAGCGCCATTTCCACAACAGCGAAGGAAATGTTGACCCAAATACTTTGTCAGGATGAAAGGGAAGCCCTGACTGGCGTGGCTCAATGGGCCGAGCGTTGCGCCACAAAGCAAAATGCCGCTGCTTCAGTTCCCAGTCAGGGCACACGCCCTGGTTCCAGGCTTGGTCCCAGATCAGGGCATGCAGGAGAGGCAGCCGACTGACGTTTCTCACATTGCTATTGTTCTCCCTCTCTTTCTCTCTCCCTTCCCCTCTCTCTAAAAATAAATAAAATCTTTTTAAAAAACAGAAGAGAAAACAGCAATCTCCACAAGGGTTTCGTTTTCCCTTTACGCTTTGTGTTAATGGATCTTCCAATTAAATTGAGAGAAACGATTCTACCCAGTCACAGCACCAGGGACCGGAGTGTTACAAAGTATGATCTTGAGACATGTGTGTTTGGGGAGAGTGTAGGAAAGTCAAGTAAACTACTAATCAGAAACATATTTGGGCTCCCTTGATTACTGAATAGAAATCCAGAGCCGCCTGGGCAGAACTGGGAAGAGGATTGGAAATGGGAAGTTTATGGTCAGAAAATTCCACTTCCGCCATGGTTAGGGTGGTGAATTCTCCTTCAGAAGCTGACATTCAGATTGCCGGCCAACAAGTATACCGAGGTTACACTGGACCGGCAGCCTGTTCCCACAGCTACCATGACAGGTGGTAACAGTGTAAAGGCACAGGCTACATGAACTCCGGACCAAGTTAAGAAACAACCCCCACGGGGCCAAGTTAGAAGCCGCTGTGTCTAGTATCAAATTGATTTAACCATGACCTTATGAGTAGCAACTGGGTGTGTCCCCCCGAGTATGCGTATCCGAGCGTCTCAAATGCCTCTGAGTTTTGTGCTTACATGTGGTAAGTTAAAGAGGGAACCATATTCATGTGCAGAGAAGGAAACATCTCAGAATCCAATCATGTGGCTATTGCTTACTCTATGCGTAGTTTCAAAGCTTCAAAATGTTTCCTGCTCCTCTCACTGAGTGTCAGGCAATAATACTAATACTAATCAAGTTTTACCCACTAAATATTCAATAAGGGTTAAATGTTTAGGGTATAAGGAGTGTTGGGTGGAGCAGCACCAACGAAAATGGAATCGATATTTTCTGGGTCGTTTTAGGACCGCAGAACTAGGAACAAAGAATGGGAGTTACAGAGAAACAAATTTTGCCAGATTTAAGAGACTCTAATAATGAGAGCAGCCCAGTGAAGGGGGGTGAGCATGGGGGTGCACTCTGAGGGAGGGAGCTCCCTCCCTAAGCCCCACCCCCCAAAATTTTAAAGAAATGTCAAACGGCCACCTGCCCAGGGTGGTGTGAAAGTGAGATTTCAGCACTTAGTAGAATAAAAGAATTGACCTTCAAGCCCCTTCCCAGACTAAGAATTCAATGAACAAAATTAAGGGTGGAAAGAACTAAACTTGTCTTGCGCCCTTTTCCGTGGCCATTTCTCAAATGTGGTCCCCATCCGCCTCTGAGAGGCCAATTGTAAAAAAGCTATTTTGCTTCTTCACACCAGAACCACTGATCTCAGTGGGTCTGGCATGAACCAAACAAAACCCACAGACCCAGCCTGATCAGGCCACAAGGGTCTGCATCCCCAGGATGGTCTTGGTGAAGCCCATTCAGTAACACTCTCCCTACCCCAAGTCTGGATGTTCTCCCTGGGAACTGCACAGACCCCACGCTGGTCTCAGGAGGGAAGTGGGAAGAGTTGAGAAAGCCACAGTAAGTCTTTTCAGTGGTCTGTAAAAGGATGTCTTTCCTTCCTCAGAGGTCTGCCCTGTGCGCTTGGGAGGTAGCCAGCTTCTGTTCTGGGATGTGATCTGTTCTGGGTTGGTCCTTGATGGCGTTCTGACAGCTCCCAGGACAGTTTAGTACCCTCAAAGCATGTACAGTCTGGGGGGTCCTCCAACCGGGAAGCCAGACCGGATGTCCTGCAGTCCTCCAGACGGCACTCCGCCCCCACCCCTTCTTCAGAGTCTGGGTGGAATTTGATCCTCCTCCAAGGGTGGGAGGCAGCAGGGGAGGAGAATATTACCCTCACAGTTCGGCGTTGTCAATGACTTCCAGCTGCATTCCAGAAAAACTGCTGCAGCTAAGGACTCACTCACTACTTATTGGAGGAAGAGGGAAAGCGGGAATCAGAGCAGCATTCTTTTCAATTGCCCTCAAAGCCCAGGAAATAACACACACCCTATTTTTTCTTTTATAAAACTACAGTATAATTCAAAATGCTGCACAAATAATGCAATTCCATGACGAGTTACACCCCCAGAATTTTCGGTATTTTCTATTTGCTGACCGCTTAAATTAGCTTATTAGTTTTAACCTGCACAGAACTAAAAGATTTGTACTAACTTCATAGAATACCATTACTATCAACTTAATAATGGCTTCCCTAATCCACATCCAGGTAATCTGGAAATAATAAATCTTTTAAACAAATGTAGGAGTTCCCTGCATCTTGAAAAGTTACCCTCGAATTTACTTAATTATCCCCCTGCGGGCAGTTTTACTAAGAGCATTGACTGTACAATGTACACAGGCTGATTACATTTAAATCTTCCATTCCAACGGACTGCATTTCTAAAGGAAAAGTCTAATTTCATCAGACAAGCTGAATCCTGTCATTTTCCTCATCTTGTTTATGCTGGGTTGGGGGTGGGGGTGGAAATCCACCAGTATCTATGCTGGAACAGGCCACACCTCAATCAAAATGCTAACCTTAAAAAAAAAAAAAAAAAAAAACAGAAACAAATCACCCTCCTTCCTTTCTCCAGATTCACTTCGTGATTAGCATGAGTGTTTGTATCCGTGCAATTACAATTTGGAGAAGGGTGAGACAATAAATGTGCTCAAACAATCACCGCCTTCCATGCAGAAAACTTGCACATCCATCTACAAAAATTTTTTTATCACTTCTGATATACCAACTTTCCACTTGGCCCTCATCTATTTCTGGGGTGGAAGCACAAAGCCATTGAACATTTTTGTTACAGGAACAGATGCTGTTCCCCTGCCCCACCCTCCCCCCCAAATCCAGCTTCCCTCCTGCCTCTCCCGTCTTGCACATCTGGTCAAGGAGAAAAGGAGATCTGGAATCCACACCAGGCTCCTCATTTCAGCAAGTGAACCCCTCCCGCATTTTATTTGAAACGCCAGTTGCTTCCCTCCTCTCTCTCTCTCTCTCTTTCTTCTTTTTCTCTAATGGTTTTCTTTGAACAAAACCCACCCCTCTTCTCCCACCCTGTGGGAAGAAAAAAACTCAAATTCAAACAGAAGTGAATGAACAAGCAAAAAGGTACCAGCAAAAGCAACAGCAAAAATAAACTGCAAAGCAGCTCTCTATCCACCATCACCCACCCCAGAAGCACCAGCAAACTACCAACAAGCGGAATCACAATTCAAGTCCCGAAGCAATTTGAATCAAAATGGAGGAGTGGAAACCATGTCCTAAGCGCAGCATGTCATTTCAAAGGTGTGCAGCGTTTCCTCCATAAAGACTGTCCTATCCAGGTGTGTTCCAAAGTCCCTGCTCCCTTCACATCTTCAGAGTGAGGACCTAGGTACTACAGGACACAGTGACAACCCAGTCCTGCCGATTTCCCTGACCCTCTCCCCACCCCACTGTCCAAATATATTTTTCTGAACCTTATGGAAAAAGTTGTCTCAGTATCTACTTTTAGCCAAAAGTTTCGAGGATTCATTTCAAGGCATCAGAAAAATTGCAGAGGGAAAAAGAAAAAGCAGAACTTAAATGAGGTCAGAAGAAGGAAAGCAGTGGGAAGGAAAGAGAATGCTCTGTTTCCCCCCGGTGTGGAGAGTTGTCTCACCTGAGGGTCCCAGCGACAGAGGCACCTGGAGTGGCAGGAGCTGGCAGCTGCTGGAGGACCGTCTGCTCTTCTGGAGCTCTGCGAGCACAGTGAAGGGAGGGACCTGCCTCCCGAGGTTATAAGTTTCCTGAGCTGGTGTGCTGGGGTGTGTGATGGGCGGTTTCTTTTCACTGTGTTTTAAAGGAGTTTCTATGAATCAGTCTGACTTAAAAAAAAAAAAAAAGATTTGTTGGTAAGCTACGCCCTGCTAGGTTGGCAGTCAGTCAAGAGAGGCTGGGAGTGAGCCATCAATTCAAAGAAGCCTGTTTAGGCTCCCTGTGACTCAGACACACAGACCACAGTGGAAAAAGGAGTGACATGGCTTCAAATGAGTAATAGAAGTCACACAAATAGATCTGTTTACTGAAGCCCATTCCTCCTTACCTAAAAGGAGTCTCGGTTACCAAGGGGATAAGGCAGAACACAAGTTATCTGCCCATACGTTCATCTGGGGAGGGGGAGGAAAAGAGACAGTGTCCTGCCCATGGAAATTCAATTTAATCATCAAAGGAGAGGCCCATTCTTCCTCTCCTACCAAATACAGCAGCTGCTGCTCACGGTCAAGAATGATCAGGTTTATTTCTTATTTACTTCCCTGCCTGACCCCAGTGCACCGTCCTGTAAGGTGGGGCCCTGGAAGCAGAAGGGGACTCGCCAAGGGCCCAGGTAACACTGCCTCTGAAGGAAGGAGCACTGGTGACGCCAGATTGGTTTCTCCTTCTGCTCCGTGAGTGCCCATGTGGAACCCACACATTTGGGAGAAGTCCGCTGGCTGACAACTTTGCTCTCTGATCCCCATGCGCTAATTGTGTGGACCTTGCTCGGCAATTGACTTTCCTGAGCTCGGCCCAGAGCACAGTCGTCGCAGCGTCCCCACACCACTCCTCTCTCTCTCAGGGCCGGAGCCGGGAGGGGCGGAAGGAGTCATCTAATTCCACAGCCAGGCATTCCACTGGAGAGGAGGCCCAGATACCTGAGTTCAAGCCCAGCTCTTCCCTTTGTTATCTGTGTGACTGTGTACAAATCAAAATCAACCTTTCCAGACCTCAGTTTCCTTGTGCATAAAATGGGGGTAAAAGGTAGCTATCTCACAGAGTTGTGGTGAGAAGTACACATAGCTTATAACAACGCTTGGCACATAGTAAGCACTCAATATATGTTAACTATAATTATTGTTTTAGCGAAGAAGAAACTCCGGCCCAAAGCGGTCAAGTGACTAATCCAAGGAGACACAGTAACAGTAGCAGCTTTGTTCCAAGTTTGTCACATCCCAATAGCTCTATTTCTATTATTCTCTGCTGTACCATGACAACCTACTTCAATTCAAATTATTCTTATGTAGTTATTCATCCATTCATTCATTCACTCACTCAACCAACATCTACAGGTCACAACACACTAGGCACTGCCTGAGCATTTGGGTCACAGGTGTGAGAAAGATCCCTGTATGCATGTTCTTGGAACTTAGATTCGATTAAAAAAAAAAAAGAAGACAGATGGCTATTCACCAAAATATTGATAAAATTAGGTGGTAAAATTATAGGTGAATTAGTTTCTTCCACGTAACTTTTCCATATTTTCCAAATCTTCTGCAATGAACTGGCAAAACATTGGCTTTTAAGAAAAAAAATTAATGGAAAGGAGAGAATATTTTCTGAAGTAGATGATGGGAAAAACACCACATACATGCACATACATGCAAACACATACACACATGTGCGCGTGCACCCGCACAAATACATTGATTTGATGCTGCATCTTCCCAAGTTCAAAGAACTGAATTCTGTCCCTGTAAGGAAGAGAAAGTGCATATTTTTCATCAAAAACTGGTGATGTGACAGCAGATTGCTTCAGTTTTTCTTATCTTTCATCACCCCTTCCCCCATCACTTGTTTCATAATAAAAATGCCTTGTTTGAGAGGAGCCACTCCCAGCAATGGGTTGCTTGCATCCCTGTGATCTCTGAGCAGCCTAACCCTCGGGGAGGGCTGGATGGTGGGGCCCAGGAACCCTCCTGAGCTATAAAAGCAGAATGACACACATTCTTTCAGAGCAGCATTCTACCGCCCGCCCTGGCCTTCCCCCTCCCTTCTGTTTGCCTTTCACGACTGAGGCCTGCCAGTTTCAAACTCTTCCCCCAGCAGCTTGTAAATGAGGGCTGGGCTCTAGAGGTAGAGTTCTGGGGTGCTGAGGCATCTGGTCTGGTGATGTTTCTTACAGAGAAATCTCTGGAGCCTGGAACATCGGAAGGGAAGCGTGCTCCCTCCTGCTGCCCTCCCAAGGTTCACGATGGAAAAAAGCAGAGGCTTCCTTCCCATTCGGTACTTAAGTAGAGGGGTATTTGATCCTTCTGCATCACACCGGGTTTGAAAGGGAGAGGCGGTGAGTTGAGGGAGGGGTCCTGAAAACGGGACTCAGAAAACAGGAGTTCTAGTTTTGGGCTCCCACCGCCTGGTCTCGGGGTAAGCCAGTGACCTGCCTCCTGCTTTTCAATCTTAAAGTGAGTAGATGTTATAGTGTAATTAATCTCACCTTCCACGTACTTTTGGAGATGTAGGGTTTGGGGAGAAAATGTTAAATGCTTTGAGCTCTTAACACACACACACACACACACACACACACACACACACACACACACACACACTGGTACCATATAAAGCTAAAGTTGTGTATTTTTTTTTTAAATAAATACCCATCCAGGATCGCTAAAGGCTCGTAATTAACCCTTGAAACCGTCACTGAGCTCATTTTATCAAACAAAGTTATCAAGTCTGGGAAGGAAATTGAATCTGCTCTGGCTGAAGCTCCAGGTCATTGTGCCTGTGGACGGGATTAAAACACTAAACCTGCTTCTTCCCATGGCTGTGAGCAAGACAGTTTTAAGTCTGAGGACAGTAAAATGTTCAGGGGTCTAAAACCACATGGGGCTGGAGAATGCAGCTCTGTCTGGCCTCTTCTCAGCCTTTTCAAACAGGTAAGGGCACTCTGCCACTCTGCTCTGTGCTCCCGCTCCCCTCTTCTGGAAGGTGGATTAGCCATGGTCACTTTCCTCGCGAGTAAAGAACTGAGCAAAATTTCATTTGACTCCAATGAAGCCATATATCCTTGGGGAATAATGTCCCCTCTCGCCCAATGCCACTGTTTCTCTCAGACACAGCAATGTTTCCTCCTCCTTCTGAGGCAAACAAAAATCAACTTCTGGCATGATGCCATCCGGAGCAGATTTTCAAGCCTGAACTGGCATAAATAACTTTTAGCGAATGCATGAATCAAGGGCTTTTAATGACTAGATATAAGGAGAAATCTTGTAAAGTAGGTCTGGCCCTAGTGGCCCTCAGGAAAAAGAAAATAAAAACTTAAGTATAGCTTGAATTTGTTTTTGCTCAATCTCAGTTAAAAAGAATCAGCCAAAAAGAATCTCAAACATGTTCCCCAAAGCCATGATATGTGCAGGAGATGTCTGTGTTCATATTAGCAACCACTGCTCGAAAGGTAAATCGATTTAAAAAAATACTAAATAGCATTTTCCAAAGTCGAATGAGTGTATGTTCCTTGCCACTCCGTTTGAAATTTGAGAATTTACCAGAAATTTCATCTTCTTTCTGACATGCCCTGTCACTTCTTTCTGCTTTGCTCTCTGCTCTTTATTTCTCCTGCAGGTTGTTTTCTTTCACTTTTATCGTTTCCTTTCTTAAAATCTACTCATCAAGATGTAATTTTAATATAATTTTACAAAATGAAACTAAGAATCCCCTTAGTTTCCCCCTTTCTTGTCTCCTAGCGAGCTTGTCCTGAAACTGCTTTGAAAGGGAAAACTGATGAAACTCCAAGTTTCCAAGAATACGGGCCCTTGGCCTGACATTTCCAGCTGCGTGAAAAGCCTTGATAACAAAGCACTGTGGTGTATTTGGTTATAGGAAAGATCTGGCTGTGTTGGCAATGCCATCTGAACTCGGCAGGTGAAATAAACCTACCCTGACACCTTGGACAATTAGCAGATTGACATTAATCACTGTAATCCACTCGATCAGGCAGCTGGGATGTGTATGGATGGTTGAAATGGCTAAAAGAAGAGACCTCCCAAGCTATGTCTACATGGTTATGGCTTCAGAGCAAGAGAATAACAAGCAAACAAAATATGAAGTGAAAAGATTCTTTCTCCAACTAATGTCAACTGCAATATCAGAAGGGAGGTCTTAAAAGTATATCACCTTCTTCACTTTGCCCCTCATGCTACTGAACGCATGATTCCTACTGCTTAATGGACCATTCCAGGTACTGAATATTCATAAGCAATGACTATACATAGAGTAGGCAGCAGGTCCAGTAGTGCGATGCTGCCCACATAGCAGATACTCCATTAAGATCTAGTCCATTTAATCAATGGCATGTCCAATTTCCAGGTGAAAGGATCTGGTGTCCTCCTCCAAGTTTTTCCCCTCAAACTCAGCTGCTGATGAGAGCGCCCTGTAGCTAAGCCCCCAGAGCTGTAAGAAAAGCAATGAGCACGTATTTTTTCATTTTCCCAAGGAAGCTGTCACGGAAGGGGGCCAGGCAGCCCGTCCTGGGTGGGGTTCTTAAAATGTACTCCCCACTAGGATTGCGTGGTTGGTAGGGCACCTAGAGACACTCTAGAAGTGACCTTTGAGACCAAATTCGCACTTTGTTTCACAAAAGTGAAACAAATGCTCACAAAGTGTTTCTTGGTGATAACGAATAAAAACTAAGAGTGACCCAATAACTCAGCCTCATTGGAAATTCTTTCTGGTTAAATTGTAGGGTGATTAGTTGAATATTTTTAGGCCTTATAAGACTTAAATGACCCTTTTTGAAACCTTAAGACACATACACGCACACACACAAGGTGAGACTTGCCATTGCAAAAACACGACACCGGGTCTACCCCACTCCTTGGGGGTGGTATGTAGGGAGTTGTCTCAAGGCACTTGAACCTGGAAAAGGGTGTGGTCTCAGCACTGACAGCCGCTCTTTCCTGGTGGGGCTGCATGAATGCCGACGGACGCGCGAAGCTCCTTTTCCAGACTCTGCGCCGATCGTCCCCCTTTGGTTAACACCCCAGGCCTTCAGCCCGACTGCAGGGCTCCCCGGTGTGATTTGTTCAGTTCCATCTTCCTCGTGATAATTTCGCCTTAGCCATACTTGCCAGCGACTGCACCCAAGCATCTTAATTAGAACTGGGGGGTCCATAAATCTCTGCCACTTTTTCTAACTATTGCGGGGTTGGCGAGGAGGGGGGCATGTCACATCCACAGAGGCTCAAATCAGCCACTCTATTCCTCCTAATTTTTACTTTTTCTTCAATTTTTTTTTATTCGGGGAGTAAATTTTATTAAACCTGGGGACAGTGAAACAAGAAGAAGCAACAAGACGGAGCTTAGGCACGGCTGCTCTGACGCTCCAGAAAAGTTAGAAGAAAGAAGTAAGTCAAGGCAGGGCTGCTGTCAGCTCGTTGAAAAGTCAGAGGAAAGGGGCCTTTGAAGACAGGTGCAGGGGGTTAGCCAGGGACGAGCTGCCGCTGCCCATTTCTCCCTGGGTTGGAAGCCTCAGGGGACCCTTAGAGTTTAGGAGAAAGAAAATCTCCACTCCAAAAGGAGATTTAAGTGGGCATGACCCAAAGAGGGCTCACCTAGTTTTTGCTCTTAAATGAAGACCTTATTCTGATGTTCTGGGGATGTCTTAATATATTCTTTGTAGTAAGAACTTTTACTTGAAGATCCAAGTAAAGGGCATCATGCCCTCCAAAATTCCCTTCTTTCTGGAGTCTGTGCTGGGCAGCACTTGCCTATTACTGAAGGGAAAGAAACTATAAACCAGACGGATGTGGAGAAATGTGCTCCGACCATCCTGCAAACCTCCGAAACCACACACAGGATCCAGGATCCAAAAAGAGGATATCCTTTTACTATTTGATTTCTGGTTATAAAAAGTGAATCCCTATCTTTGAACAAAATTCCAATAATGCGTGAAACTAGAAATAAGAAAATTAAAATCATCCCAAACCTCACCTCTGAGATAATTATTGTAAACATTCCTTCATATATGTGTATACATATATAAAAGGCCACCCATACATGCTACAATGACATGTGCTGTTATCACACAGCAGGCCACAGTGTCCCTCCAGCTCAGCCTCACAGTTTCCCATGGCAGTGAATCTACATCTGCACCGTTATTTGTAGTGGCGACAAAGTATTCTGTTACATGCATCTGTCATAAAGTTATTTTTAAAATTCCCTATTAATGGAAAATGGATGTTTATATTGCTCTGATTTTTTTTTTTTTGTCACCCTAAACAACACTGTGGTAAAGATCCTTGTACATAACATTTCTGCATAGGGAATGACCTATTTGCCATCTTACTGAATACTCTATCTCCCATTCATTGGACTGGCATATAGCATAGATTTCACCACTCAATTGTCAGAAGTCTTAGAAAACTGAATTAAGCACTCTGGGTCCTCATCCACATGATTTTGGGGGTTCCATCTAGTATTAATATTTTATGATAGTCATTTTCCCAATTCTAAGAACTCATGCAAAGCATGTCTAAATGGATGCCAACCAGCTCCCTCTGGCTTCCTCCCTCTCTTTGTAATCTCATCAGCAATGATTGACAGTTCATATTTTGTCCTTCTGATCTTCTGTCTGAGAACATGGATCCAAACGGGACTGCTGAACCCTAAAAATATAGGACTGGGTAGTTGCCAGAAACTTGAGATTTTAAAGATTCTTTAGTTCTGGCTAAATTCCATGGACTATTTCATTAGTGTTCTCAACCTGAGCACACCCATTTCCCAAAATTCCAGACTCATGGCATCATTTCACTCTCATTGTATGCCTAATGCCTGGGCTCAGGATGTGATCCTAGCCAGTTGCACAGGATGGAGCCCCCACTCAACTCAGAGGGGCCACAGGACATGTGCCAGTAATCTGTCCCCAATGAGCTTATAATCCCTTGCCTCCTGGTACCGTGTGCTGCCTTCATCAAGCTGGATGCACTGAAACAGACAAGCCTGTGCTGGTGGGGCTCTTGCCAAGGAGTTTCCAGCCTTAGCTCAGAAGCAATAAAACACAAGGTCCGCGCTCGATAGGGGCACGGTGACAGCTGCATAGATTCCTCAGCCCCATGCTGGCTAACCATGGGCAGGGTAGGGGCAGGGTGACTCACTGGGCACTGGCTATTGAAGGAGCGCCCTTGGAGCTGCTCTGAGGTCTCAGGCTCAGAGTGGTACAGATGCCAAGAAGGGAGGCCTGCTAAAATAATAATAACACCAGAAAAAATTTACATTTGCATAGCATCTTATGGACATACATTCCTTATATTTTAACTTTTTTTTTTTTTAACCTTAACGGAAGGGAAAAAATTGAGGCTCAGGAAGGCCTAATTGCTAGACCAAGGCCACAGAACTATTAGGAAACAGTATGTAGGTTTCTTAGGTGGTTTTTTAAAACTCTTTCGGTGTTGTAACTTTTCTCTTCTCTCTATTTTGCTTAGCTTTTTTAAGCTCTAAAGCGTCTACGATAGATCTAGAACGATCCCAAAAGTTGGAGAACTCCCAGTATGTGAGGTGGTTTTAAGCTACTGCAGTTGGCTTCCTATACAGTCAAGGAGCAGCTGTGACTCCAGGAGACCCCTCCCCACAACCTGCACCAGTGTTCTCTGAGTGGGCAAACATCTGGGTTCCTCATTCCAGGCATATCTTGCATGCCTAGTGATCTGTTGAGAACTAAACCTCCCAAGGGAAACTTGTTTGAGTACCCTGCTCTATCTACCAAGTTCAATTTAGTGAACCAGCTCAAGCTTCCATTCCAGGTACCCTTTGGACATACTGGAGAACTTCCCCCAGACAGAACTCTTAGTTGAGAACAAAGAATTAAAGATTATAAGGGTTTTATGACAGAAAGTGTACATCTGTTGAATAGATCAATGTGAGGATTTAAGGATTTATCTTCTCAAAAGAAAACACAAATTGTTTTCAGAGTATGTAGAGGGGCTGCCATCTATGGGATTTAAAAAGTTATGGTTGGAGCCCTGGCAGGATGGCTGGGTTGGTTACAGCATCACCCTGCACATCAGGAGGTTACAGGTTTGATTCCCAGTCAGGGCACAAATCTGGGTTGCGGGTTCCATCCCTGGTCGGGGCACGTACAGGGAGCAACCGATTGATGTTTCTATCACATCAAAGTCTTTCTCTCTCTCTCTCTTTTGCTCTCTCTCTTTCTCTTCCCACCCCCTTTCCTTCGTCTCTAAAGATCAAAGAACATATCCTTGGGTGAGGATTTTTTTTTTTTAAGTTATGATCAGAGAAATGGCAGTAACGGTGATATTTAGAACTTGGGCAAAGCACTTAAGTCTCTGTTTGGGACAGTGGAGTCCCAGTTGACAGGTTAAGAAGCTGCCATTCTATTGAAAATCCACACCTGGGGAACAGAGAGGCTCAGGTGATGGAGGGCACAGCCCCGCTTGAGAGAGGGCTGGAGGAACATTGTCCTGGCTGGAAGGGGGCCAACCATCTGTGCACACCCCCAAAAAGGCAACATAGAAATCAGTAAGAACTCAATCATTTAGGCTGCAGCAAAGTAAGGCTACACGAGGGTAGGGGTCCTTCTTTATTCGAGGATGCATCCTAAGCAGCTAGAACAGTTCCTGGCACTTTGTAGACACCCGGTAAATATTTGTTGAGTGAATGAAACAAAACCTCTGAAAGGATTAGAATAAAGAATGTGGGGTACTCTCAGGAAGTAGGTAGAGTGATTAACAGCACATAGTGCTTCCCCCTTAATTAATCTGCCGAATAATAATAACACCTGAAAGAAAACAGATCATTAACTGCAACAGTGATGAGTAAACTAAAAAAGCAAGCACAGGCTCATTTTACAAATGTTGCAACACATAAGTTAGACAGCAAGTGGGAAGGGACCTGGAGAAGCTGTGGACATTGGCAGTAACACCAGCATCTGCTACACCCTCAGCCATGTACCCACTTATGCTGACCGTTTTAATAGAGGACAGAGGGCAAACATGACTGCGAGAAAGGAATGTCTCATAAAAGTGAGCAAGCCATCTGGGCTTTCAACTGTCACAAAACTAAAAGCATCACAGAGGGTATTGGATCACAGATAAAGCTTAGCTCAGGTGATCCAAAATCAGACTCGTGGTCTTCTCTCTCACACGTGTGCGTCTCCTGTATTTCTTATTAACAGAACCTTCCCTGGCACCCCGCTCCCCAAGAAGAAGTACTCCTTTGTGCCCCCAAATCTCTCTGTGCTTACCCTCCAATGGGCCTCCTCACTAAATTCTGGGCTCCTTCACCGCAAAGCACTATGTCAGTCCTTAATCTAGCTCAGCTCCTAACACGATACCTTACGTGCTGTAGATACTCAATAAAGAATTGTCCAAAAATTAAATGAATTAATGGCTCCCTCACCCACCCAGTCAATTTAGACTCCTCCCTCTGCCCCCTCCATGTCCAAAGTCTCCAAGTTTGATTTAATCAATTTACAATGTATTTCTGGCCTGACCCCTCCTCGTCGCGCCCACAGCTACGGCCTGCACTTAGGGCTTCTTTTGTCTGGACCATGGCGGCGGCCCCCTAACCTTAGTCTCCTTGCCTCTGAGCACGCTCTACTCCGAGCCATCCTCTGTATCAGAGGTGGCAGACCAGCAGGCACACACATAATTTGTTCGGCCCTGAAAAGCTCTAAAAATAATCTGAATTAGTTTTCTACAATTTCAAATTAAGACATTTCAAATAAGATTTGGGTCTACCAAAATGTCTTTAAAAATCAGAGGGACTAGCAACAAAAGGACCTCATTGCCACAATCCAGCCCTGAACCGCGAGGAGCTGGAGGTGCGGAGTCTGCCACCTTCAGCAGGGACACCCCCGCCTTCGCACATGGCCTGGTCCCTCGGCCTCCTGCGCCTGGTTCCCCAGTCGCGGGGCTTTGCGGCTCCTGCTGTTTCCTGCCAGCAGAGCTATCTGCATGAAACACAGATCTTACCAAATCAGGTCACATGACCGCAGTCTAACTCTGCTGGCACAGTAAAATCGTGGTGGGCAAGGCCTATCGCACGCTGGCCCCACCCACCAAGCCTGTGCCCTCCTGTCACCCACCCTGCGCCTCGGACGTACTGGGCACCTTCTCATCTCTGAGGCTTTGCTCAAGCTCCGGTCCCCAGGCCAAGGGCCCGGCCTTGCGCTGCAGCGGTAGAAAGAACGTGCTGCAGTCTGGCTGCTTCGGTGCATGCGCTCTCTAAGCCTTCATTTCCTGGTTCGTAAAGTGGGGATAATACAGGTTGACTCCTCGTGGGATTATTGGGAGGAGCAAATAAACAATACTTGTAGAGTTTGTAACACGGGGCCGGGCATGGAGCAAGGGCTTACGGAGCGACACCCGTGTTGTTGCTGCTGCTGTTGTCCTGTCCTCTCTCGCTCAAGAAATGTTGTTCTACCTCCATAGCCAGTTCAATGTCACCTTCTCAGTGAGGCCTTCTCCGGCCCTCCGCCCCGCACTCAGCAGAGCGAATAATCTCTTGCCCAGAGTCAGAGCTGCGCCTTCCCCTAAGATGACACTGACAACACCGTCTCACCCTTAGCTGAAGTGTGTTCACCCCTCTATGCACCCCTCACCCCCGAAGGGCTCAGCTGGGATTCTTCGAACACCCAGGGCCCCGACCCTGTAGGTACTCAGTGTTTCTTGAATCAGTTGGGTTAGGGGTGAAGACAGAAACAACCAGAGGGCCAAACGATTGTTTCCCAGAATTCCATACACCAAAGATTGTCATGGAATGCCGCTTGCCACCTGAATGTAGTAAATAAAAGACAATAAACAGGAAAAGGACATATTCAGCGATTTAAGAGAAAGCTACATCACTTAATTATGTGGCTTTTGCTTCTCTGAGCCTCAGTTTTCCCAGCTCTAAGGTGGAAATAATAATGCTTTTCTCACCTCACTGGAATACATTAGGATCTAATAATGGTAACATAGGTGAAAACATTTTACGAACTACAAAACCTTCGTTCCAGTGCCTGGCACAACCTGTGACCCTTATCTAATATGAGAGTTGGAGGGTACAAAAATGAATTTCATGTAAGATCTGGATTGCTAACACGCAGTTCTAAAGTGTGGGTGGAAAAGCAAAAAATTAGCCCCCAAAACAAATACAAAAAATCCGTGACAAGACTCCACTGAGAAGATGGGCTCAGTTTGAATCTTAGCTTTGTCACTTAGAAGGACTCTGGGCAAATTGTTAACCTTTCCAAGCCTCAACTTCTTTATCTCTAAAATGAAGAGAATGAAATTCACCCCAGAAATGCCATGACATATGTAGGGACCTTGAACAGTTCTCGCCCCCAAGGCTCTCAGTAAAGTCTGCAGACTCTGTGAATGATCATCAATGAACATTAGATATAAGAAAATTAGAAATATCAATATGAATTTAAGTATGATGTTAATGGCATTAGAATGAAGGCATAATATGTATAATATTTTCTGATTTGCGATGGAGGGGAATTGAGTATTCGAAGTCCTCTACCCAAATCGGAGCGCTCCACAGCCCTGTTCCTGGTCACTCACCTGGATCCCTGGTCATTTCTTATCTTGTCTTCCCACTCCAAGCATCCTCTTCTGACTTTTCTCCGCTCTTCTCAGAGTGGCTTTCCAAAACTACCATGGCTCTCCTCTATGGAAAGTGGTTCAATGGCCATCCATTGTTGCTATAATACAGACCCACTACTTAGGCAGTATGCAAGGACTTCCATAGTCCCATCCCTCACTGATGTGTTGCCCTACTCCTCGTGCCTCAAATCCTAGCCACATGGTTCTAGCATACCTCCAAGCCATCAGTGTCCTGCTTTGATGAAATACCCTTTCCCTCTGGCCTAGTCTCCAAGGCTCAACTTGGGCATCAACTTCCCCAGGAAGACACCCTCTTCCACCCAGGTGTGGATTTCTTTCCCCTCCTAGGAGCTCCCACAACCTCTGAGCACACCTTTCTTTACACTCATCACAAGGAAACGCAATATTCATTTATTTGTTTGTCTCCCCCTTTCCATCCGCTGGTGAGGTCTTGGAAGACAAGGATGGTTTTTTGTGTTTGAATCCTCACAAATTACCAACCGTGCTTAAGCACAGTTAGTGCCCTATTATTTTTATTGAACAAAATATATCTATAAGTAAATGGATGATTGTGAAAATGTACTACAAGTAAATTAATCTCCCTGCCCCCTCCAAAAAAATCGCTCATCTCCTAGCTTTAGGAACTCGCCTTTAGAGACAGAAAGAAGTCAAAAAGTAAGCAATGATGGACTGTGAAGCCTTGTAGCCCTGTGTTCAAGCAGAGAGAAATTGGTGTCAGACAGAGGCTGAGTTTGAATTTTGACCCCACAACTTACTAACTGTAAGGCCTGGGTATATAATGTAATCTCTCTAAGGCTCAGTTTCCTTCTCTGCAAAACAAATATAATGAGTACATGCTTCATAAAGTTTTAATGAGAATAAGACAAGAGGATGCAGGTAAAGCACAGTGCCTAGCATGTGATAAGTGCTCAAAAAATGTTTAAAATAAATGAAGGGTTAAGAAGTCTTAGTAAGTGCCTTGTTAATGAATCAGCAAGTAGCTGATTGCCTGCCTGTCTCTTAGACCCATGGAAAGCAAAGAGAGGTCCGAGTCACCGTCATGATATGGAACTGAGATCACTTGTGGGAGGGACGGTGCACAAAGCCGCAGAAACGCTTGTCCCCTAGGCAGGAAGAGAGACCAGAGCTCAGTGGTGAGCATGCGCCTTGGCAAAGTGGCTGAAACACTCAAAAAGCCAAACGTGGTCTCGGCCGCAGCACCTGGTCTTCCTACCCCCCAAGTGTTAGCCTCTATCACACTCCAGGAGCCTCTAATTTGCTCTGAAACACTCAGCTCTCTCCATGCCCTGCTTTAATTTCCCAAACTTCCAAGGTCTTTCTGGTCTTCTTGACTCACCATGCATTCCCTCAGCATAAGACCACTTTTAAAGGTAGGAAACCTCTCATAGTGTCAGAGTTGGCTTTATCAGCATTTTTATCACATGGCTTTTGAGCACTCATGTGGGTGAACTGTCAAGATCAGTAAGAGAGGGGAAGAAGCAGTGCATGGGGAGAGTGGAAGCTCCAAGACCAGCTCTCCCCAAGTCCCACCCTGTGTGTCACTCCTCAGGGAGGGACTGTTAAGCACTTGTCGACTCTGTGACACCAGTGAACTAGCAACTTCTGGTTGGAAGGCTTCCAGGAGCTCTGGCCCATCGGCTGGGGCCTGCCTTAGCCCTCCTCCTTGTCAGCCCCGCCTCCCTCCTCTCCGTCTCCCTTCTCTGAGCCCCCTTTCCCATCAGCAGCCCCAAGGTCTTAGAGGTGCTCTCTGCCCTGGTGGCCCCAGCCGTACAATCCGAGCACACCCCCAGTACCTAATCATCAGGGTGCATCATTTAACCTCTCTTTGTCCCCCATTTAGTCACTGACCCCAGGCTGAAAGCTCTACAGTGAAATACAAGTTGGGCTTAGGATGAGACTCCATAACAACCATGGGTGCCCACTATTTTATTTCACAGAGTTATGCAATGTCATGATAATGATGATGATGGGTATGACTCTCTGCATGCTTTATGTGTGCCTGACGGCAGCCCTCTTTCCTTTAAAGGCAGTATTTCCCGTTGAGAGATGAAGGAACTGAGGCTCAGAGGATTAACTAGCATGCCCAGTCAGAAGGTTAATAAGTGGCCAAACAAGACTTAAACCCATGGCCCTAAGGCTGAGAGCAGAGCCCTGTTTTTCTGCCCATGCCACTCCCCCGCAAACTCTGCTACAATAAAGGACACCCCCACACCCGTGCAGCCTCCCTGTCCCAGAGGCAGTGATGGGGATGCCTGGACCTCCCTAGTAAATTTCAGGATGCTGATATATCTACCCATATAATTAGACAATATAATTGTTTTTCTTTAAAGTATGTAACATGAGACACAGAGAAAACATTTATTGCAGTGTACAGAATTTCAGTATATGATGGCAATTTCCTCTTCCAACTAGAGAAAGCTTTCTCAATTTTCAAAGGTTTAAGTCTAACCTCAGCTCTACATGAACTTCCTCTGGCGCCTCACTGACCTGTCCTTCTACTAAAACACTTACCCAGCCTGGACCATGCAGTTTCAGTACTTTTGTCTTTCATGTTTTTACTCAAATGTCAACTTCTCAGTGATAACTTTTCTGGTCACCTATTCTAAAAGTGTGTCCCTTCCTCAACACTTGCTACCCCCCTTCACTGTTTTATTTTTCTCCTAAGCACTTACACTACCTGGCACATACATTCTACTGATTTCTCCTGATTATTCCCTGCCTCCCCCATTGGAGCATAAGCACCCTGAGGGCAGGCTTTTATTTATGCTTTTTTTCATGGCTGCTTTTCCCAGAACAATGTCTAGTAGGTGCTCAGTATTTATTGTCTGAATGCTTGGTGTGTTTTATTTCGTTTACTTCAGCTAAGTTAGTTCTTCCTTTTTAAGTAACTATAATGTCCTCAAAGATAGTAAACAGACCTTACACAGATGTTGGCAAAAGTAGGTTTAACGTTGTGAGTACATGAAACTGTGCTCATGTGTAGCAAGTAGACTACCAGAATGTATAAATAATGAAGGCTGGTAATCTGAGCACTTACTAGATTGTACCTAAGTGCACTGTGTGATTGTAACATTCTCTTGAGTTAATAAAGCTATCGTAATAATCATAACCTGTATGACTTTTTCCATATAAACAGCTGTAAGTCTATTTTTGCCCACCCATGTATATCTTCCGTATCTTCCCAATACTTTGAGAGGTGCTAGGCACATAGATAAAAGGTATTTTAAAACCCACTTGCCTGATTAATTGTGTAGCAAATTAGCAAAACTGAGGGCCATAAGACCTATATTGAGGTTACCTGGATCTTTTCATCATTGTGAATTTATCTCCATTCTGAGGATTTTAATCTGTATGGCAGCAGGTGGAGGTGGGCTACTTCATGGTACAAACATGATTTCTCCTTTATTCCTTAAAATTAACTGCGGGTGACCCGTTGTGCCTTCTCAAATTATTTTTCTCTTTTCCTTGCCTGGGAAGCTCATTGAGTCCCTTTGGTACCTGTCACTCTGACAGCTCCCTAACGTCAAGAGTGAAATTCAGCATGGGGTACAAATTCTCTTGTCTGTCAGGCTCAGGTAAGGGTGCACGTGCCGCAGACCAACAGAAGTGACCCAAACCACAGAGAGGTTTTGCCCCAGGCTTACCTTCGTGAGCCAGGATGGGCATGTGCCACCTGCACTGCACACAGGCTGTACCCCGGGGAGATTGCTGGTTTCCATGGCTGCCTCATCCACAATGTGTCTGCGTATGCACGTGCATGCACACGTGTGTGTACAAGCACGTGTGTGGTGAGCCAGCTCTGCCTGATTCACAGCCCTCCCGAGATGGGCCGGCTCCTCGGGGAGCACCAGGTGTTGAAATCTTGTGGGAAGGACCAGCCTTGACCCTGAAAGAATTCTCAAGGTGCCGAGTCAGAGGATTAGTTCCATCTGCCACCACCCAAATCGGGCCACAGTGTGCAGTGGGTAGACAGTGAAATCATCTCTTCCTCGGGTTTTGGTGGTTACTATTTTTAACTGTGTTGAATGGCCAGGAAGAACCTAAGGGGAAGGGAGCCAGAGCAGCGAAGACCAGTTTCCTGGCTCAGGGTCCCCGCAGTCCGGGCAGTTTCCTGTTTGCCAGAGGAGAACTGAGGGGGGCGGCTGGGGGGTGGTATTCCCCTACGGTATTGAGGTCTTGCAGAACTTTAAGGAAGAGAAAGAAGAAATCTTCAGCTCTGCCAGGCTCAGCCCTCATTTTGGTTATTTTTTCTGTTGGGTTGGGGTGGGTGAGGTTGATGAACAGGAAAGCATAGAAGAAGGAGGGAGAACAGAATGGGGGGCGCTGGGGAGAGGGAGCTTTAGCAGAACAGGATGTACTTAAGATTCTCCCTGTCTGTTATCCATCCAAAAGCTGGCCTCTCCATGGGTATAGGAGGCCACTGTGACTTCTGCATATTTATAGTCTTTGGCAGATTTGTGGAACACAGTTCTAACACTGTGTTTTACGTGAAGCTAAATGAAATGCATTCCTAGTCCATGGGAAAGTTTTTAATGTTTTTGCTTTTTGTTTCTGGATACAACATGGTATGAAGAGTGGGTGCTGGCTGAAGCATCGCGGATAACCACACAGTGTGTGAAGCTGCAATGAGTCTGGTTGGGAGCCGGGTGGCGCAGACCAGAACGGGGCACCCTGGAAAAGACCCAGCCACTCAAACCATCCCCAGATCTGGGAGCCCCCGGGAGCAGGTGTAGCTCCAGGATCCTACCAGTTCTCTACCTACCATTCTTTTCAACGGTTTTTTGATGACCTGATTCTCACCATCCACGTTAACCCCAGCGCAACTCTCTATCCACCAAAGTCTTCCAAGGATCAGGGCATATTAGGGGTCAGGTTTCTGGAATGACCATGCAGAAGCCATGAGTCCAAACCCATCATTCTGTTTCCTCTGCTCTCCCAATTATATTATGGAAGTTTCTGTGTCTAAACCCTAAAGTACTTTTATGTTATTTTCTAAAAAGTACACAGGCCTAATCGAACTTCACTGGCCCATGTGGGTGTCTATATACACACCTTCTTTACTGACCTGGTAGAGACTTGGGTTTCCTCATCTGTTAAATACAGATACTGGATATTGACCTAAGGGTTCTTCCAGCTCAAAAATTCCAAGATTCAACAAAAATGCATGCAGTGTCACTCCTCTGATCCCATAGCCTTTTTTTTTTTCCTGAGTCCTGCTAATTTTTCCTCTTCCTTAGTTCCTATTTTGAGGTATTTCTCTCCTTTCCAAATGTATCAACACTAGTTCATCTTTCAAATTCTCAGTGCTAGATTCTTAGAGCTATCTTCTCATGGATCTCTTTGGTTTCAATTTTTTTTTCTTATGTTAAGTGACACCACAAGTAGTTCTTCAGAATAACTAGCTCCATGGCCATTTCATATCTGATTCAGGACCTGCATATAGCTCCTCACCTTCCCACCCCCGCTCACTCCTTTAATCCCATTATCACCTGGTTTAAGAGGACATGGCCCCATGGCTCTAGTCATGTTTGTATATTAATTACCCAGCCCTCCATTCACCTTGAAGATTCCGACCCCTTTGCCTGCACAATCACATCTCCGTACGGCCTCCCCTCCTCTCCGAACTAGCCTTTGCCCGTCCTTCCTCCAAACCTGGGCCAGGATACACTCCCCGGGGCTGACACCCCTTTCCTTCGGGGCTCCCTCCTTCTGCTTTGTTTGCCATTTTGATAACATACTTCCGTGTCCTTATCTAGTGGTCTCATGTTTATTTATTGATCTCTCTGTAAGGGGAAAGGTCCCACAAGGGGATCCTGGAAAACGTATGGCCTTCTCTCTTTTATTTGCAATCAGTAAAGGATAAAAAGGCACTTTTCTAAAAGTTTATTTTAAGAGCTCGGCAGTTAAACCTTTTTCTCCACAGTCATTTTGGGTTCAATAGTCTTGATGCTGTCAGAAAAATTTCCTGTGCAACCTCCAGAAACGCCATTTCTCATGATTGGACTGCAGTTATACCGTGACTTTCCGCTTCAAGGCTTCTCTCAGGGGACTAGTTCAGTCTTTCCAGGACTATCTGCCGAACTCCAAAAGCACATCGATTGTCGCCCTTGGAAGCAATGGCACTGCTGGGGCCTCACATTTGTGTTTGTGCCTCAAACTCTGCGGAAGGAGGCGGGATGAGGGTGTAAATCTACCTTCAACCATGCTGCTACTCTCTACTTACATAGGCGTGTCCTCCAGTGGCCAAGAGTGGTTGTTCTTAAAGGTGTCAGGGTATGTCCAAGATGATAAATTTGAAGGGAAATGGTTTATACACTTTTTAAATAAAAACACCACCTTGTTACAAGCTGTAGCATGAATATCTGCACTTTTAATTGTTGGATGAAAATGAGTATCAAATCCTTGATCCTGTTTTATCTCATTCTGGTAATAACTCCAGCCCTTTGTTCCCTCACTCAGGACCTACCAGTTTCAGACTCTGCATCTCCGAGACCAGGGTCATGAACCTGTAAGGAATCTTCTCAATCAGGTTCAGCTACAGACTTAAATCAACCTACCCAATGAAAAGGGTGGTGGCAGGTTCACACACCTATGGCAAAAGTCATTCGGAGGAGGGAAACATCTGATTTTTAACCTGAGCTCTTCCTTTCAGTGTAGAGGGGACACTTTCTAACCTTTCAAGCTCTGACATGCTTTCCTTCTGCCTTTCACTTCATTACACTACCTGCGAGACATACAGGAATTATTATTTTTATAATAAAATGAATTCAAGCAGATTGGTTTGGGCGTCTGAGGAGTTCTTGGAATCCCAGAGGGCCTCCTGGGGTAACCTGAATCAGAACCGAAGTCTTTGCAGGAGAGGCTCTGGAGTCAAAAGAACCAGGTTTAATCTGATTTCCAGCTGCAGGGCCTTGGGCAAGGCATTCAGCCCCTGAGCCTCAATGATCTCATCCGTAAAATGGGGATAATACCATCTAGTTGATTGGGCGTCAGTAACAGTAAATGTGATAAATGTAACTAAATTGCTTGGCACATAAGTATGCAATAAATGGTAGATTTATTCTAACAGATTAGTATTAGAGACCAGGTGCCATAGCATGCAGAAAAGAACTCATGGATGGAGAACAGTTTGTTTCTGAAGCATTCTCCGTAGCTTAAGTCACCAAAAGATAAGAATTAACACATGCGTGCAAGAGGGCAGAGGTAAGCATAACAG
This sequence comes from Mormoops blainvillei, assembly GCA_004026545.1. Taxonomy (NCBI): domain Eukaryota; kingdom Metazoa; phylum Chordata; class Mammalia; order Chiroptera; family Mormoopidae; genus Mormoops; species Mormoops blainvillei. The sequence goes on along the minus strand of PVJD01000885.1, from coordinate 166,823 downwards.
ACTGGTGAAAAGAAAGGTGGAGAACAAGTCAACAGAAAGGAAGACGCCAAATAAGATTATACCATTCGGAATTTAAAGACAAGGGCTGGGTTTTGATTTGCTGAGGTGTGATTTGCTACAGAGGACAGGGCTGAGATCTTCTCTCCAGCAAGGACCTGAATTTTAACATGAGAAAAGCCATTTGCTTTCTCTCTGGAAAGGCCTGCTGGAACCAGGAAAGCAAGTGTGATGAATATAGGAACCCCTACGTTCATTGCAGTGTCATTTACAATAGCCAATCTGTCATTACAAGATACAAAAGCAACCTAAGTGGCCATCAACAGGCAAGCAGGTAAGGAAGCTGCGGAACATACAGGGTGGGCAAAAGTAGATTTACAGTTGTTCGTATGGAAAATAATACAATAATTCATAAATAATAATATAAGTATAAACCCTATGCTTCACACCTGTGAACCTACTTTTGTTCCACACTGTTTTTACAGTGGAATATTACTTGGCCACACAAAATGGAATCTCACCGTCTGCGGCAGCATGAGTGGACCTAGAGGGTATTATGCTCAGTGATATAAGTCAGTCAGGGAAAGACAAATACCATGTAATTTCACTTATATGTGGAATCTAAAGAATATAAATGAACAAACTAAACAGAAACAGACTCATAGATACAGAACAGACTGATGGCTGCCAGAGGTGAGGAAGGTTGGGGGACTGGGTGAAAAAGGCGAAGAGATTGAGAACTATGAATCAGTCATTACAACGTAGTCACAGAGATGTGAGTACAGCACAGTGAGTATAGTCAATAACCTTGTAACAACTATGTATGGTGCCAGGCGGACACTTGAAATATCGGGGGAACACTTTGAAAAGTATATGATTATCCGACCACTCTGCTACACACCTAAAAGGACTAATACAGAACAATATTAAATGTAAGTTGTAACTGAAAAAAAAAATGTTTAAAGCATCATCTCTCCTGGAGCTGGAGATGTGTGACTCAGCTAGGAGATGTGGGGAAAGCCCAGAAAAGAAGGCAGAGGAGAATCTTCATAACGCTGATGCTCGTGCAGTGTGCAATGGCTTGAGGCCTACCGTGCAGCATTGTGGGGCAAAGCAGGCTCATGGTAACACTAGGTTCTCTGGAATTTTTAAAAAAACAACGAATACAACCAGTCTACCACAAATGCCAAACGGAATCTATCTGATTCATGGGCATGAAATATACCAACCTTGTAGTTAAAAGTCAGAATGAAGTATACATATTTTCTGAACCACAGACTGAACTAAACTCACTTATTTTCCTAAACCTCAAACCAATTAGTGGATTTAAGTATATAAATTTAAAGACATACATTCTAGTGTGCCAGGACAGGATCAATTTTACAAAAACTGAATCATGTACAAAATGGAATATCAAAATTAATGAGGTTTAAACAGCAGCTTGAGACTTCAACTCCAATTAGATTAAAGCAAAAGGAAATAAAGAACTCTTAATTAGCCAACAGAGGTGATGATGAAGATGACTATAAAGATGATGGTGAGGATAATGATGATTAAGAGGACGATCACGATTACGATCACGATACTACTGTACTTCCTGGTCCCTGATTCCCAGGGTAACGACACCTCTCTATGTCCCAAGGGTGCATGGCTCCTGGGCTCCCGTGGCAATGACCTTAGTACCTTCTAACTGGATAATCTGCCTTCTGATGTGTGGGCCTTGAGAAACGTGTCAAGTTACAGATCGAAGGGAAAGATTAGGCCCCACAAAGGAAAACAGAGTGGCTCGTTAACTTTTACAACTTAGTAATTATTAATTGTATCATTAGCATAGTGGCCAGACATTGTGCCTTGTGTGTGTGTGTGTGTGTGACTCGTATGTAGGCATTGCTACATGTGCACATGTTTGAATAACTGTAATAGTTAGCAACTTACGTTTACTGATTTTGTTGGTATATGTTCTTTAAATTCTGAGGGAGATAAAAAGGTAGACCGCCACCAATGAGACCAGCGCAGTAAGTTATTTGTGTTGCTGAAAAATATAGAAAGAAGAAGGAATAAAAATTCTATGTCCAGAGTGCCATGGAAATTGGGGAGAAGGTGTGGGAAAGTGGGGAGGTCGGGAGATGTACAGCTGGAGCAGTGATTTGGTTGATCTTTCGGGAGACGGTGAGGATTCTGAGCAGGAGAAAATAAAGGAGTTTTATTCCAGCCAGGAGTTTGACAATGGTTCAAATTTCAGAGATGTGACAAATCACAATCACATCTTGGCCACAAAGCCTGTTTTTGTGGTTTCAGGTTTACTCATCTGTGAAACATGGGACTTCCTAGCCATTGTAAAGGAACAAACCAGGTGATCCCCAAGAGAATTTGTGGCTGATTCAGAAGCCGAAGAAAGAAAGAGCTGTGCAGTTGCTGGCTCCTTCTCCTTCCGCATTTCTGGCCTCAGTTCTCTTCTCTGGCAAGTAAGACTCAAAGCCTGTCCTGACTGCCCTGCAGCTTTGATGGCTCTTCTTTGGGAGATGGTTCTTCATTGGGAAACTCCTCGAAGGGACCAAATCAGATCCACTTAGAAGAGCGTGAGTTCCTGTGTGCACAAGACCTTCAGAGTTTTCTCTCTAGCTGCATGGGTTTAAGGCGTGGCCTCTACGTTGACCCGCATATTTAAAATGTCAGCCCACGTGGGAATGATTCCTTCCAGTTAGCCTGGCCCCACATTGAAGGGTTTAACTTGGATTCCGTTTCTCTCATTTCATTTCTCTTCCCCTTGTCCTACTTTCCCCTGTGGCTGAGAGCTGTTTTTCCATTTCATTTTGCAGACATGTGAGGCATCTCACTCCCCCACCCCATGCTTCCACACATCTGGAAGAGCAATGTTCACATCTGGAGACCATTCTCATCTGGAAGATTTCTTTCAACATTTTTTTCTTTGAAACTCAATCCATGTAACCTCTTGTTCAAAAGGGCCTCTGAACTACTGGAATCATTTGCAGAGGCCCAGGAAAAAAGTCCTTAGTTTTATCCCTACGTGGTGGAATTTATGACTCAACCCAAACCCAGCATTTTGTTTCTGATTGTTTTTTCTTTTCATGATGATTACTTCTCTGAGCTTTGTGTTGAAAAGGACTGGAAATCCAAACCTAGGTCAAATGCAAAAGAAGGTAGAAAGTGAGATATTCAGCAATCGCAATGGTAAGCTCAGTTCCTAGCTCTGTGAACTTGAACTAGATAGTCATTTCCTCATCAATAAAATTGGGGTTCATTGTTTAAAATTTGATTAATAACCCTATTTTATCATCCCATAAGACTGTGCCAGAATAAAGTGAGATAACATACCTGCATACTCCTGGTCTCACACCTGGGTAAGATAAAGATTGAAGGGGAGAGGGAAAGGGGCCCCTGTCAGGCTGAGGCAGTCTCTGCATTTGCACACGCTCCTCTCCGTAAATCCACGGAAGACCCCAAGGCTGCGGTTGTGTGATGCATCACTGGGCAGGGGAAAGGCAGGAATCTCTGGAACGCGAAAGTCCTGCAGTCAGTCACATGCTCTCATTAACTTAAGTGGACAGTAGAGTATTTAATCAGTGATCCTCAAGTTTAATGTGCATAAAAATTGCCGGCTGTTCTGGCAAAATGCAGATTCTGGTCCAGCAGGTCCGGGGCAGGACTGAGGTTTGCAATGCTAACAAAGTCCCGGGCGATACTGATGCTATTAGTCCTCAGACCACATTTTGAGTAACATGATACAGGGAAGCAGATTGCCAACCCAAAAATTCAACCTCGACCAGCAAGTCCGTTTGTCATGTTTGCAGTGTCAAATCTAAATCTCAATCGCAGTCAGTGGGAGGAGAGGCGCGGAGGGAAATGAAAATCACATTCCTAAAATGCACAGACTTGTTCAGCTCAACTTTGACCAACTCCTGCCAGAAAGCAGGAGCCAGTGCCTCTTGGGTATGAAGGGAAAACTAACTGCCCTACTTCATCCCATTCCCTGCCTTCAAGTATTTTCTCTCAGAGTCAGGGTCACGCCTGGTGGAGAGAATGCCACAGCTGTGGAAGGCTGCCTTTGACCTTCAGCAAGTTGCCCAACTCCCAGCCACGGGGCTGCTACAAGAGGGAGAAACATCAATGCTTTTTCAGCTGGGCACTGCCAGCCAGCATCTCTTGCCCCTGAGCTATGTTGCCTGGCAACCAGAGGGCAGGGGAAAGGTAGGGATGGAAGTAGGTAAGTAGGCAGGGAGGAAATAATGGTAATAGGAGAGATTGGGCTAAAGCCATCTGAGGCTCCTGGTCACGCATACACACACAGCCAGCAGGGCAGAATGTTAATAAGCCTCAGAGGTCGAAGAGTAGGGAGTGTGAGCCCAGAAAGCGGGAGGCCAGAAGGTTACATTCACTGTTTCCATTTTATTATTTTAAAAATATCAATACTAATAATAAAAGGAGGAGAGAAAAAAATCCTACTTCTTAGAGGAGCTGGCAAGGCAGAAGGAAAAAACTGAAAAACTGCTTATAAAAAACCAAGGGAATCATTAAAGGGTGTGGAGGGGGATGGGGAGTTGGTAAAAATCCTGCACTAAAAGCTAAAACATGCCTTGAAAAGTGGCCAAAAAATCATTTATAGTAAGGTCTAAAAAGCTGAAATCAGATACCACCCAGGCGAGGGCTCCTAGTGGCTCCCGAATGAGGTGGAGAGGCGTGATGCCACGTGGCCCACTCACTGCCACCCACCTGCTGCCCCACCGGTGTTGTCACTGGGCAGGGGCCACCTCAGACAACGGGAAGGCGATGGGTGACAGACGGTAGTCCAGGGAGGTAGCTAAAGTAGCAGGAAGATTTTTGATCCCAGTCACCGTTCTGGAACTTCAGTTTCCCCGCATGTTGAAAGCCTTAATTCAGGCCCATAAGAGTCTCTTAAATTGTTGTAACTGCCTCTGATCTGGCCCCTCCTGCTCCTTGTCATTCCCAAACCCTACTCTGAATGGCCATAAGGACAAGCCTTTGAAAACACAGATGGAATTGTGCCGCTCAGAATTTTTCATAGTTCCCTGTTGCCAACAAAAGAAAGTCCAAACTTCTTAGCCTGGCATTCAACACTTCCCACAGCCTTGCCCTGGTCTACTCTTCCCGAGTCATCTCCAGCTCCTCCTACCAACCCCCAACCACCCTACAGTCAAGTCAGCTAAACCATGCTGTTCCCTGCCAAGCCATGAACTTTTCCTCTTCCATGCCTTTGCACGTTGCTGTAATTCTTCATGTGGTCTATCTTCCAAACAAGCCCTATTTATAATTTTAGAAGTACAGAGAAATGACATCTAAAAATTTTCAAATAATACATGCACATAATTTATTTTTTTAAAGGTGAGGAAGACTTAACATGCAAAGAAACAATCTCTTACCTTCCTCATCCCCCTGCCCATGCCCTCTCCCTCAACTAAATCACCTTTCATTCTTTAAGCCTTCTTTCCTGGTGGTTACTCTCATTTCTCTAGGAACTTTTTTTTCTCTAAAGTTATTTCTTAAGTTAGCAATTTTATATAGCTTTGCTTCTTTTTTTTTTGCATTCTGACTCTAATAAATGAGTGTTTTGCACACATGAAATGTATTGCTATTTCTATTTGCCCGATGGAAACCTTTCACCACTTTAAGGTAAGTTACAAGAAAAAACAACATATGATATGGAATGAGTTCAGGCTGAAAAGTCAGTCTGGCTGGGTCCCCATCGCTAACTTACTACTTACCACTTTTGTAATCTCGGTCAGTGGACCTAACCTTTCTGTGCTTACGATGTCTTCATAAATGGTAGAGGATACAAACTAGTGTTTCCTTCAACTGTAATATCTGTACTGATCTGTCATTAGACCTGCAACAAAACTGTCATCTGCATCTCTCTTCACCACTGTCTGAGGTTGGAGATACTGCTTCTAGAATTCTATGTTTCCTGGTAGCTTACTTTATTCCTTCATCTTGCAAGAGTGTGTTATCTTATGACCTCCTTAGGAAGATGTGTAGACCTGAAACTAATACAATATTCTATGTCAACTGTAACTGAAATACATTTTTTAATTTTTAAAAAAATGTATAGAATTAAGCACCTCACCTGTCTGAAAATGTCTTTTCTTCTGATTTCAAAATTCACAACTATTTTTGCTGGATATAGAATCATAGCGTAAAGTCATTTTTCTTTGTCATTTGGAGCATTTCTTTACTGTCTTTCAGTATCTAGTGTTGTTCTTACAAGCCTTTTCCTTCATCTTTTTAATGAGCTTTTTCATCTTGTTTAATTGATGCAGAGTCTTTATAAATGTCTCTGAGGACACAAATTTATTTCATTCAAGTTCCTTATTTACCCTGAATTACCTCTTGTTTTCTTATTTCATCATTTCTCTATTTCACTGTGTTTCTTTTTCATGTATCACAATTCTCTCTAATATCTAGTCACTGGGAAGATGAGTAAAATGGACCGTAAATTCAGTGTATACCAGTGGGCACTGCTGACTCTTGGGTTCCATTTCAGGGTGAGTAGAAATGAAGTCCAAATGTGGCATTAAGTCCCACACTAAGAACAGCTTGTCCAACTTCTTTAGAGAGGAACAATCCTTCCCCCTTGACATCTGGATGAAGAAGTAAGGGGTTTCTCTGAGCCCGTATCTCTCTCTTGCCCACCGTCAAATCTACAGTTCTTAGTACTGAGCCCGTTTAGGATTCTGCAAGAAAAATGGTCTTTGACAGCCACCTGCAGTGTACCCGTTCTTCACAGCATCTTTCTCTACCTACCTCACTTCATCAGCCCTCAGCCTCTCCTGCTTCCTATAAGCCATATATCACACCACCAATTAGCCTCTGAATATCCTCTCCACATTCTTTTCAGTGTTGAAGTTTACACCTGTTTTAATTCCTTTGCTGTTATACCATTAGAGCTCAAAAGGTAAAGGAAAAAAGTGTGTTTCAAGAAACCAAAAACAAAATGACAATTCTAAAAGTTTCCAGAGAGAAGGCATAGATCCTCTGAAAAAGAGCAAGGGTTCTTAATATCAACAGTGGATGCCAGCCAAGAGAATAATTTTCTCATTGTTGAAAGACAAGAACCTTCAACCTAGAATTTTAACACCGATTAAACTCTTTTTAAAATTTGAGACAAATTAATGATACCTCAGGTATATGTAAACCTCTTTTAATAGTCTTTCAGAAGAAGTAGCTCTAGTAAGAAGAGAAATAAATACAAGAGAACATTATGAGACTTATGTTAATTAAAAATAAATAAATACTATATAAACTTTAATTTTTTCTAAAAAAAGAAACAAAAAAGGAAAGTTAAGGTATGGACTAAAGAACCAGAATTTAAAAGAACGATGGGGTGTTATACAACATAGATAATTGGAAGGATCCATACCTAGACACATTATAGTGAATTTATAAAGTGCCAAAACTGGCAAAGAATAAATGTAAAACTTGCATAGATACATAACCATTATAGAAATTAAAATATCAATCACTTTATGAGATTTATAAGTATGACCTTGATCCCAAAACTGGATAAGAACAACACACAACAAAATTATAGAATCTACATACATAGATCATTTTTATGTTTCACATATACAAGAAATTCTTGTAAATCACCATGAAAAAGTTTGAAAACCCAAAAGAAAAGTGAACAAAACATGAAATACACAATTTAGCAAACGGATACCAAGTATGAGATATGTATTTCTAGGAAGATCTGGAAATCAGAGAAATACAAATTTTAAAACAGTGATTTACTGCTTTATACACATCCATTATATAGCGATTAGAAAGTGGACTAATACCAAGCAATGGAGAAGATTCAGGGAAATAACTTATTCTTGCATTTCTGGAGCAGCCTTAAACTAGCATGTCCTTTCTAGAAAGCAACCAGGAGTATTGGGTGAAAATTAAATATTCATGCACCGTACGCAATTCCCCGTGCTGGGGCTGTGCCCAGAGAGGCTCTTACCGAGCTCCATAAGAGCACGAGGGCGAGAGCACTTGTCCTATCATCAGAGACGGTCCTATGTGAGTCAGTGATTGGCAGCTGGAGTGGGCGGAGGGAATGGGGGAGGGGGCACAAGGGAAATGGGAGTGAAGATCAGGAATGAAAGGGAAAAACAAATAGCAAAATAAAACCAGGACGCAACCTTGCATAGCCCGTTAATGAACTGAGGAACGTGTTTAACTCGGCTCCCTGTGTCTGCCATTCCGCAAATCAGAATCCACGGTGTACGAGGAGCTATTCGCCACCTCGGATCGTATTATGGATCAGGCACTCGGGGTAGAAAAATAAATGAGCAGCTGCTGCCGGGCTGCTCCACTTTGCTTGCTCAAAGAGGTGAACTGTGGATTGGGTATGACCTTCCCTTTCTTGACCTTCCAAAAGTCGCTTGCCTCTCATCCCGCCATTCATCTGGCCTAGTGGGGGGAAAAAAGAGAGAGGGCCTCACCCTGTATCAACGAACTCTTCCCTGACCTCAGTAATCTCTCGGCTTAGTGCTTCCCACTCAAACTGCACTTTCTTCCACAGAACCCTTGTGGAGCAGCTTGCTCAACCCCTAAGTCGCCCTGCCCACTTCACCTGGCGTCACATTAAAGTAGTGTTGACATTCGTCTCTCGTACTCGCCAGAGCGCCAAGGCAGCCATGCCACGGATCGCGGGCCCTTGTGGGGACGAGGGGCTAAAGGACCAGATGGAGGCTAGATCCTGTGTTTTCAGGGAAAAGAATAAATTATTCTTCAGCAACTGTTTCTGCACCCTTCCAGGCAATCAACCTGAACACCTGGAAGAAGCAGCTCCCGCTTCTCACAGGCAAGGGTCGGAATGGGCGTGCTGAAGTGACACAGAAATGGAGAGAAGGCGGCACGCAGATGAACTCTGAAAGCTGGTCAAGTTACAAGAGACAGACCCCTCCCCCCGCCCCCTGCCATGGGGACATTGCTGGCCCCGAATTAGAACCAAATCCTCAGTTTTTCTATTTCCCCTAGATTCTAATTCCATGGACCTTGCCATGCCTGGTTCCCTGACTCAGATACGCACTGCACCCGCCCCCACACTTGGCATGGGGGCCCTCGATTTTGACTTTTCAGACCTCACCAGACCACAAAATGGCCTTAAATCCTGTTCAGTTTGCCTGTTCTCAGCTACCAGATAAGTGAGCAGTCAGCTATACTCATTAAGTTCACCCTGTGGACACAGCAGCATCCTGAGACCTTCTCAAGAAAAACTATAGAAGTGGAATTTACAGGCCCTGCCCTTAAGGAATGTGAATTCATGTCTGTGGGTCACCTGTTAAGCGTAAGACTTTTTCTCAGCACTTTTAAATAGTACATCTCTTTATTTACCTTCACGATGACCTCAGCGGTTAGAGCCCCATTTTCTCTGTTTTCTAAATGAGTAAACTGAACCTCTCAGAGGCTGAGGGATGTGCCTCAAGTAACAGCTGGTAAGTGACAAGTTCAGGGCTTCTGACCCCAAGCCCAGGCACTTTTCACAATACCATCATTGCATTATAAAGAATGTGCCCTGCTTGGAAATACAGGGCACTTTGCCCTGAAATAGGCTCGAAGTATTTTCAAAACAGCATGTCAACAAGAACAAATGCACGATAAACTTTGAGCTGGCTTGTTCTAGTCTCCTTGTGGAAAGGAAGGGCTTAACAGCAAAAGACTCCTAAACGGGGCAGCCTCTGAAATCTAGTTGAAAGATCAGGAGGTGGTAGGTTGTGAGGGAAGAGAAAATAAGGTTGGAATAAGCATCTTCTCTTAAGGTTACTCAGACATTCCTCCTGTCGTGGAACAAAAATTCCACTCTGTCTCCCAGAGTAAGAGGAATCATGATGAAACGTGGCAGGGCGGGTTCAGGTTAGATGGCACGAAAGCTATTTCTGGTACTGAGGTAGTTAAATACCAAACTATTTCATTAAAGGAAGTGGTGAAAAGTAGATTTTTTTTTTTCCCCTCAGATGGTTTTGGCTTACTCCTGTTGGAGACGGGAGATGGAATACATGAGCTCTGGAAATCTCGTTTGAAAATGGCAGTCCTGCAGCTACAAGATAATTTATTATGCTCACATAAAAAAGGTTCAGGGAAACCCATATAATAATAAACTATTACTCAACTCCAGACCCTCCCAGAGAGCTACTGCAAAGGCTTTTCTCACCTTTTCTTTCTGGTTCCCATACGCTAACAAGCATGAACCAGAAAGGGCCTGAGTCACCTGGTCACGTGACTGAAAGTGCACACGGGGCCTCTCCACGCTTGGCACGGCCACATGAAACCGAAATCGCCCATGCCCTGCAAGCTGAGTAGTCCTAGGCAGTTGCAGGTTTGTGTCAGGAAACATCCTGGGCCGCCTTCCCGCTGTTCGAGCGTTAGAGAAATTCCTACTTGGAAATGATTCATTCCAAGACACAATGGCCTGGCTGTCGTTGGCCCCGGAAGTGCCGTGTTCCCATTTGGGGTCTGCTGGATGCTGCAGACCCAGGATCCTTGAGGGAAAGCTGAATGCCACTCCCCGTGTTGGCCTCCCTTCACTGATTTTCATAGACAAGGACATTTGCAATGGTTCCCTCCCGCTCTCTGGCGGCTGTTCAGGTATGTGTCAGTCAGTCAGTCAGTCAGTCGATTAGTTGGATAGTGAGTTGGCTAATTGGTTAGTCAGTCAGTTAGCTCAGTTTTGCAAATAACACAAGGGAAAAACACACCTCCGAGAAAATGACGTTTCACAAATCTGTGAATGATTTCACTGCTCCTGTGGGAAATCAGAAAAGGCCTCAAACAGGAAGTTCACATGAAGAAACGTTTCTCTTCCCGCTCTAATAATTTCCATTTTCCTAAGAACCATGGACTCAGACACTAAGTTTAGTCTGACCTTAAGTATCACCTAGTGCAACCTCCTCATCTTCCAGGAAAGGAGGCCCAAGCCCAGAGAGATGAAGCAACTTGCCCAGGGTAATACAACTGGTCAGTGCCCTTCATCTTGGAGGGGACCAGCACACATTCATGGTGAAGGAGGAGGAAATAGGTCATTTCCCTCTTGTGTTTCAAGTAACTGAGTTTGTCTAAGATTGACAAGTGTAGTTTCAGGCGTTTCTCCCTCCTGTTTGTGTCCCAACCACCACCACCATCACCAAACATACACATAAGTTGCCTGCTCTACTGCTTCTAAGAGCTCACTAAGACTTTTATTTCCATGAAAAGACTTCAAATGTATAGGTACCATCAGTTCCTTTAGCAGAACTGGGAATGGCTTTCTGGTCCACAGGAGGAGGTGACTATCCTCTGCAAGCTCAGGCTGGTGGCAAATACATGCATTTTGCCACCCAAGTTTGTCATGGACCCTTTTTTTTCCCCATTCTTCCTGAGTCCCAGAACCCACCTCTTCACCACTAAAATGAACCAGTCAATTGTAAACAATGTGAATGGTTGAAAAGGCCAGGGTTTCCAAATTAAAAGGCTTAGATGTACATTAGCACCACGGTCTCCCTCAAGATACTTAACGATTGGCATCTTTAAATTGGGGACAGTAATGCTATGGTGCCATGAGCATGAAATGAGATCATATTTTGGGAAAGCCCTTTCATAATTGTTGAGAGGAAATGTTAGGGATTTTTGTGACTGGCTCCACGCTGCCCTGTGCCTGACCGTGCAGTGCAGTTCAAAGCCCGAAGGAAGGGCGTTGACAGCTGGGCTGGGCCTGAGGCAGGGCTAGAGATTGGAAACGTGGTGTCCCCCACCTGTGTACATAGGAAAAGAGCCTCTTCCCACTGCCCTCCTAGGTGCCCGGCTGGGGCACGTCGTGGCTAGAGCCAGTTGTGAGCACCATCCCAGAATGCACTGCGCCTGCTGCTCGGGGTAAGACCCTGAAGTTGCTGGGGTTTTTTGTTTTTTTTTTTCTTTCTCTTTTTCTGTTTTTGGTTCTCATGGCTTCTAGAGCATTTTAAAGAGGCTATGTCACCACTGGCCTGGCAGACAGACAATGTGCTTTAGGGCAACAAGTCATTTTTTCCCCAGTCTGAGCTTGTGCAAGTGGAGAACATTGAGGAGGTAGGCGCCTAGAGTAATTTGCTATTACTCCACGTCCTTCAGGAGCTCAGTTTCCCTTCTCACTGCAGTATCTTCATCGGTCTTGACAAGAAATTGTAATCTTCTATCAGACTAAGATTGTGGCCTAAACTTCCTTCTCCATCTCTGAAGACTTTGTGCCTTCCAGAAAGAGCATCCTCCTTTACTGAACGAAACCACGCCCACTATTCCATCACCTCTGCCGGAACCCTCCTCCCTGGGCGATTATGTCTGTCCCGCTCCGGCCGCTCCTTCCATTTCTCTCCACAGACTTTTCTCCTCTGTGAGCATGTTCAGATTTCTAATCATTTGAAAAATGTTCCTCAACGTTACTTCCACTATTTACAATCCTATTTTTATTTTCTTTTCATTGCCCCACTTCATGAATCAGAGGTCAGTCTATACAAGCAGCCTCTTTTCTTTCCCTGAAAACAGTGTTTTTCCCCATTTCATGCTCTGTAGGAACTTTACTCCCAAAGGTCACCAAGGACTTGTCTGAAGGTCAATGACTTGTTTCGGTCCTCATTCTTCCTCTGCGGTATGGTGTCCACTCAGCGCAGTTCGCTCCTCCACAGCATCTGTGGCAACACACACCCCTCACGTCTCTGTTTCTCTACCTGCTCTCATGTTCCCTTTGTCAAGAGAATGTGTACCATTTTCTTGAGTCTATTTACTAAATTTCACTTTTCTGATACCTTGAAGTCCCTGCATTGGTTGAGAAAAGAATTGTCAATATATGTATGAGCTAAATAATTTTGAAATCAACCCTGGGCAACTGGTACTCGTTACTGTTAAGACACTATACGCTCAGAAAGTAGAAGAGTTCATTTAAGTAATATAGAGTTGAACAGAAAGGAAAAGAAGTGCTAGAGGTGGTAGTGGGTAGGTGCTGAAGTAGCAGCTGATGAATACTAACAGCTTCCCAAAGCGATCCAGACACGGATGCACAGATGCTGAAATCTGACTCCTGAACATCTGCTCAAGAGCCCTCACAGGCCACCCACAAAAAACATGAGGATTGTTTTTTTCTTTCCCCGGGGATGGGAGTGGAGGACTTCGGATAATAGTCTCTTAGTGCAGGAAGTGAGAAATAAAATAGAATAAACACTTGGATTTGGGGTGGAATGAATTAATGATAATTAACATTTGATATGCATTGTGGGTAAAACTTGTAAAAGACAGATCCAGTGAGATTATTTGGGGAGGCTTACGATTTGTTTGTATTCTGCCATTCTCTGTGTTGGGCTGCAGAGACTAGAAGGCAGTCTCAAATGGTAACCATTTATATACATGAACGTATAGAAGGAGACAAGAAAGAAAAGACAGAGTGGAGGAAGGAAGGGAAGAGATAGGGAGGAACTTCAGTGAAGTGTATTTCATTTGTCGAGTAGGTTTCCTGGAGGGGAGGGAAAAGACAAAATATTGGTTACCATTTGATTAAGTTAAAAAAACATTTATTGAGGTACTTACTCTGTACTAAATTGCACTAGGCGTAAGGAGTGTCACAAGATAACCAGGGAATTAGATCTTTGCATAAGGTATAACCATGTGGTCCTCCCACCACCACAGGTCCAGAGACGATGGTCCATTTCTTATCCTATCACAAGGTAGGAATCCAAACCAGAACAGAGCCCAAACCAATTCCAGGACCCTTCTGAGCAAGATGAATTGGGAGGAGTGTCTGAGAGTCAGAATTATTCCAGAATTCATCTGAGGCTGGCAGAGCTGCCATTAATCTTGAGTTAATGTCAGCTCATCTCTCAGTGGTCTCTGGCCATTTCCAAGATTCCCTCTGTCTTCTGATTAACTTCTAAACAGGCTATGTGAGAGCTCCTAGGAATGACCCAAATCAGAACAAAGCATTTAAGGAGAATGTATAAAGCATTATTTATGTCTAGATGGGTTATTAGCAGCAGGTCACTCACTACCCCAAGAAGGAACAGTGTTGCTATGAGTTAGGGGAAACCCTACTGTCTGAGGCCAAAGATAGGGCGAGGGAAGGGGTCAGGAGAAAGCCCAGGGAACTCAGATTTAAGAACCAGTTACTAGTTGGGTACTACTAAAGGAATTGTTCAACCTTTCATTGTCTCTTATTTTCTCAGTCTTCAAATAATGGTAACATTACCGATGTCACAGGGTCGCCTTGATGATTCAATGAGATAAGGTACCTGGTCATTCTGGAAATGTCCAGTACAGCTGTTCATTAGCATTTATAAAATTATGAAAGATACCTGGACAAGTGAGAGAACAGGTTTCTTAGACAGCTGAGAGTGTAAATGTAAGAGACCAGCCTTATCTTAAGAGAGTCTCTGGAGAGAGAGAAAGGGCTAGACTCGGGGGGTTGAAAGGAAACATGCAGGCCAATGGCCGAAATTACCCAAATAATCAAATTCTGTTCTTTCGCTTGTGAACCTGGGACTGTATGTTTATAATTGTACTGAACTTAAGCTCTACATGATCCCTGTGACAGAATCCTAACCAAAGAACACCAGAAGACAGCCCGAAATTTATTGCTGTCAAGGGCTTTAGCGGCTGGGGAGCATTGTGTTCCAGGAGCCATACAAACCAGCAGGGAGGAGCTGGCCGCTTACAGCCAGCTGGCCCCGGTTCTGCCGCACCCTCATCTCCATCCTGTTGGAGACGGCACTCTGGGGCCTGCCTGCCGCCAGACCAGATTACACATAAATTGGAGCGCAAAGCACCATTCCCGGGACAATCACCCAGGGAGACCCAAGGTTTCTTCTCGGGTCCCAGTCCTGGTTTCGTTGCCCTTGTCTTTGTTAATTTTGCAATTTACCTTGTATCTTTTCAGCCCACATAATAAAGCTGTGAGGAAACAAATGCCAGACTAAAAAGTAGGGCTGCAGAACGGAGCTAAAATTTAAATGGTCCTTTTGTTCTCACACCCAGTAAACCCTAGAATCACCAGCCTATTATCCCTTACATGTATTTGCTTCCTCCTGTCAACAAAAAACCAACAAGGACACATAGTACCAGAAATCTATTTTGCACACAGTTGCAGAATTCCAGGACCCCATAAAAATTTTGAGCAACTAAAAAGCAGGGACCATTAATAAGCAAACTGCCATTAACTTTGAACAATTAATCCAGGTCAAAAACAAAATGATGATATTTAATATTTAAATAGCAGGTTAAAGTTTATTAAATGTTTTATACCAATTTCTTCATTCGATAGTAAAAGCCGCACTGCGAGGCATGTATTTGTGGTAGGCAGCTCCCAAGACGGCTCCAAATGATCATGGCCCTCAGGTGCGCATGCCCTTCAGCAGCCACTCCCACATTGCATAGGGCTGACCTGTGCAGCCAATAGAATATTGCAGAAATAATAGAGTGCGACCTCCATGGGTAGCTCATAAAACACATTGCAGCTTTCACCTTATTTATTCCGCTTATGTGTCACTCTCTCTGGGAAAAGCCAGCTGCATCTTACTTAGGACACTCAACCGCTGTGATGGTTAATTTTATGTTAGCTTGACAGGGCTACATGGGATGCCCAGACAGCTACTAAAGCCTTATTTCTGAGTGTGTCCCTAAGAGTGTCTCTGCAATAGACAAGCATTTGAAACAATGGACTGCATGAAGAAGGGTGCCCTCACCAGCACAGGTGGACATCATCCAATTCGCAGAGGGTCCAAACAGAACAAAATGTAGAGGAAAGGCAAATCTTCTCTCTCTGCTTGAGCTGAGACATCCACCTTCTCCTGCCTCTGGATAGTGGCACTCTTGGTCCTGGGGCTTTTGGGCTCAAACTGGTTCTTACACCATCAGCCCTCAGATTCTCAAGCCTTCAGGCTCTGAATTACACCTCCAGCTAACCTGGCTCTCCCGCTTGCAGACAGCACATCATGGAATTTCTGAGGCTTCATGACTGTGTCAGCCAATTCCTAGTATCAAATGATATATCTTAATCTATATATCTATATCTATCTTTATATATGCTGTCGGTTCTGTTTGCCTGGATAATGCTGACTAATCAATCCAGCAGCCCACACAGTGAGGTTCAGAGGTCCCCTGACAACGGCCAGGAGCAACTTACGGGTGGATCCTACAGTTCCTATCAAGAATTCAGGCAAATGCAGCCTCTCTCAACACCTCTATTTAAATGACAAGTTTATTGAAATATAATTCATATATTACACAATTCACCCACGAAAGTGTACGATTCAGTGGGTTTTAGTATATTCACTTATATGTATAACCATCACCACAGTCTTTTAGAACATTTTTATCACTTCGAGAAATTCCATTATCTTTTAGCTGCCTACCGATAATCCCATACTCCCCAGAGAGTACTAATCTACTCTCTGTTTCTAGAGATTTGCCTCTGCCGGACCTTTTATATAAATGTAATCATATAATATGTGGTCTTTTGGTACTGGCTTCCTTCAGTTAGCATGATGTTTTCAGGGTTCATTTATGGTGTGGCATATATCAGTACTTTATTCATTTCATGGATGAATTAAATTCCAGGTCATGGACATTTGGGTTGTTTTCAACTTCTTTCTATTATGAGCAATGGCTGTTATAAATATTCATAAATAGCTGTTTGTATGCACATATGTTTTTATTTATCTTTGGCATATTCCTAGGAGCGGAATTGTTGGGTTATATGATAACTATATTTAATCATTTGAGGAACTACCAGACCGTTTTCCAAAGTGGCCACACCATTTTCTATCCCTGCATCTAAAGGTTATGATTTCTCCACATACACACCAGCACTTGTTACGTCTGCCTTTTTGACTCTCACGATCCCAGGGGGTATGAAGTGGCATCTCACTGTGGTTTGGATTTGCATTTCCCTGATGACTAATGATGTTGAACATCTTTTTATGTGTTTAGTGTCCATTTGTATATCTTCTTCAGAAAAATGTCTGTTCAGGTACTTGGCCCATTTTTTAATTGGATTTTGTTTTTTAATATTGAGTTGTAGGTTTTTGTATATTCTAGATATAAGTCTCTTAACAGATTTATGATTTCCAAATATTTTCTTCCACTCTGTGGGTTGTCCTTCCACTTTCTTGACAGAGGTTTTTGAAGCATGACATGTTTTAATTTTAATGAAGTCCAATTTAACTATTTTTTTTTCTTTTACAGCTTGTGCTTTTGATGTCATATGTAAGAATCCATTGCTAAATTTTAGACCATGAAGATTTACCTGTGCTGAGTTTTACCATTTAAACTCTTACAGTTAAGCCTTTGATCTGTTTTGAGCTAATTTTTGTGTGTGGTATGACATAATCCAACTTTATTCTTTTCTGTGTGAATATGCAGTTGTCTCAGCCCCGTTTATTGGAAAGCCTATTCTTTTCCCCATGGAAGGGTCTTGGAAAAGCTCATTTGACTATAGACACATAGATTTATTTCTGGACTCGCTTCTGTTCTGTTGATCTCTACGTCTGTCATTATGCCAGTACCACACTGTCTTGTCTTGATTGCCATTGTTTTTAATAAGTTTTTAAATTGAGAAGTATGAGTCCTCCAACTTTGTTCTTCTTTTTCAGAATTATTTGTCTATTCTGGGTCCCTGTAATTTTATATGAATTTTAGAGTCAGCTTGTCTAGAAAGCCAGCTGAGATTCTGATAGGCATTACACTGACTCTGTAGATAAATTTGAGGAATATTGCCACCTTAACAGTATTAAGTTTTCTGATCTATGAATATGGAATAATTTCTATTTATTTGGATCATATTTCAAAAATGTTTTGTAGTTTTCAGAGCATAGATTTTGCACTTCTTTTGTTGAATGTATTCTTAAGTATTTTATTTTTCAATAACGTAATATGATTTTTTAAATTTTATTTTCAGATTGTTTATTGCAAGCATCTTCTGCCACCTAGCTGAGCTCATTTATTAGCTCTAACAGTTTTTTGTAGAGTCCTTAGGATTGTCTCTATATAAGATCATGTCATCTGAAAGTACAGATGGTTTTACTTCTTCCTTTCCAATCTGGATGACTTTTTAATTCTTTTCCTTGCCTCATTGTCCTGGCTAGATCCTCTAATACGATGTTGAATAGAAGTGGTGATAGTGATATTCTTGTCTTGTTCTTGATTTTCAGGAGAAAGCATCTAGTCTTTCACCATTAAGTATAATGTGATGGTAGTTGTGAGTGTTTCATAGATGCCCTTTACTAAGTTGAGGAAGTTCCCCTCTATTCCTACTTTGTTGAGTGTGTTTATCATGAAAGGGCATTAGATTTGTCAAATGCTTATTCCATATCTATAAAACGGATCATGTGGGTTTTGCTTTTTATTCCATCGCTATAGCATACTACATTGATTGACCCACCAAAGTCTAGACCAAGGCCTCACTAGCGATCCTACACAAGGAGCAGCTAATCTGCTCCTAAGTTCCTGACCCACAGAAACTGTGAGATAATACATGCTTATTCTTTTTTAAGCTGCAAAATTTTAGGATAATTTGTTATTCAGCAACAGATAACTAAGAGTAATGTTATTACTGTTGTATAAATGGCATGTTTAACTGCTTCATAATCTGGCCCTGGGTTTCAGAATTAGATGATTGGAACCAGGTCTTATGCCTCAAATAATGAATAGTTTTTCCTCCACAAATTTCTGCTACACGTGATGACAGAGTCCAAGTTTACTGCTAATTTTTGTCTCTGGTTGGCAGGCCCGTCTCACACGATTGGCAGGTAGTTCACTGCGCAGGGGCAACTGACTGAGGGTGCAGATGGGGACTGATATCTGAAATGTGCTTTTCCCGCCAAGCACCAAGCGGTACACCTGACTCAGGGCTACATTGGCCCAGAAGAAATGGCCCCTTTTCAAATGTGTCCAGAGGCCCAGTCTGATTGCCAAGCCATATGCCCAGAGGGCTGTTACCCTCGTGGAGGTACCTTTTCTAATTGGCACAGAAGAACTGTATAAGTCTTTCAGGTTGTTCCAAAATATATATATAACTGGAAAAAGTTTCAGGTTTACTAATTTTACATGCTAATTAAGCAATGGGACTAATCCCAGCCAAATTTTTAAATCTAAGACAAGAGTTGTTCTCACCACCCTCTCTTACCCACCTCCCACCACTACCTCTTCCCTTAGGCACTTGCTCTTAGGAAGAAGAGCAGGAAAAAAGACATCATATAATCTAAGTGTCTCCTGTGTCCCGATATGTGGCGGATCACCTTACATAGTCAATATCACTTAATGTTCATAATTCTACGAGGCAGATATTATTATCTGCATTTTATAGATAAGGAAAGCCGCTGAGAGAGGTCAAATAATTTATCCAAGTCCCATAGATGGTAAATGGTGGGACTGAGGTTAGAACTCAGGTCCATCTGACTCTGGAACTTTCATTCCACCTTCCACACCTTATTGTTCCATCTCCCTAACAAATCCTAAAGGGATGTCCCTACAGAAACATCAACAAAACTCCTGCTAAACAAGCATTCAAGACACAAATATATTCATCTAAAATGGCAAACTGCTGAGCATTGAAATACGGGATTCTTTGGGGGCATTTAAGAACTCTCAACTTTCTTCATAACATTCCAGATACGGGGCCTCCTTGTCATAAAAGTGGCCCTAGTGAGCAGTCTCCATAGACATCAGATAATCCACTGAAGTGTTTGTCCTGGATCTCAGAGGCTGCTGCAACTTTTAACTCTGAGATGGAAGAGAAAATCTACTGATACAGAAAGGCAGGTGTTAATTCATTAATTCATCAAGTATTTATTGAGTGTTTACTATATATCAGGTATGTGACAGGGACAGAAGAATTTATAGCATTAAACAAGGCAGATATGCTCCCTGACCTCATGGAGCTTAAAAGATAATGATGTTTGTTAAAATCGCCCTTCTCTCTCTCTCTCTCTCTCTCTCTCTCTCTCTCTCTCTCTCTCTCTCTCTCTCTCTCTCTCTCTCTCTCTCTCTGTCTGCCTCTCCCTGTCTCTCTCTCTCTCTCTCTCTCCACCCCCCCATCTCTCCCCCTCCCTCTCCTTCTCTCTTCTTCTCTTCCTCTTTCCATCTTTCCTGCTCTCCCCCATCTCTAAGTAGGAGAGAAACTATGTGCTTAGCTCTCATTACAACCCCTACAGTGAAAGGCTCAATTGACTAGGGCAAAGCTTGGTAAGAAAGAGCTGAGATAATGCTTTCAAAAACCTTCCTCTTACCTTCTCTAGTGAACAACAGGAGCAAACACAGAGATCCCTCCAAGCAGCCACTCAGGGAGCCAGAAGAAGAGGCTCAGACTACACTCGCCCTGAACTGAAGGTAAAGTCAGTTGCATGGCTGGGAGAAGGAGCACAGAGGAGAAAGGACCTTTAGGAAAACTTGGTTTTAAAGTCAGGAATGTCAGCTTATTATTGTTATGATTGGACCAGGGAATCTCAGAAGGTAGCAGAGTTTGGGTTTATTTCAGAACAACATGTAGAAAGAATTGACTGGCCACCCAAACCCTTATCTGAACCTAAAATGTCTGCAAAATTAGGCAACAAAGTCGAAAGAAACAGCCGTTTCCTTGCAGGCTTTTAGTGCCAAGACTCCTAGTCCAGTTGTAACTGAGTGAATAAGGAAGCCAAGAAAATGAAATGGAATTTTTGGAACTCAATCCTGGGTGTGCTGCAAGCTGAAGACAGAAATATTTCAGTTGATGAAAGTGGAGTGTAGGCTTCTTTGCTTTAGGGTCCTTCCCATCCTCCAGAACTTCGCCCAATGTTATAGAGTCAGGCTGGCTTCTAGGTTGCTTGCAAAAACCAAAGGTCAAGGTGATCCAACCAAAAATTCCTTCATCTATAATATATCATATGAAGAATATTAGTCAACAACCTCGTTAAGACAGAATAGGTTCAAAAACTCCATATACTAGAAAAACTGGTTAGAAAAATGGAATTTGACACCATGTCAAAGAAACACATGCACAAGTACTGATAAGCCAGTGATGTGGCAGTGCCAAGGGCTGCTGCAGAAGGGCGAGAAAGGGCTAGTGTGTGGGGACCCGGCCCTGCACCTCCCTTCAGCCAGAGCGGCACAGTTTTCCCCCCTCCTAAGCTGGGGCTCTGGAAAATACTTATTTGGGGGGAAAAGATTCAAATAGATGAGACAGACAGACAGGCAGAAAGACAGAAAATCTATAAAACACGAAAAATCCTGGTGGTATAGAAAAAAAATACTGCATTGAGAATTAAGAGACCAAGCTTCTAGTCTAGGCTGCTACTAGGCCCCGTGTGACACCAAGGAAGTGATCAGAATGTGTCTTTTTTTTCCAACTGACAAATACCCAAGGTAGGCTAAAATATCTCTAAGGACTTGCAGCTCCAACATTTTAATTCTCTGATTGCAAGAAAGCCTTAGAAAAAGGTGACCGCTGCCCCAATGGCCAGAGCTTGAACCTTACCCTAGCCTCCTCCTCTTGAGAAGATAGAGTTTTACGTGAGATAAGCCCGAGGACTGCTAAGTTATCGCCAAGTCAGGAAGACACCTGTAACCAAGCACAGAAAGCAATGCAGAGATGAAATCGGCACATTGTATTCTGAAGGGGTCTAGACTGGGCTATAAGATAACTCCAGCGATGATGATAATGAAAGCATGTCGTTATTGAGAACTCACAGTGGGTCAGACATGGACCCCCACATTTTATACATATTGACTCTTTTAATCCCCAAAACAGTCCCAACAAACTAGAAATATTATCATTCCCATTTTACAGTTGAGGGAGCTAAGATTCGAAGAGGGTAAGTGACTTGTCCAAGATCACATGACTGCTAATAGAAGAAGCAGACATCAATGCCAGGCAGTCTGAGGTCGGGGCTCTAGACCACTGTGCTGCTCAAAATGGAGACCAAGATGAAGACTTTATTGACATTTGAGTCTCTTCAGAGAAGGGAGAAGAAGTTGTAAAAGCAATGAAATACATTGTCGGCAAACAGGTAGCTACTCAACAAAAACTAAAATCTAGGGGGATGCCTCAGTGACACTTCGGAATAGGATGGCTAGATGTACTGAGTTATTGAGGAGCAGTGGCTCGAGAGGACAGAGGAGAGACAGGTTGAAAAGTAGTTCTCCAAGGAAATGATGAAATCAAGTGAACGACCGTTGGCAGAATGAGGGAAAGATAAACAGGCAGGTCCCTATAGACAGGCCGAGAGACATGTTGGCAAGGGGAATTGCCAGAAATTCATGCAAAGAGTCCAAGAGCCTGTCAGCATTGCCTAATGGTTCTAGAGCTCTTTGAATGGAGGCTGTACACTACTGAATTCCGGGTTTAGGCCTTTTAAAAGGGCCAGTTCAGCGTCAGGACTGCTGAGAGAAGGCTCTATCATTGCCTACTGAAATAGCTCTTTGTCCATAGTTGTGCTGATTTCTTGAGGACGAGGTGAAAGGGAAGCCATATGAGCTGTCATTGAAATACATCTCCCTGTGACACTGAGCTAAATCTCACAGACATTCCTCTTCCCATAGCCTTTACTTCCTAGTCCAGAATTTCCAGAATTCCAGTCTTCCCCTCGTTTCATCTGCCCACACCTGACCTTAAATATTCCCTATGGTTTACTCCTTTTGAAAAACCTTCACATCTCCCTTCTTTTAATTCTAAGCAACAATGGTTGCTAGCAAGCAATATTGAGATAGCACTGTCCCTAAGAAGGATCTTAAAAGGCAAGTATGCAGGACAGAGAGAAAGTGGCAATGGCGATGAGGAGCCACCCAAGACTGAAACCAACCAGGAACAGATGGCAGGCACAGTGTCTGTCACATGCGAAGGACTCAAGTAATGTTTTCTAGAAGGAAGGAAGACAGGAAGGAAGGAAGGAAGGGGGAAAGGAAGGAAGGAAGGAAGGAAAGAGAATAATTACTTTGATTTGACAGTTATAGCTGATCTGAGGAATTGAAGTCCTCCAGACCATACTCATGGCCTCCTGTTACCCACTGAATTTTTATTTTTTTATTAAAATGAGTCAGATAATGTATTCTATTAATGACCTTGATGGCTGTTCTGCACTATTTTGTTTCTTTAATCCTGAACCTTGAAATTCTTCACCGACTGACCGTAATAACTATGCAACTTTATCTCCCTTAGCTTCTAAAGGGGAGCCCTCTGTCCCAGCAAAGTCACCTTGCTGGTCTTCTATTGCCTTACCTCGCTGCGTTTTATGTGCATATCAGTCTGTCTCCTATACAACTAAAGCATAAGCTTCTACGAGTTTAAGTGCTAAAACACTTTCTATTTGCCCCTCTAGGTCCTCTTTCCACCTTTCTCTGCCCTGCCCTTGGGAGGCTGAACTGTCCAACCTGCCTCCCACAGGCCTCTCATGAGGCCCAGGACGGCTATGAATGCAGCCCAACACAAAATCATAAATTTACTTAAAACATTATGAGATTTTTTTTGTTTTTGTTAGTGTTTATATATTTAATGTGTGACCCAAGACAACTCTTCTTCTTTCAGTGTGACCCAGAGACACCAAAAGTTTGGACACCCCTGCATTAGACTGTTTACCCAGGCTCCTTTGTACCTTTGACATCCAGTACGTTTGGCCAATGGGAGGCACAGATGAAAGACTGGAAGGTGAGAAGAGAGACAGTTTTGGGATTTATTCCCTACTGCCAGGCCGTGTTTGCTCAGCAGCTGTGTTCTACCAAATGCTGCAACTCCTGTCAAGTGGCCCCTCTTGAAAAGCCAGAGCTCTCCCCAGGGCTGATAGCTACTCCTTCCCCTTGCATCTTCAGGCTGGGAGGTGGTGGATTTTCTGTTGTGTTCATCCTGCACACTGTTCCATCCCTTCCTGGTTTTCTCAACCTTACCTCACAACTTTGTAAATTATCCACTCATTAAACCTCCATTCATTTTTTTATTCATTGTGAGTCAATCCCTTAGTATGGAGCTAGGTACATGCCAGTTTGAGGCTGGAAATGAGCCCTTATTTCACCTCTCCCTCCTTCCTGCTGGGGCCCCAGAACTCTGGCCCTAGCCCTAGAAGGACAACTCCTACCTAATTCTTTCCCTTTGCTAAGATTCTATTGAAGGTTGAAGGTGATTAAGAGATCTTTGTATATATGCTAAGAAATCTCTTCCTGTGTAAATATGTCTTCAGGGAGGAGCTCATTCTTATCTTGATCATTATGGAAGTAAATAAGCTTATCAAACTCATTGGGAGAGTGGAAAAATGTAATTTATTTTGAGAGTCTATGATTTATTAACCACTATTTAGGTGTTATCATTTATAGGAATCTCTAAGGACATAGTAGAGCCGATGTTGATTTTATTTGGGACAAAGAGAGGAAAACATTGGTCGTGTCTATGCTAAGGAGGACCCCGATCGGAGACTAGAGGGCTGTGAGGACAAGGGGAACAAGTGAAAGGGATTGTGTCCAAAGATAGGAAAGGACCCTGAAGAGAAACTGGATTCATTCACATATTTGTGCAGGGCTGGGCCAGCCCCACCCACTTCCTTCCTCCTCTCCACCCACCATTACTTCTCTACTGGAACTGTGACTTCCTCCTCCTCCTCTTTCCCTCCTGTATCTTTGGTCACCACTCATATATGTATTGTCTAGTTTACAGAGGAAATTCAGATTCATAATTGCTAAAAAGATACCAGCTACCTCTTGTGCAGCACTCAAACAGCTGAGGGTCTGGGGAAAAGGTAGCGATTCAGAGAAAGTGGCCCCGTAAGTGCCCTGACATTTGTGACTCTGCATGGAATGAGTGAATGTTAGGTGGCTGAAATGTCAATAGGCAAGATTCACCATGTTGATGTTCTCAAGAAACCTGGAGGGCCAGTGTGGTAGCAAATGGAATGATCCCTCCTTTCCCTAGCACTTACATAAGACCAGAGCTATTTATATCACACAGGAATGGAGGTTAATGACTCTCTAGAACGGCCTCTACAGCTGTTACATGGTTCTCTGAGGCACAGGTCTCTGTTTCTAAGGAGAGAAGAGAGGCAAGGTTGTGTCATCTCTCTGATCATGTGTACAGAGCTGGGTTCTTGCTCTTGGGATTTGCAGCGGAGGCTGCTACTTGCCCACTGAAGTATCCATTCTCTCCTTCTCAACCAGAGCAGTGACAATATTTCCCAGCACCTACTAAGCCTTGACCAATGTGTTATAAGCAGAAATGATGTATGGCAGCTTCCAGTAAATCTCTTTTTCTTAAAAAAAATTTTTAAAGATTTTTATGTATTTATTTTTATAGCGAGGGGAAGGGAAAGAGAAAGAGAGGGAGAGAAATCTCAATAAGTGGTCGCCTCTTGTGCACCCTCAGAAATCTATTTATAGGACCGTTTTCAGGTGTTGTTTCTGCCCTCCCAACCACTGACCCTTCTTAACTTCCCTTTATTCTTCTACTATTTAGAATGTGGGTGTGATGGCAGGCACTTGAGCAGCCGCTTAGGACCATGAGATGCAAGCCACATGCAGAGGATAACAGAGTATTAAGATTGAAATTTGAATCTCTGTGTATGACTATATCAACCTTAGACTACTTACCTCTAGACTTCTTACTTTTGAAAGGAAAACATATCTCTATTTTTATTTAAAACACTGTTATTTTTAGTTTCTTTGTTATATGTGAAACTGATCTGATTCTAATTGATAAAGAATCCCTCCAGGCTTTAAGTATAACACCTAAGTTATTTGGAATAAATTCTAATCCAGAAATTCCATTGTCATCTCCTCAATTTCTCCAGAGGTACCTAAATATGGAACTCACTTTCTCTTTTTTCCCAGGGAAGTGAAGAAGGCAATATTTTCATGGACCCTGAAGATACCCATCTCATGACCTAAATGACAACGCAAGATGTAGAATATCATCTAGGTTCCCATCCAGGCCAAACTCTGGTTCCTTGGTTCCCTCAGAGCAGCTGTACGACAGCCATGATAGGTACATGAAAATCAACTACATTTAGGGCCATCATCGAGATTAGTAGTGATTCAGTGTCTCCAGATGATTTGGTGATCCTTAGATGGAAGGAGGCTTAGGAAATAGAAACATCCTCATCTTCAGCTAGAAAACAATGCTCCATGAGTCAGAGCTGGCACAACAGAACTGAAGCAAAGAATGGTGTATCTGGCCATTTCAGGAAGTAGTTAACAGTAGAAGGAAGTAGCGAATGATGAGAAGGGAGGGTGGAGGGTAGTGGGCTGCCAGGGAGTGGACACAATGTTCCTGATCACTCTTTCCTCGAGCTGTGTCAGCCCCATGATATGTTTTGGTCCCTTCGTGGTCTTGCTGTGATGAACCTCTCTTTTCCCATCACTCCCTACCTTCTCCACTATCATCATCCCTGCCCCAAATATAAACTCTAGATCATTCCCTGGAGAAACTATGCTCTCCCATAGCTATAGGCCTCTGTTTGTGCTATCCTCTGTGTTTAGAAAGCTCTTAACCTTCCTCCTATTCCAAAAACACCTCCTCAGTAAAGCCTTCCTAGATTTCCTCAGGCAAAGTTAGCACATTTTCCCTCTGTGCTTTCAGGGCACTCTATACATTCATGCAAACTTCCATGTTAGGGATAACCGGAAGGCTGCATCATATGCACATTTTACTTGCATGGATTTAATGGCACATGCTCAGTAAACAGAAAGAGGAAACAAGTATAAAACAAATAAAAAGAGAAAGATATCTTTTTATTTCCCACTTCCTACAAAATATACCTTAGCTTCATAAAAGAAAAGAAGGGAGGGAGGGGAAAAAAGAGAAATAGAGAAAGGAGGGAAGAAAGGAGGGGAGAAAGAGAAAGAGAGGGAGGAAGGAAGGGGGGAAGGAAGGAAGGAAAGAAGGAAAAGTAGATCTAGCTACTTTTCAAAGAAAATGCAAAGAAAAGTGAAGGAAGTTTCTTGAAGTGATCTGGAGGACTTTTGAGGGAGTGATTTTCTGGACTGTCATTTCACTTTGTACACTAGCTTTGGACTAAATCTCTGAATAAGATGTGACTCTTCTGCACAGCATCATACGGTGACATCTCTGACTGTCCCAAACAGACTGTTCTAGGATGTGAGCTCCCAAAAAGCCACAATTTATGCTACTTATTTTGGGACTTTTCTGGGCCTCGTACAGTGTCCAGTAGACCCTTGGTGTTCAATAAACATTTGTTGAAAGAAAAGTTGAATGATTTCGGCATTTTACACGGCAACACCATAGTTAGAATCTGAGGGAATGGCCTCACCCCACCCACCTCTGAAACACCCTCCTCGCACAGTCATTCGATCTCTTCTTTGAGGACATCTACACATGTGCTGTCTGTGAAACAGCACCCACCACTGCTCTGTTAGGGACTGTCTGACAAAGTCCGAGTGTTAGAAAAGGGGGCCATCGGGGTGCGCACACCGTGGCGCCATGTGCAACAAGGAGCTTAACCAATTGAGCTCTGCTGCAGCCACCACCTCCGATGCGATTGATTCACTACCAGAACAGAAGCCCTACATTGTTGAACTGATAACACTGTCTGCTACAAAATCCATTCCAACAATTATCCTGAGATATGCCTTTAACACTTTCGTTATCCAGACAGAGATCAGTCTCTTGAAATCCTCAGAATGGCCATGAACCTGGAAGTAACAAAGGAGTAAAAGAAGAAGAAAGGTTTTGGTAGGTAAATCAACCTTGATCATCTATCATAATAGATCTAGGAGAGATGAGGGCCTGAAGGAGACAGCTGGCGTTGCGTGGCTGAAGCAAGAAGAAAAGCATCACTAGTTGCTGCTGATGCAGAGGACACGTGTGTGTATTCGGTAAGGAGAGAAATACAGCTGACTTAAAGTATTTTTTCCTGAACATCTGCTCTGTGTCAGGCATTATGCTGATTGTTTGGGATCCATGAAAGTAAAGATCACAGTCTCATCGGGAGACAAGACAAGAGGGATTACATGCCTACGATACCAGAGTGGTAGGTGCTAGATAATGGTAAAAATCAGTATAACAGAAGTGTGCACGAGAGACACCTAACCCCATTCTGGAAGAGAAAATAACAATGACAATGACAACAACAGTAATAACTAAAGCATAGAGAGTATTTACTGCATGTCAGATGCTGTTCTATGTACTTTATGTATATTAACTTATTTAATCCTCGTAACAACTTTACAAAATAGGTAACTTTATTATCAACCCCATTTTCAAAGAGAGAGAGAATGAACCTGAGCCCCAGAGAGGGTATGTAAATTATGATTTATGAAAGGTCATATGGCAAGTAAAAGGCAAAGCTGGGAAAGGAACATAGTTAGTCTGACTTCAGAGCCTGCGCCTTTGACAGGTATCCAGTTCTGCCCTCTAGGGAGGAGGGGAAGGTCATCCACGGAGGTGACCACATGATACCTGACCATTATGAGACTACAAGTGGGAAAGGGAGCACCTGTCTTAGGAGATGTTAGTAGGAGAAACACTTAGTGGTAGAAAGTGGGAGGTGAGTGACTGGCCAAAAAGTGGGTTAGCCAGAGCAGAGAACTAGAAGAAAAAGAGAGTCAAGAAGGTAGTAACGTAGAAGACTGAGAAGGAAACAGGGCAAAAGGGAGCACAGGCATTTACTAAATGAGGCTATAAGGTTGGTAATGGTGGTAAAGTCATTAGCGGGTTTGGGAGAAAAGGTGATGTGGCCAGGAGGTGGACGCTGACTCTAATAAAATCTTCACCATGGAGAGAAACTATACCCCTCCTTGCAACATTTGTGTTGTTCTCACCAAGCAACACATGAATGGGCCTTAGGATCCTGCCTGATGTGGTCCTTCATAGGTTGTCTGTAATCATGAACCGTTTCCTTCATGATTTCCTTCTAGAACCGAGGCTGGCAAACTACAGCCCCTCCCCCAACCCCAAGCCACATCCAACCCCACTAGGCATTTCCCACCTGTGCCAACTTTTGTTTTTTTAAAAAAAATTGGCCCTGGTGGGTGTGGCTCAGTGGATTGAGCGTCAGCCTCTTAACTGAAAGGTTGCCGGTTTGATTCCCTGTCAGGGCGCATGCCTGGGTTCCAGGTCAGGTCTCCAGCTGGGGAGCGTGGGAGACAACTGATTGATGATTCTCTCGCACACTGATGTTTCTCTCCCTCTCTTTCTCCCTCCCTTCCCCTCTCCCTAAAAAACTAAATTAAATCATTTTTAAAAAATTATACTGGAATACAGCCACACCCATTTGTGCATGTGTTGCCTATGGCAACATTGAGTAGTTGTGACAGAAACTGGCCTATTAAGCATAAGTATTTACTATCTGGCCCTTTGCAGAAAAGCCTTGCCAACCTTTATCCAAAAGGTCAATAGAGCCTAGCTGTGTTCTTATTAACGCAGTGGATTTACATTTTGGTGTAAGCCCCTTCACTGATGGCAGATTGGTAGCAGTTTGCAGACTGGCTTCTGTGGACACTGTGCAGTACTGTCCATAGAGCAGTGGGAAAGGACATTTACATCTTACCTGCGAGTTCAAAGGTCAGGCTTCAAAAAAGCAGAGCCACCACTCTACCTCCATAAATGCAGCCATCCCACACCACAGATCCCCAGAACACACTGACACCCTGGACACCATATTTAAAAAGTAGGGGTGTTTGGAAGCCACAGAACAGAGGCCTTGCCCAGAGGTTATTTTCATGAGAGAGGCACTTATGTGTGTTTATGCTTGTTTGTCTTCATTATAATCAGGCTGCTAACTCCTCAGGGTAAAACTTGTCTAACCATAAGCTTCTAAGTGTGTACTTCATTATTAAGGGCAAATAAAGTAATAACAGGAAACCACCAAACTCTTTACTAGGAAAGAACTAAATATTTATTTTTGTTCTATAGAAACTTTTATGAAGTAGTGAGCAATAATAATGTACAGGCAATTTGCCTAATTTCTCCCAATTTTAGCATCTAATTAATTTTCTTGGCTCTTACTGTGTGAGAAGTTCTAGAGGTGGCTGTTAGCTTTGTTTCTTGCTCGTGTGTGTGTGTGTGTGTGTGTGTGTGTGTGTGTGTGTGTGTTTTAAATCAGGGATGTCAAGTAGTTTCAGAAATACAGTTTATTGTATGGTACGACAGCAGCAAAGAAGTTAGTCCTAAGCCCATTGATTCATTTATTCATTCACTCAGCATTACTGAGCACACCTCATACCAGGAGCTGAACTAAGTACTAAAGGTACAATGACAAGAAAACTACACAGAAAAGATTACAGTCAAAGTCAGTTGGGTGAGGAGACCTCATTCATGGATTGATGCTGACTCTGGTCCTGATTCTGCCTAGCTGTTTAATTCCATCACCTCTGGGCCCGCAGTGTTCCCTGACACAGAGATGACCCTGTTGGAATATGGTGGCAGTCTGACCTGCCTTCTCTGCTGGGTCAGACCATCTCACTGCCCTGACAGCCCTGGTAAACTGGACTCACTCACTACCCCAGCCAGGCTGCAACAGCGGGGTGTGGGTACCTGGAGTTGCTCTCTCACAGCCACGCCTCCTCCAGCGTTCCAGAAAGGCCCCTCAAGGATTCCTGCATTCCAACAACCAGCCCTTCCAGTTGGGCAGAAATTTCCTGCCTTGGCAATCAAGAGGCATTTGTTCTGTTTTATTTGAAATGCACAGTACCTCCCCAGGCAGCCCCACCCTCTGTTCTAATTCCATTAAATCTATTCACTTTGGAACTTTATTTTTGTGCATTCAAAAGAGGAAATAGGAAAGAGGTGTGGAGAGAGGCTGAAAAAATGAGGGACCTCCATCAAGAGATGACAGTTGAGGCTTCCTTATAGCCCCATTCTGTCTCTTTCTCCTTCCTTGAATATGTCACCTCTCAGCCCAATCTCCTCAGCCCAAGCAGTAATAGGCTGCCTTAAAATTCTTGTGAAATATAGTGTCACAGGGGTTGGCAGTAATTAAAGGATAAAGCAGACATCTGTGTCCTCAGAAAAGAACACATGCATACTGCTCTTAATTTAAAACTAATAACAATATCATGTTAATATAATTAATGCTTCATGTATTAGTTCCAGTGGGGAATGAACTATTCTACATAACTGATTCTCCCAGAGTGTTAGAACCTCAAACTGGGTAGGTCAAATCGGGTAAGCACTTTTCATTGTTATGGTAATCATTCTAACTGTTCAGGGTAGAATGAGTGGCGGGATAAAGGCAGGCAGGAGGGCAGCCCTTGAAATTCTGTGTATCCTCTCCACTACCTGGGACAGAAAACCTTTGAAACTGTGCTTTCATCCCAATGCCTGAAAGGCCAGAAAGAGCCCCCAGTGCTCAAAGGAAGAAGCCCATTAACCCTTTGGGTATGCACGCCACCCACCCCCCATGGAAAGCTGCCACCACCTTACCCTGTCAATCAATATGTAACTTCACCACCATCGCGCCAACTATATAAGCCCTCAGAACAAAGGACTTGCTCTCTTTGCTCTCTGGCCACCTAGCCTCAGGTCACCCTTATCTTGCTTTGCCCTCAACTTAACACCCTCTCCCACCTCCACAAGGCCGTTCTCTTCCATGGGAACATGTCACCAGTGAGCCCTGCTTGCATACCAATCTATTTGTTGACCTATAATTCTTTATAGCATCAGCAAAAAGAACCAGGTCTCTCCTGTTAACATAAATATATTGTATTATTCTCTATTTTTCTAAATAAAACTCATCCAACGTAACTTATTACCCACCATAAGGACAGATTCATCTCTGTCATTCCATACCCTATACCTGGTGGCGGAGTGCTCAGGCTCCAATACAGGTTTGTAGAAAAAATACTTATAACCTCCAACATTGAATTTTGTTGTAGAAAAATAGTGAATTCTTGGGCTTTGGAATTATGGAGAAAGCTCTTTGCTCTTACCTTAGATTATGCTTTTCTGCATTCTTATTTGTGTTTTTATAATTCTCCTGTCTCCTCCCTCACCATGAAGCTGCCAGCTTCTTGCTTCTGCAATGAAAAGTTCCTCCCTGCCCCATTAGCACATTGATTCTAATCTGCTGTAGATCAGAATTAAGCTTAAGAAATACAAGTAAATAGAGTTTCAGAGGGGAGGAGTAACTCTGAATTTTTGGTGCCCACACTAGCCACCCAAAGACTTTTTTTGCTTCCTCCTGTCTCCTCAGATGTGTTTCAGGTGGCTGCACCTGCTAAGTGAGTAATTCCCAGGTAAGTCAAGCATTGCTGTGACAGCTCCAATAGAAACTCATAATAAATGAGTCTTGCTTGGGTTAGGACCTCTCATCATATGTCATCCAGGAAAAGATCACTTCTGATCATAGAATCTGACATCTAAATAAACTGGTTCCTCCGGACTTACGAGCCAAAGCCAACAGAGGTCACACTCCAGACACGGGGGTTGGCGGTGGGACCCTGAATAAGCTACAGTATTCCCCAAAATTCAGGAGTACACCTCTCCCAGGATATGCCAAATCTTCCATTTGCTGGTGCTCTGGGTCTAACAGGCTTTCCCTCCTTGGGTCCCAGAAATTCCAAATTTATCACATAATCCATCCAGCAGGATTGAGAGTTTCCCAGAGTTTCCACAGAGTTGAGAGAACCTCTACTTTATGCTAAATAGCTCTCTGCAACACAGAAGAAGAGCAGATGGGTGAAAATCCTGATTTTGAGTTTACCAAGAAATTCTTTAGCCTCCAATAGTATAGTCTGTCACTTACAAAGACTTCAACAAAGATAACAATGAACTGGTCCAAAACAGTGAGGGAGGAAGTGAGGAAATGAGATTAGCCTCAGACCCATTGGACCCCACCCTTGGTGTGCCTCTAATACCATCTCAGTTCCCAAACAAACTGGTTAAGGCATGAGTTTTCTCCCCTCAACATGGTTTGATTTAGGGCCAGAGAGTTCCTTGTTGTTTGGACTAAGTAAGGAAGGGCCAGGAGGCAGAACTCAAGCCTCAGCCCTGAGTCTACAGCTGCCTCACCTGGTGACTCCAGGCAGGCTGTCTGAGTTCTTTTGGATTCTGACTCTCAATTTTCCTGACTGTAAAATGAGAGATGATTGCACCCTTTTGCTCCCAGGGTGGTGTGAGACTTTGTTAATAGGTGTTGGAAAAGCTTGTCTCTTCAGATGAAAGCATTTATAAGTTTTTTGCTCTGTTCTTAGCTGAGTCTTTGTACAGTTAAATTTTCTTGACTATGGCAACGGGGCTTCCATAATTCCCTTTGGAGAGTGAATTCTATAACCTTAAGAGTGTTGTAGTGAACATAAAGGCTTTATAAATCTCCTAAGCTTCCTTCTGATTCATTTTTTTCATTCACAGACACGGACACCTTCTACTCTAGGAAAAATTCTTTTGAAAATATTCAAGGATTTTATTTATTTGTAGAGAAAGGGGAAGGGAGGGAGAGAGGGAGAGAAACATCAATGTGTGGTTGCCTTTTGTATACCCCCCAGTAGGGTTGGGGGGAGTGGGGGCGACCTGGCCTGTAACCCAGGCATGTGCCCTGACTGGGAATCAAACCAGCGACCCTTTGGTTCACAGGCCGGCACTCAATTCACTGAGTCACAGCAGCCAGGGCTGAAAATGCTTAATTTTAAAAATTTGTGGTATAAACTGGATTTTTCTAAATCAAATTGTGGGTTGAATACAGCAATAAGTCTTACTTGCTTAAAACTTTATTTTGAATTTTTTAGAAAACATTGTTTTTCAAAGTAAGTACATACCTTCTGATATTTTTAACGGCTGTATTGAGGTATAACTGACATACAATGAAATACACTTTTTAAACTGTGCCACTTGGAAAGCTTTAACATACATATACATCCATGAAACCATCACCATAATCAAGATAATGAACATACCAATCACCTCCACTGTGTAATCCCTCACTGTCTCCCCTTCCCCTGTAGTTTGCATTTTCTAGGATTTTATATAAATAGAATTTAAAAAGCATATGCTCCCTTTTACCTGGATTCTTTCACTTAGTATAATTATTTTTAGATTTAATCCATGTTATTGGTTAACATTGTTTTACATTACTAAATAATATTCCATTGTGTGGCTATACCATTTGTTTATCTCTTCGCTTGTTGAGGGACATTTGGGTTGTTTCCATTTGAGGGCTATTACAAATAAAGCTGCTATGGGCATTTGTGTGCAAGTGTTTGCATCGATATAGTCTTTCACTTCTCTTGGGTAAATACCTAAGAGAGGACTGGTTAGATTGTATGGTACAGTATTATCTTCTTAGTAGATCCCGAATAAATAGATATTGTGTTTGGAGAAAAGCATGATGCATGTGAAACCCTCCGCGTAGTTCTCTTTATGCCTGCAAGTGTTAATCATGGAACAAAAAGAAATTATACTTCTTTCTCTTTTTCTCATATTTGGATAATCATAGAAAAAAATTGCTTTTGTGTTACACGACGCAGTTACAAAATGTAATCAACCAAACTGGGGCTCGTCCATATGGCACCTTGAAGCATGACCCCAACAATTAGTGTTGAAGGAAACAGGTTTTTATTTACAGGATTCCAACCTCAGGGGTGTGGAGAGCACTCCTGCTCAGAGCCCTGTTCTCCCATGAGACCCAGAACTTCTCTTGCTCCCCACGAGGCTATAAGCCAAAACTATGCCCAGAAGTTCCCCATATCCTGATCTGTTCTTAAGTCAGCTGTGCAAACAAGTATCCATCCTCTCTGGAAGGTACTCTTGTGGGTTTGAGTCGCCATCCTCTCGTGGCAGCTCTCTCTTTCAGGATCTGGGATATGTTGTCCTCAGCCACCATGTAGTGGTTCAGGGAAACATGTGCCATGTTACACTGCATGATGGCAGAGTCCAGGGAGGCACACATCCCAAGAGAGTAACTTCTCCATAAGTCCTTCACAGAAGCAGAGGCCCGCAGCTCAACAGTCCCATTTGGGCTCCAAGCACTTCCCACACATCGTGTTTGGTTAGGCAGGTCCCCATACAGCTCCAACAGCTCTCTCCTTACAACCTTTCCTCCAGTCCACATGGCTGCTACCTCACTACAGACCACATAGCATCTTAATTCTTACTAATTCAGGCCATATGGTGGAAAAACCCTCTTCTCTTTCAGACCGCCCTTATTTTAAATGCTCGGCCCAGAACTTCCCATATGACCTCATATTCCACCCCTCCTATTATGTGCTACTTTTGCCAGTGCCCCTATATCTTTTGCCTTCTTTCAGCTGCCATCTTTAGTCAGGACAAGAATTCCCCATGACACAGGGGCACCTGGGGTAGGCAACCCCCTCCCCTGACTATGTCACGAGTCACGATATGCCCTTAAAATCACATACAGCTTTTGCCTGGGGCAGCAGCACCGCTATTAACTTGCCAGGTTATGCAAAGTATCTTAAACAAGTATCATCCACTTCCCCCTCCCCTCAACCAAGGTTTTGGGGGTTATATGCTCTGTCGTTTTCCAGGTACCCCTATTCTGCACCCCATCACAGAAATGCTTTTGTATATATTATTTTAACATATCCTTACAAGTAATTTCTTCTTCTGTTTCTCTGATTGATTTCAATTGATTGTCTTCCTGCATTACCATAGCATCTCCAAAACTAAATGAAGTATTCTGGGTGTGTTTTCAAAAGAACTATGTATCTAGATTAACTTTGCTCTCATATTTCTCAAATGGCAACATTTGCCATAGGTCATACTCCCTTACCAAAGGCTGAATTGTCCCCACCTCAAAAGTGAATCAGCGAGGTGTCACCAGAGATTATATCTGCCTTCTGGCAACGGTCTTCTTTCTGTCTCTCTCATGTCACATGTCTACAGACACATCAGTCACCAATGCTGTAGTTTATATCTTAAAAACATCATATATTGACTCCAATTCTTTTATAGACATCTCTACTAAAAAGGTACGGAAACTGTTCTTTCATTGTTTTATTGTTAGTTATTTATTTATTTTACTTTTTTCTTTATATTTTATTGTTTGTACTATTACAGTTGCCCCCACTTTTTCCTCCCTTGCCCATCTCCACCCAGCCCCCACTGTGCCCCACTCCAGGTCATCACCACACTGTTGTCTGTGTTCATGGGTCAGGTGTATATTTATGTTTGGCCATTCCCTTAACCTTCTTTCATCCAGTCCTCCCATTCTCCTACTCTCCAACAGCTGTCAGTCCGTTCCATGTATCTATGCCTCTGGTTCTATTTTGTTCATCATTGTATTTTGTTCATTAGATTTCACATATAAGTGACATCATATGGTATTTGCCTTTGACTGGCTTATTTCACTTAGGATGATAGTTTCCAGGTCTACCCATGCTATAAAAAAGGTAAGCAGCAATTCTTTTTTAATGCTATGTAATATTCCGTTTTTTAAATGTACCACAGCTTTTTTTTATCATTTAATGATGTGCACTTAGTCTTTTTCCAGATCTTGTCTATTGTAAATAATGCTGCTATGAACATAGGGGTGCATATAACCTTCTGAATTGGTGTTTTGGAAAAGATACAGAAACTTTTCTTTATGTAATTCCCAAACCCTGAATCATCTTATCATGTTGCTTAGATTAGGAAATAATACTATTTATGAAATACTGTCAAAAACCAAACTTGCATTTTTACTGTTTTATGCCAGAAATTACTTCATTTAATAGCTGCAGAAAAATTTTAGTGAGCTCTTCACAATCATTACTCAAAAAGCCTCTCCCTCTCTCTCTTCGTCTCCTCTGCCCTGCCTTCTGCTTTCTTGCTGCCTTTTCTTTCTTTACTCATCCAATTGCTTCTAAGGTTTAGAGAAAACCATCAGTCGAGATAATCCTAAAAAGAGTGTTTGGCTTTGGAGCAGTTACAAAAGTTAGGTTATATCCCTCCGTCCACAAAAACATAATTTAGTATGGATTTTACAAATTAAAAATAGAACAGCCAAAGCATTAAAACATATGAAATTTTAAAAGTAATATTAGAATGGAAGGAGGCTTCCTAAGTAAGACATAAAACCTAGAATACATAAAGAAAATTACTGATAGATTGAGTATGCAAACTTTCTAATTCTGTATGTGAAAGATAGTATAACAAAGTTAAATAGTAAGAAACAGATTGGAAAAAAATACTTGAGAGATATATGTAACCACTCAATATATAAAAAGTTCCTTACATTGAATTGTGCCCTTATGTACAAATTAAGATTTGTACATTTTGCTGTATGTAAATTTTATCTCAGAAAATAAAAAGAACTCATAAATATTAAATTTTTTATTGATAGCATCTGAAGTATTTAGTGTACTGATATCTGCAACCTACTTTGAAGTGCACAAAAATAAGGTAGATTGACACATGAATAAAGTGACGGGTAGGTGGAAAGGTATGTGATAAAGAAAACATACCAAAACATTCACTCTCAGTTCTAGATGGTGTGTATGTGGATGTCCACTACACAATTCTTTCAAATTTTCTATAGACTTGAAGATTTCCGTCACAAAATAGTAGGGGAAAGCTTCCTAAAGTGGATTTAAAATACACTTAACTGTTAAGAACAATAAACAAAGCAAATTAACAGACAATTTGAAATAAATGAAACAACTGGGCCAAGAAAAGAAAGGAGGGAATGTTTAATCTCACTTAAAATCAGGAAATATTTATAAAGCTTGATAACAACCAACAGAAATACACAAACGAGGAAAACTTTACAAGTAAAGATATTTGTTACTTTTGTTTGTTTGTTTAACACAGAGGGAAAAAAGAAAGAAAATGAAAAAGAGAAAAAATAAATAAATGAAAACCCTTCCCCAGGTCACTAACGCGTGTAGATTATCTTGCCCTGTAAACAATCAAGACTCAGGAAGAAACTTTGGTCTTGCCTTTTACTGTCTAAATGAATTTAAGATAGGGAGAGATCATCATAAATAGCTGTAGTTAAATCTGAATTATGTAGGGTAAACAGGGAGTAATCTATCAAGACCCATGTGATCAAAGTCCTCCTTGTATTCCACTGTTTTAAGATAGTCCAGCAAACATTCGTTTAATAAAAATTAACTCTTTTCATCCCCTTGTAAATTGTTGTACCTCCCTTCGAAGTCCTATAGCCCTGCTTCCCCCTTCTTGGTCCAGAATGTCAAATATTCCTTATTTTGCCTTACTGCCTTTGGAATGTTCATGTTTATGTGTGAATTCCCTGTATGCACATATTAAAACTTGATTTTTTTCCTGTTAATCTACCTTCTGTCTTTTTAATAATTCTACCAACCAGAAGATC
The DNA here is from genome assembly GCA_004026545.1 of Mormoops blainvillei. Taxonomy (NCBI): domain Eukaryota; kingdom Metazoa; phylum Chordata; class Mammalia; order Chiroptera; family Mormoopidae; genus Mormoops; species Mormoops blainvillei. The sequence continues at coordinate 128,643 of PVJD01000885.1, read as the reverse complement.
TAAAAAGAAACAGGGAAATTTTTTCTATCTCCAACAGTGTCCTTGTACAGAACTCTATGCAGCAGTGAAAAAGAGTAAGATAGTTCTGTAGGTACAGGCATGAAAGATCTCCAGGGTCTATTGTTTATTGAAAAACATGGGCTTGAAAGAATGAATTATATGAAATGATCATTTAAAAATAAAAAAGTAAATGATGATATACATAAAAAATATTATTAGAACTCTAAGTGTGTGCAAATGCATGTAAAATATGTCCAAAGGCGTACATATTTAATCTGTGCTTTATCTTAGGGAAGAGGGAAATTGGAGAGAGGGAGAAAAGACACTAAAAGGGCATTAAGCTTCTGCTCTGTAGATATCTATATTATTTGGACTTTTTACAACAAGAATGCACTACTATGAAAAATTTTAAATTACTAATTGTCCTAGAACACTAATAAGGACTGTTTTCTAGATATCCCTAAAACACCCTGTGAAAATTGCAAAATTCAGTCAAGAACCCACATATTTTTCCTGCCTAACATCAAAAGCCTGAAGTCTTGGAGACAAAACATCTGGTGATCCCTTATGGGATTTCTTTACTTGTCATCTGAATGTCTCAGCATTCACGTCTATAAAGCCAAATGGTCACAAGCCTGTAAAATGATGTGAAAGTTCTTTCTTCTCCCAACTGCATCCCCTTAGGGCTTAACCCAACTCTGGATGCTGAGCCCATTCCCAATAGAAGCCCCATTGAGAGAAAAGTGTTTTTAAACATAATGGAACATATTCTGAGCTAAATGCCAAAGATCAGATGGGTCAGAGAGGGGAGAATTTTACAAAAACACTGCAAGTCCAAGAAAAGAGAGACAAAGATGAGAAGTAAGAAAAAGCAGAAGGGAGATAGATGCGGAGGGAGAAGAGAGTAAGGAACGGGTTTTGATGTAAAGGTGTGTGACATTCTGACCTGTGAAAGAACTCAGAAGGAATTTCACCACCTAAGCATATGCATGCACATATGTGTACAGCTTCATTCGGGAAACCAGGAGAAACTTTCCGGAGGCAAACAGATTCTAACCATGCTGATATGCAGACATGGAGAAAGGAGTGGGAAGAGTTGAGTTGGGATATATTTTCTGAAGGGTTACATTCCCCCAGTGGACAGGTTACCTGCCCATGGAGAGCCTCACAGCATTTTACAAACATCCTTGTCCTGAGTGGGGAGGGCGTTCAGCTTCTTGTCCACCTGTGACTTCTCTGGTAGGGATTGTATACGGAATCTGGCAGAAATACCTGTATTCAGATAAAGATGTACTGTAGCCACAACCAGAGTGCCATCGGCAGAGCGTGTTTCTTGCTGCTCTGCTGAAGGAGCCGCCCCCCTGCCCCACCCCCCATGCTTCCGTGAGAGCCAGGGATGTCCTGTGCACGTGTCCTCATTTTACATCTCAGTTCACTCAACACACTTGTGTTGGATACTAGATTAGTGCCAGACTCTGTGCTCTGCTTTGGAAAGGCAAAAATGAGGGGCATGACACTCTCCCCAAGAATCTCACAATCTGGTGGCTATATATTTACAATACCATGGATGTTTGTGAAAGGTGCAGTGAGAGCTCAGAGTCAACAGAGATCAAATGCTGAGGAAGGGAAGAGACAGGTTTACTGTCATAGAAGATGAGCTCTGAACTATGCTTTGAAATTGAGTAGGATCTCAGAAGAATGAGAAGATAAGCCAAAGACTGAAAGAAAATATTTGCAAAAGACATATTTGACAAAAGACTCATCCAAAATATACAAAGAACCCTTAAAACTTAACAAGAAGAAAATAATCAACCTGATTTAAAAATGGGCAAAAGTCTTACTTAGACACCTTACCGAAGTAGATACAGCAGGTCCTCAAATAATGTCCTTTTAGTCAAAGTCATTTCATCATAACATTGATGAGAAAAATAAATTGATTCCTAGCTGAGGCTACCACCCGTGCAGGGTTGGCATGTTCTCCCCATGTCTGGGTGATGTTTCTCTAGGACTTCAGTTTCCTCCCACATCCCAAAGCTGTGCACATTAGGTGAATTGTTGGTTCTACATTGCCCTAGCCTGTCTGGGTGTGGGTGTAGGTGTGGATGTGGGTGTGTCCTGCAACGGAAGGGCACCCTGTCCAGAGATGGTTCCCACCTGACACCCTGAGCTGCTGGGGTAGGCTCTGGCCACCAAAACGCAGATTGGTAAATCATCTTGTTTATTAATCTTCCTTAAATGTATGCATAGCTCACATTTACTTCGATGTTTAATATTAGAAATGTTTTATGTCTTTATTTAGAAGTTTGGTGATGTTTTTGTGATCAATAATATGCTGTAGGAACTTAACTCTTGTGTATGTTAATTAGCCAATGGTAAAATTGGTTTTGTTATGCACAGTTTTGTGAAAAGCTGGTTTCCAAGAATCTCTTGATGATATTAAGTGAAGACTTACTGTATTGATATTATATATAATTAGCAAATTTCAAATTCAAACGACAATGAAATACCACTGTGTACCAATTAGAATGGTCTAAATTTGGAACACCGACAATACCAAATGGTGGCAAGGATGCAGAGCAACAGGAACTCTCATTCATTGCCTGCAAGAATGCAGAACGGTACAGCCACTCTGGATGACAGTTTGGCAGTTCCTTACAAAACTACACATACTCTTACCAAATGCTTAAGTAATCATACTCCTTAGTGTTTGTTTGCTTAAAGAAGGTAGAAATGCATGTCTACCCAGAAATCTGCACACAGATGTTTAAAGCAGCTTTATTTGTAAGTGCCAAAATTGGAAGCAAGCAAAATGTCCCTTAGCAGGTGAATAGATAAACTCTGGTTTGTCCAGACAACAAATTGTCTTTTTCTGCTAAAAAGAAAATGAGCTATCAAACCAGGAAAAGCATGGAGGAAACTCAAATGCATGTTACTAAATACAAGAAGCCAATCTAAAAATACTATATGCTGTATGATTTCAATTATATGACATTCTGGAAAAGGTAAAACCGTGGAGCAGCAAATAGATCGATGGTTGTCAAGGGTTGGCGGGAGGAAAGGATGAATCGACAGAACACAGATTTTGAGAGCAGTGAAACTATACTTCATGATTCTACAATGGTGGCTACATACCCTTATACTTTTGTCAAAACGCATTGCGTGTACAATACCAAGAATAAACCCAAAATGTAAACTATGGACTCTGGGTACTAAAGATGTGTCAGTGTTGATTCATAAGCTATAATATATACACCATTCTGGTGTAGGATATTGATAGTGGAGGAGGCCATAAAAGGGAGGTAGGAAGTATAAAGGAACTCTCTGCACTTTCTGCTCAATTTTCCTGTGAACCTAAAACTGCTCTAAAAAATGAAATCTATTTAAAAGAAAAAGAAAATGAATAACAGTTGCAGCACTGGTTACCACACATGCCAATGTGGGTTCCCCCAAGAATAAGAGACACAGGCAAAGTCAAGCCCTCTGCATTACAAATGAAATATTCATTTGAGCAAATACAAGATATATTTTAAAGGATCATAATTACATTTCATGAGTTCACCAGGTGACCAAGGCTGGGAAAAGGCAACGTATGAATGTAAAACACTGAGCACCGAGAATGGTATATTGTAAATTCCCAATATATGGTGGCTGTTGTTATTATCACCATCCTTGTCTTCATCATCATCATCATTATTATTAACAGCATTCCAGGATGGGGAACAGGTCAACACAGAGAGACTGAAACCCCATAAAGCTGTTGAAAGTTCACAGTGTTGTGTCTCTGGAACACAGGAATCGAAGTAGGGACAGTGAAGAGACAAGCCAGATCTTGCAGAGCCATGATTAACTCCAAGAAACTTTGGGCTTTATTCTGTATAGAAACAGAGGTAATTTTAAGCAAGAAAGGGCATGAGATCAGACCCGCTTTTGTGAAAGTTTGGGGATGGGGCCCAGCCTGGAGCTTGCTGCCTTCGTCTGAGGGAGGAATTATGCTGTTCTGGACCAAAGAGCAGGGGTGAGAGAGGAAGAGATGGAGACTGAGCTGGTGGAATTGATAGACCTTAGTGACCTCCGAGATGTTAGAGGAGACGAAAAAGAGGATAGGATTTTGGGTTTCTGGTTTTAGTAAGCGAGAACGGTGGTGACGTTACGGGGAGGCACAGGTTCGGAGAGAGCAGTGAGGTAAGGAGAAGAGAGCAGAAGGGCAGATGAACGGTCTGTTCAAGAGGACTTCTTGGACAGCCATGGATGTCATGGCACCAGGGATGATCCACATAGGCAGCATTTATGAAACACTAAATATGACCCCGCGTCTGCTGAGCTACATTATCGCAGTTAATCCTCCCAATATCCTTATGAAATAGATATTGTTGTTATCCCCGTTTTACAGATGAGGAAACCGAGGCTTACGAACTTGCTCAAAGTCACACGGTAGGTGGTAGAGCAGAGATCTAAGCCCATGCCTCTCTGACTATAAAACCCACATCTTCTAAAACACTCTGTGAACTTACTGAATTGCCATCTAAAGACACCATTATTCATAAAGGGATTTCAGCTGCTATGGGGGCCATGTTCCACTCTGGCTAAGTGACATTTCCCAGAGGAACAATCCTCACCTGCAGGCACTGCCGCCTCCCTTGTCCGGACAGTGTGCACTTCCCTGTAACTAAATAAGTCACTGTGATAAGGTGGGGCTTTCATTAAAAAAAAAAAAATAGAAGTAGGGATAAAAACTGGACCAAGGGGAAATAAAAGATGGACGTATATTTGGTACATTTGTCACGAAAACCTTTGGGACTCTGAAAGTTGCTTTCCTCAGCGATGTGAAGCAATGACAACTGCTACCATTAATTAATGGTTGTGACTTTCAGCATAGCTGTTTCCAAATGCCAGTCCTCAAGCCAAGTAAGTCCGTGATGAGCTGTCACCGCAAGATGAAATGAGAAAACCAGAGTAATGCAATATGCTTCTGTGTATGTCAGCAAAGCATATCACATACATTTGTACATATCAGTATAACTTTTCTAATTGCCTTTCTTGGGAAGAACTTTTCTTTATTCTGAATCTATTATCTTCGTATTTTTAGAGTATTTTTGGCAGTCCACGCTGCAGCTCCAACATTCTGAAACAACTATTGCAGTTAGGAAGCCTCATCGAATCATTTAACCAGCACTCACTAAGCATCTACTCCCTGCCAGGCCCTGGGGATGCTCCCGAGAACAAGCCGGCCGACCGCTGCTCTCACAGACATCGCCCAACAGGAAAGATGGGTGTTGGTGACGTCATGGGAGCTCTGTTCTGTCAACAGGAACACTATGAAGAGAAGCACGGGGCATTACAGGAGCATATGACTGGCAACCTGTCTTCGCTGGGCTCATCTGGGAAGACTTCCCTGAGAAAAATGGCACTTCAGCCGAGAAGGAGAAGGCTGAGTAGCAACGAGCTGAATGAAGTGGCTCTAAGCGGCGGCAAAGAGTGAGGCAGGTTTGGAAAACGGAAGCAAGGTGACGAAGCTCAAGGGCTGGGAGGCTGGCTGCCTCACAGGAGCCCTGAACTGGCTGACGTCTGGGGAGTCAGCGGCCGAAAAAGAAAGCTCCCAGGCACCGGGTGGGCCCGAATTAGACCCATCCCCTGTGTCCTCAGAGGACGCTCCCGACTGCCTGCAGCAAAGCCACCAACTAACAAACGGCTGACCACTCACGATCGTGTTCTGTTTAATAAATAACGCGTCCCGTGAGTAAGATTTTGTCACTGGCTGGCAAAGCTGGGCAAACAGATCACTTTGCTAACTACTCTGTGCCTCATTTTTTTCTCATGTCTAAAATAAGAGAGTTAGACTAAATAAACTCCTCGAAGGTCTAGTCCAGGGCAAACATTCTATAATGATAAATGTATAACAGTTAGCATTTAGGGGGCATTTAAGATCTGAAGTCACTGACTTGCTGTTGTGCCGGTTTCCTGCGCTACCTAAAAGCCTGTGTAAGCCAAAACATCATGAAGTGACAAAGCAGTTACCATTACTTTACAGGGGAAAAATTTTGCGTGTTCCCAGACCAAAAAAATAACCTACCAAAATGCTTAATTACATCCAGTTTTTCACTAATGTCACACCCTTATGAGCTCTCTTAGGCTTTTCTGATACGTTAGGACACATGTTGCTGGCAGATGGACAGAATAAGAGGAGAGAAAGCCCAGATGCTCACAGACACAGTTCCTAATCAGGTGGCTTGATGCTGAGATGCTGGGCATGCCTCCAGGGGAAGACCACTCCGGCTGCTGGGGGTGCCCGCTGCCTCCAATGGCTGGCAGGAAAACAGACGCTGAACGCCCTTCCCTCTTTTCACCTTTTTTCTTAAAAGCAAAAATCCCCTTTGGACTTCTTCCACCTCACAAAAACAGACACTGATGGAGTAGGTCTTCCGTAAAAGCGACGTGATGAAACACAAACTTTCAAAAAGTAGGAGACACCTGTATCTGTATTACAACAGTCCTTACCACAGCCCTGTGAGGTATGAGTTATCATCACTAATTTACAGATAAGAAACTGAGACAGAGAGCAAAAGTTCCGGGTCACGTTCTAGTCTGTAGCAGATCCAGGATTCTAAGCCAGTTCTGTCTGAGTCCCCAAACCGTGCTCTCTCTGTCAGTCTGTGCACACTACCATGACGTCTCAGGACGCCCTGTGACTCAGTCATGTTCTATTGGAGCTCTTCAGCATGCCATTCAGAGTCTCTGTGCCACTCTTCCCCTTGGCTCTAATCACACTGGCCTCCTGCAGCGCTCTGCTCATGCCATTCATCCTTGATCTCCCATCACCGCCCCCTCTCCCACTGGGGTCAAATCAAATAATGACCCAGCAATAAAGCACACTGAACGGGGCCAGACAAGCCCAAGGCAGTGTATGTTTGAAGTCCAACTGGGCCTACAGAGCCGCCTTAAAACAGCAGAGTAACAGGATAAAGGTCTTCGTGGGCAGGTCAGCATCAAGGAGCTCCCCCTGCAAGTGTGACAACTGGACCACATAGAGCAGCACAAAGATCCAGGCATGATGCTGGCCAAGAATGCCCTAGGCAGTGGAATTCCTGTGGCTGTGAAACTGGGCAGAAGACCAAGGCGGGCACTTCAGCCCTGAGGAACAAGGCAAAAAACATCTCAGGAGTAAAGCCCACAATTGGAGACTGGCCCCAGGGGACAAAGACGGAGCCCAATCCTTGATGAGGGGTGATGGACCAGCAGCGACACTCCTCAATGGGATGAGCTATGGTCTCAAGTGCTGGGAAAATTTAAGCTGGATGACTTGGACAGGGAATCAGTGAGATCATTGCACTTATCTTGACTACTTTCGTCCCAGCCCTAACCCAAACCCTAGGTTACCTACCTGGGTAACCGTGATCAAGTTATGGGGAGACACTTCTCCACGGGTCTCTCACAAGCTTGCACGTAGTATGAGAGAAGCAGTCCCTAGTCTTTGCTCCACGTGTATCTTCTCAAGGACATTTGTATAATGAGCTGCCTTGGGAGACAGAACCTCCCTTTGGACAAAAATCAAGAAGGCTTACTTCTTATTATAAAAAACCTGGGTTTCCTAAACTCAGGGTTGCTCTTCTGTAATGATACCCACTTCACGTGCAGGCATCGTTGGGCCCAGTTTGCGTATTTACTCAACAAATTCTATTCTTTTCTTCTACTACCTGTCTCGTAGAGATGGTATAGGAATCATAAAAAGAGCTTACTCTAAATGTTAGTGTGCTCCATTATAAATGATTATTACTAAGAATATAAGCTCTGTACCTTCTTCAAGGCCCAGTACATTTGTCTGAGTCATGACCTTTTCAAATACTCCAGAGGTTAGTCACATAGTTTATACGTATTATCAAAAAGTCTTATCTTTACTTCTTTAGTGTTTAGTTTTAGCTCCTTGAGTTAGTTGTTAGTGTTTGAAGACAGAGATAATATCACCAGCCTCTTCCGGATCAAGTGAAGATCAGCATCTTCACTTAGCTTTATGGTGAAGATGCCCAATAAACACTTGTAAATTGGTTGAGCCTCATATGTCACCATACTTCCTACCTATTACCAGGAGAAGCTTAAGAAAAGTCAACAGGAAAGAATGTTCATCGTTTTTCATCAGTTTTGCTGTCTCTGTGATACAGGTTTTATTGCCTGAGGAGGGGAGGCTGGTAAAAGTAGTTTGTGGGATGGTACTCCCACTGAACTTATCTGAAAGGCTGATTTAGCAATTAATGTGTTCAGAGGATAGTTGTATCAAGTGTATTATTAAGCACAGGCTGAAGTATTTATATATGCAAAGTAAACTATGATAATTTGTATGAGTTCTCTTCAGCAGCTTGTCCTGTGGAACAGGCCATCTGCCCACCCACAGAAAACAGTCAGGGTTTAACCTCAGAAGCCACATCTTCAGCCTGTTCCTGAGATCTTTGAGCCACAAAGCATGTCATCCATTCCAAAAAGATGTTAATAGAATTAAGTTCTAAGCTATTATGGTCAGCAAGCAATAACTCTTACGAGCAAAACCAAAGCTAAAACAGTAAGAACCAAAATTAAGCTCTAAATAATGCCGTCATGATACACATAACACTACCAATAGTCATTATGCTATTGCCATCATTATAAATGTGCAAGGTGTTCAGGCAACTTATTTCCTCCAAGATCCTTGTCTTGCAAGGTGGGTAGCAGTGCCTTGGTCATGACCTCGTTGCCTAACAGCTTTGCCTCTCAGACCCATGGTTAACTAAGAGCTGGGAATCCTCTCTCGATGAGTTATGCTAAGAGACTAAATTGTTTCTACAGAGTCACCAGCACAAATCCAAGATGCTACTGTCATTGAGTATGATAGTCCACAAAATCATATAAATCTATCATTTCACAAACCTGCAAAGGAGGATTTATACTCCCAAAAAGCCTCCCATGTTCTGGTCTAAAGTACATATCATCCACCATGTTTCTTAAGTTGGATTTTGCAAAAATAGGGCTTTCAGGTAACATTACAACCTGTGAAATTAAGTGAAATCATGTATATAATGTCTCTGTTTCATTATATGCCTTCACTGAATATTAATTTCACTTCTCTCTTTTCTTCTCAAAAAAAAAAAACCCACAAAAAACAGAAATTAGGGATAAAAATGCACCACCAAATCCAAAAGGGGAGTGACAGTGAGACAGTATAGCCTGTTCCTTAAAGGTTGTCTCCGTCCCAGCCAGTCATGTGTGGGTCAGGGACCAAGAGGAAAACCCAGGCATCGGTTGCCACTGGAGATGGAAACACATCTTTAAAAGCCTGTGTTGTGAAGAGATCTGCCCGGATTAATAGGTCCTGATCTTATAGGTCCAGGTTATGTCTCGGCAAATGAACAACCTATAAAAGTATTCACATGGGCCATCAGGAAAGGGAATTTTGCCATCTCTTTCTTTCACTAGAACATGAGGGATTCACAATGTGATTGAATGCCAGCCTTTCGCCATTCACGGTTGTTTGTGCATTTAACTTCCCCCAAACCACCCAGTATGCAACCACTCTGGCGCAGACAGCCAGGCCAAGCATGCTGCCCAGAACTGGGACCAGAGCAGACCTCAGGCACATCTTTGACTGATGAACATTACAGAGTTAATTAAAAATCAGAAACAAGGGGACGGATCTGCAAACCGATTTATTATTATTGGTGGTGTTTACACCTAAGGTGAAATTCTAACCTTGGGCAAGTCAAAATACTCTCTCTATAAATTAAGTACAATTATACCTGACAGCAGATATGAGATATGTCAAGTGTAAGTAGCTTTGAGGTCTTCAGATGAAAGGCCCAGTTGTCTTTGCTGCTTGTGAGGTTATTGTGCAGGAATCTTCCTCTTCCCCCGACAGCCTCCTGCCCTTTGCCAGTGCTGGAGGGGGTGCTCAGGGCCCCCATCTCTGGTTTGCCAGAGAGGAAGGAAAGAAAGGATGGAAAGGAGACTCTGGGTTAAGCTCTGAAGTTAAGTCACTGAAATTTAAAGATTACTGGGAATAAACTAACCTCTTAAAAGCAAGACTTCCAATAACCTGCAATTTTATGAGGTGCTATATCCAAAGAACTTGTTGTACCTGCCATACAAATGTTAATGTTTTAATGAGTGTTTTTGCTTCTTTCATTCAAGGGCCTTGGAATCCTTTAGGATGAAAGGCCCCAGGAGTCTGCAAGGGATTAATGACAGGCTTTAGGTGTGATTATCCTCCCACAGAGACACATGCAATTAAGGGGGCAGAAGGTGAGTTTTCAGCCTGAAGCACTCAGGTGACAAGCAGTTTTTGCTGCTTCAGAAAACCTCCCCACGAGTGACTGAGAGCACTGAGAAAAAAGGAGGGCAGAGAGAGTAATAACACTCCTAACGATAATAGCCTGAGTGAGACCATGTCACCAAATGCTGTTTTCAGAACCTTTAATTTAATCCTGACAACAACAGTATGATTTTACATTTTCCAGATGAGGAATCTGAAGCCCAGAAAGATTAACTTGCTCAAATGTAAACATCTTACATCTGAGTCTAATATAATATTGAATGTCAAGTGTAATTGAAAAATAAAATGTTTAAAAAATTAAACGTCTTATAAGTAGTACAAGACAGGATTTGAATCCAAGTCGTTTGATCCTGAGAACTAAATTTTTGACAGAAAGAGAGACACAACTGTTTAATCCTGTTCACTTCATAAAAGATTTGACCAACTCAGGTGGGACCAGAGCCCCACCTTTCTGCCCTTCTTCCTCGCTCTGTACTTCTGGTCTCATCATTGATGAATGCCAATCTATCCACTGTACACAGGAAAGTATGGAGAAGGAAGCTCAAGAAAATAAGGGGGTACCTACTGAGTACCTGCTCCTCGACTCTAAGAGGCTACTGTGGCAGATCAAGTTGAGACAGGTACTAGCTAGAGGCTGAGGAAGGACTGAATTTAGCTCTGGGCATACAAATTCAGGTACAAAGTGGAGCTTATCCAGAAGAGCAGCCAGGATGATGAAAGACCAGGAGACTGCATCAAATAAGGAAATGCTAAAGAAACTAGAGGGATTTAGGCTGGAGAAGGCAAGACTCAAAAGACAGGAGAACTACTAGCCTTAAGTACCTGACCGATCAGCTCTCATAGGAAGAGAGCAGAAGCTCTGTCTGATGACCCCAAGAGGGAGAGTCCACACAAAGGCAAAGAGGCTGATTTTGGCTCATGCGCAGAGCTGTCCGAAGACAAATGGACCGCTTAGTCTTAGTAAAGGCATTTCAGTTCAAACTCAAAGACCACTGGCACCTTTGTTAGTAACACAACCTTTCACTCTCGAGAGTCCTAGTTTGGATCTAAATCACTGGTCACCAGAGACAGGAAATGCAGCCCCTGAACCCCTGGATAACATGTATAGGTTTCAAAACATTTCCAAGCAAGTCATTTTTAAATTTGCATATACAAGATTTTTAAGAGAATAGTCCTATTAATTGACTTGTCACTACAGGAGTTATACTTTCGACCTACTTTTCCACCATTTCCGTTGCGGTGTTGAGCCTGTTTCTTCCCAGGCTTGCTCCCTTTTCCCCTGTGAGCCCCACGCCAGCAGAGGAAACAAACCCAGGAGTGTTGTGCCGAACGGAAAAGGCAGGAAAGCACTGTTTGACTTGGAATTCCATGGCATGTGGCAGGCAGGGTGGAGAAGTGTCAGCTCCCTGAACAGGGTGTTCTTTGGGGCCTCAGGAGCTTGGTGAAAGCATCAAAGTTCAAAACAAATGGGCGAGAAGGGCAGAAGGGACAAGTGGAACAGGCCTGGGGGCCCTATGTGCCCAGGAGAAACCAGCGCTCGGAGATACAGCTGTCTTTTCATATTGCAGCACTGCTTTGTTTGGCTTTGTGCGTTTTGTTTTGTTTTGTTTTGTTTTGTTTTGTTTTAAAGAAAATGTGTAACAAGCCTACGGGCTAAAATAGTCTTTTTTTTTTTTAATTCTTTTTTCTCTTTGCTACTCTGATTGGGTGTTTTCAGCCACCTTGCCCTCCAAATTGCTGATTCAGTCCTCTGCCTCACCTAGCCTGCTGATGATTCCTCCTTCATTGCAGATATTGCGTTCTTCATTTCTAACCAGTTCTCTTTTTTTATGGTTCCTATGTCCTTTTTTATATTTATTATCTCTTTAAGCCCTCACTGGGGTCATCCACTCCTCCCCTAAGTCCCTTGGGCATCCTTATAACCATTGTTTTGAACTCTGTATCTGGTAGATGGCTTGCCTCCATTTCATTTAGGTTTTTTTTGGAGGGGGGGGGTTTCTTCTCTTCTTTCATTTGAGGCATGTGTCCTTGTCTCTTCGTCTTGGCTGCCACCCTGTATTTGTTTCCGTGTACCAGGTAGATCTGCTGTCACCATGTATTTGTTTCTGTGTACCAGGTAGATCTGCTGTCACCATGTATTTGTTTCTGTGTACCAGGTAGATCTGCTGTCACCCTGTATTTGTTTCTGTGTACCAGGTAGATCTGCTGTCACCCTGTATTTGTTTCTGTGTACCAGGTAGATCTGCTGTGCCTCGCAATCTTGCTGTGGTGGCCTTATGCAGTAGGTGTCTTGTGGGGCTCAGTGGCAGTCTCCCTGATCACCTGAGGCAGGTACTCCAAGAATGTCCCTTGTGTGGGCTATGTGAGCCCTCCTGTTGTAGTTGAGCCTTAACTGTAAAATAGTCATTTTTAATTACAGTTAATGGGGAGACTTATACGAGACCTCAGTAAAAGAAAGTCATAGAGGAAGATGAAGTGAATAGGTCCGTGGACAGTTTGGGTGTCAGTCAAAGGTCTAGAGCAGATGCTCTCTCAAGTCTCCTTCCAGTTTGTGGTAATTATTTTAAAGAAGAATTTCAACCCCATTCACCGTGAGAGAATAGGGAGCACTTGGCTGGGAGTCACCACGTCCCCTGCTTGGCTCTGGGACTTTAAATTACCTCACCTCTTTGAGCCCCAGGGTCCACAAGTGTCCCCACGAAACATTTAGGAGAGATGTTTCCAGGGCCCCTTCCAACTCTGAACTTCAGCGATTCTGTGATGAAGGCCTAAAGGAGCATGTAATTGACCTGGGATATCTTCTGGGAACCCCTACACTTTTCCAGGGGATCAGTTACCTTTGTCTTATTCCATGTCTTATGATCACCAATGCAGGGGAAAAAGCAACCTAATATGGCCCCCTCTCTTCTGTAAATCTCTCCCTCCAAAAGTGGGCAGTAATGGTGACAGTGTCCCTTCTCCTGAGGGACCTGAAGAGGCACACATAGGAGACCTATGTAGCATAAGTAACTGATTTTGTCATTAGCCAGGTCAGGCTTCAAGGTCTAAGGACCAGGTGTGCAAATGAGTCCCCCAGCACCGTGAGTTAAAGCAAAGAATGTGGAAGGAGAAAACTGGCAAAATGTGGAATGGGGAGGTGTCAGGGTAAAAGACACTTAAAGAAGCAGGAAGCCAAGACATTTGGAAACTTCCCACAGGAAATTTCTATTCTGGGGTCCCCAGCCATACCCCCAAATACAGCCAGTTGCTACCTAAATGCCTGCCAGTGGCCAGAGGGGGCTCTGGACCAAGCAGTGACTAATCAGTGCAAACACGAGTGTGTTGGAGCGGGGAGAACATATTCAAGCTCGTCCCCTTTTGCTTCTGGAGAGCCAGGTTTGGGTCTGTTGGAGCAACTGAAAGCACAGTCTGTAAGCCGGAGAAAGAGGGCCACCGAGGAGGGCAGATCCCCTAAAGTGCCCTGTTCGGCAATGCCTCCTGGAAGCCAGTGAGGCATGTGTGTGATGCTTTGAATGTAGCCGATTGTCATCTCTGTGCAAAGAAACACCAGTAAAGGCCCAGGCCCTTGGGGGGTGGGTGACAGCATCGTATAGTACCTGTGTAGATTAACGTCTGTGTACTAGGCTTTACAGTGTGCATACCTTTTATGTATGCTATCTTATCAGATGCTTATGACAACCCCACAAAGTAAATAAAACTGTATTATCAACCCTCTTTTAAAAATAAGAAAACTGACGCTCAAAGTGGCCTAATGATATAGTCAAGCTCCCACAGCTAGAAAGTGTCAGAGCACAGGCTCAGTGTCTACATTAATGAAAGGCAGTACCTCAAAAAAAAAAGAAAGGAGTCACAACTAATCGTCTCTGCTTTGCTACAGAATCTGTTGTTCTCGGCACTGTGGTACCAGCCCCAGGGGAGTGCGTGTGCTTTCCTGTGTGAGAGGCTCTGGGTCCCTGACAAATCATAGGCCTCTCCCCCACTCACTCTCTACTCTCCACAAGTCCCCAGAATCACGCTGGGTGGAAAAGTTAATAACATTTCCTGTTGCACTCCCACGCCAATTAGTGCTTAATGTGTTGAACACCCACGCAACCCTCACCAAGCCCTGCAGGGCTTTACGGCCACAGAGGAAATGCTGGCTTTATTCTCAAGGAATTTACAGTCTGAGGAGGAAGTAGGAAAAGATGCATATCAAGTTACACATGAGATAAAATACTTCACACAACCCTGGGATTAACAGGAGTACATGAAATCTAGTTATAGGTGGATAATGTCTCGAGTGTGGAAAAAATCATTAGGGTTTTGTCATACTTTTATGTCTAAAATAATTGCTTGAACAAGAATATTTGCCTTGCTCACTGTCCTTAGTAAATAAAAACCTTTGCATATTTTCAAAGGCATGCTTAGATTTTGCAGACCCGGCATTCATTACAACTACAACTAATATACTGCACAATTCCTTTTAACTTTTTAATTCCTTTTTATGTTGATTATGACTATTAATAATAATGCCCACACTATTAAATGCTTCATATTTGTTACCTCATTTAATGTCCTCTAAGACCCTATGAGCTATCTGTTATCATCGTCTCCCTTCAGATGTGGAAAATGGGGACTAGAGAGAATTTTTTCAGTTACGGTTGACGTTCAATGTTGTATTAGTTTCAGGGGTACAGTATGGCAGCTGGACATTTATATAACTTACAAAGTGATCCCCCAGATAAGTCTAGTACCCACCTGATGCCATACATAGTTACTACAATATTACTGACTATATTCCTCCTGCTGTACTTTGTGATTTCATGTATATGTGGAATCTAAAGAATAAAATAAATGAACAAATAAACCAGAAACAAACTCACAGATACAGAGAACAAACTAATGGTTACTGGACAGGCGAAGGGATGGGGAACTGGCTGAAATAGGATTAAGACATACGAATTGGCAGTTACAAAATAGTCTCAAGGACTAGAGAGATTTTGAATAAACTTGCTCAAAGTCATATAGCTTATAAGTAGAAAAAGATTTGAGCCAAGATCTGCCTAAATCCAAAGCTCTCTAAAAGTTTATATTTCCTCATTTTAGCTTTATGGCAACCTCATGGAGTAAGAAAGGTTTTATTAACCCCAGTTTAAAGATAAAGAAACAGATTTACCTAAAGTTTCAGTGACTTACCAAGGAGTTTGGACACTAACCCTGCAACTCCATTCTACCCATAATCCATCTCATCCTCTTTCTAGGGTACCAGAAACTACTCATGTCAAGAGGGAAAGCCAGAATACTGTAATTAGCCTTAAGAATAAAGTACAAGCAAGAGTGCAATCCATGCATTTTTAAATTGTTCTTTGCTACACACATAGTATCGCATCCAAATATTAAAAATCTACCCTTTACCCAATAGAGAATGCAAATGGTTTGGAAACTTCACAGCCAAGCTGGAAATGACCTATATTTAAGAAAACTCCTGTCCTGGACTCTCTCAAAGCCACCTCATGCCAGAGATGATTGGAACCTTGAGAATGCTCCCTTGAACACTAACCCACTTAAAACTAGCAGTTATGTTAGGATTGCTGATGACTCAGATTCTACTGGAATCCCTCCTCATGAGGCCCGTCCACTCTCAGGTTGCCTCCTTGGAGGTTCACCTTCTCTGAGCTTCTGCCATATTTGTTACTCACCCTGGTAAGCTGGGCAAAGTGCGGTTCCAGGTCCTGGTACTCCTGCTTGCACAGAACTCTGAGAATTGCAGTTCTGCTGTAAATTATCAGAAAGCCACATCACAGTTATGTCCTCAGGTTCCTCAGGGGTAAAATAACATTAATGAGCTTATTTGACTGCATTATGGGGATTAAATGAGACAATGAACAAAAAAGCCTATAGCATAGTGCATTGTATGTAGTCAATAAATATTAGCTAGCCAATATCATATATTATATAATTACTAATAATGTAATGTTATTATATTATTCTTACTACTAGTGATGAGTTATATTAAGTATATTAAATTTAATTAAGAAGAGTATGATTAATCATACATGCAATTGGAGAGTTGAAAAAACAAAACCAAATTTGAATTGGGTCCTTTCTCAGCCAAACAATGATATAAAAAGGAAAAGGATGAGGGGTAGAATTATTCATATAGTCAGTTGGGATCACACTGTGCCTGGTGTCTGAAGGGATCAGGGAAAGAAGGTGAGGCTGGGAACCACCTAACTTTATGAATTAGACGGAGGAAAGGCAGGCATAAAGCAGTTGTGTTTTTAAGACCTTTGATCCTTTACTCACAGAATCTGCACTTTTTCCATTTTAACATAGAATGTTATAAATTAAAAGCAATAAGGCTCAGAGAGGACATGCCTTTCAGTAGACAAAACTAGAAAAAATATACCTGAATTTACATATATATGCAAATTTAATACCTACATATTATTTGCATATAGATATATACACACAAGTGTATGTGGGTTTATATATATTTATGTGTATATATGTCTACGTATGTGTGTATAGACATATATAAAATCACACCAGCGCTTCTAATTCTAGTTCACACCCCCACCCCGTGGGGTTCCTTCTTACCCTCCCCCATCCAGGTGTTGATGTCCCCTTCCCATATGAGAATTCTAGCTCACAACAGCATGAATACATTTCTTCATTTGCCCAATGCCACAATACATCTAAAATAATTTCAAAATTGCCTAACACACCCACCACAAAGATGAATAAGTTATGTACACTAAAAAGAATTCAGGACTTGGTTTCAATTCTCCCCACTCAACCTTACCCAGGATGGAAGGTAAATGGTCAAACACTGTGCTGATAAGTTACTTGGATTTGTTCTTTCTTTTGCTTTTTGCTCTTCAATGTGGTTGTAATATTTATTTGAAACACAATTGGGTTTATTTTTTTCCAGTTTTAGGTTTTTCTTTCTCTCCCCATCTTGCTTTAACTTTATTTTTGAAAATGTAGAACATTAACATGCTTCCAAAAGTCATAACACAAAAAATATGTATTGTTCTCAGGGAAGAGTCACTCCCTCCTGAATCACTTTCATTCCCTCCCTCCAGTAAGTAATTAACTGCATTGTTTTCTAGTTTATCGTTCCTGTGTTTCTATTGCTAACAATAGGCAGATATATGTATGTTTTATTCCCCACGCTTTCTTACACAAAAGATGGCATACTATATATTCTCTTTTGCACTTTTCATTTTTTTAGTTACTATTTCCTAGAAATCATACTATGTCAGTTTAGAGAAATCTCTCTCATTTTGTTTTGGGGTTTGTTTTACATAGCTACACAGTGCTCCATTGTGTGCACATACCATATTTTATTTAACCAATCACCTATGCTTCAAGAGTTAGGTAGTTTCCAATATTTTACAAGTACAAATAATGCTACAAAGCAAACTTTGTGCATATAGATTTTCATTTTTTGGAGGTGCATCTTCAGGGTAAATTCCCAGAACGAGGATTTCTGTGCGCAAGGGATAAATGCACATGTGCTTTTGTTAAATATTTGCCAAATCCTCCTCCATGGGGATGATACCACTTTGGACGCCTATCAGCAATGAATGCAAGTGCCTGTTTCCGCCTAGCCTCAGCAGCAGAGTACATCGTCAAGCTTTTTAATGTTGTGTATCTGACAAATAAGAAATGACATCTCACTGTAGTTTTAATTAGTATTAATCTTACTCTAAATGAAGTTGAACCTCTTTCATATAGTTAGGGTCATTTATATGTCTCTTTTTTTATGAGTTGCGTGTCCTGAATCTTGTAGTGTATCTTCATATATGTTAGGACTAGTTCCCGCTCAAGGCTCTTTTCTTTCTAGTGTTTTCCTAGCTAGTCTTGTGCAATGATCTTTCCATATGAACTTTAACATCAACTTGTCTTGTTCTTTTAAAATGCTCATTGGCTATTGTATTAAGGTTACATTAAGTTTATAAATTAACTTACAGAGAACTGACACCTTGATCAAGTTGAGATATGCCAAGAACAAGCCATGTTATTCCTTTTGCCCAAATTATAAATACACGTTGGCTCGTTAAATAAAATAAATATTTATGGAGGAGTTATGATGCCCTCAACACTATAATAAGCACTGTAGAAGTGAAAAAGTAGGTTCTGTCCTCAAGCAGCTTAGAATTTCATGAGAAAAACAGACAAACACACCTAAAGCAATGCAAGCAGTTCAAGGCCCCAGGTTAAAAAACAAAAAGCTATGCATTGTACAGCCAGACCACACATGCTATGCAAACTCCGAGGAAAGGGAGATAAATGAGGGCTAGAATTACAAGGGAAGACTTGTGTCTGGATTGAGATTAGAATTATGTGCCCCCAAATTGTGTGGTATTTAGGTGGGATGACAACAGAGAGAAAGGAATCCCAGGGAGAGGCACCCAGGTCAAAGTTCAGATGAAGACTGAACATGACATGTCTCACAGGACAGACTCTTAGCTGCAGTAGTGAGGAAGCCACCACCCCTCTCTGAAAACCTCAGAGTTATGTCTCAGTGTTAATAACTCCCAGATCCTCATTATGTACTTAGTAAAGTTAGTGAACATCTACTAGGTGTCCAGACACTAGTCCTTTAGAATGGTAATTTCTGTACTTCATTACCTTTCTGGGGAATGGTCCAGAGCTGTGCTAGTCAATACACTAGCTACCGGGCACATGTGGCTCTTGGGCCCTTATAATGTGGCTAGGGTCACTGAGAAACTGAATTTCTCATTTTATTTTATTTTATTTTGTTTAAAAATGGAAGCTGTGTAAAATATTTTTCTATTGAACCCAACTTCATTATTCGACAGCACTGATCTAGAGCCTTACAAGTCAGTGTCGTCTGGTCAGCATCACGTGGGCACCATCCCAGACCTTCGGAATCTGCTAGTTTACAAAGAACCCCCCTCCCCAAGGTGATTCTTATGAACAGTCATAGAAGCACTGAGCCAGATGACTCAGAAGACATCCAGGCCTCTGGTAGGTACCCTAGAGTTGTCCTTGTCCCTCTGGGGTTTGGGGCAGGAGGAGGGAATGGGAGCAGCAGGGAGATTCCTGCCCATCACTATGATGTCACAGAGAAAACCTGGTGTGTCAGCCAGCCCCACCCTGACTGGTGTCCTAGCTGAAGGACATCCTTCCCATCCCTTCCAGCCCACCTCACACCACCTCACCCCCCTGCAGGCAAGAGGGGGCCTGATTCATCTTCACACAAGATACTTGTTCCACACAACCAGTTAAAACAGCAGAAGAGAAACTGAAGCATCTTTGACTCAGAACTTCAAAAGTGAATGAGCAGCCCCTCTCAACTGACTCAAAATGTTTGTCTCACCCAGAAGGTAGGTACCTTTATTTTTGAAGTCTCATGACTAGAACATCTTTTTCATCTTCTTCAATTAAAACTTCCATTTCGTCTTCCTTTGCCTCTTTATCTTACTCTTCCTCTCTGCCCCTAGGGCTTCTTAGTGCCCCTAGCTTTTCTTTGTTTCCCTCCATCTGTATGGTTCATGTTGCCCAAATCTGGCCCCTGTTAAAAGGACCAATGGCGGTGACAACGAAAGAGATGTGTATCACTCTATTGAACTGAAAGAGTAGATAGATATTAAGTTCTGTGCCAGAGAATGGTGAGGCAGCACGACGGTCCTGCCGGAAGCCAGCTCTGACCTGTAGTCTGTTGGAACTAAGGAGAACCTGACCTTGGGCTCTTTCGGTCCCAGAAAATCTGAGAATCTGCAGCAGTCCTTCCAGACTTTGGAAGACCCTCACAGCCAGTAAAGGTGTCTTGGTTTCTTTAGGGCAGAACCCACATCTGGAAGTGACTTGTCTCTCATTTGAAAAAGTTGGGAACTGCCAACCTTCAGCTCAAAGGCTTCCCAAGGAAGCAAAAGTTTTCACTACTATATATATATATCTCGCCTTTCTCAAAGAGACAAAAATGAAGCTTACAGTCAGCCAGAAAAATGCATATACACACAGAGCACGCAATGTGGCATGATGTTCATTGGTTGGAAGCTGGGGATCTCAGAAGACAGGATACTAC
This sequence comes from Mormoops blainvillei, assembly GCA_004026545.1. NCBI lineage: Eukaryota > Metazoa > Chordata > Mammalia > Chiroptera > Mormoopidae > Mormoops > Mormoops blainvillei. Next base: position 108,313 of record PVJD01000885.1, on the reverse strand, counting down.
AGGACCTAAGAAAGGGACACTGTTGGAACTGCAGAGCTAGTGATTCTGAAGAGCCACCAGGGTATGGGCTCAGACAGCTCCCCAAGCTCAGAAGCAACCTGAAGTGAATAGATCAATAGAAGAACCCTCAAAAGTGGGTAGAAATTATAGAAAAAGCCAGCCAGAGTAAGTTTTATTTTATTTACTATTAGTTTACGAGGAGAAGCACAGAGGGAAAATGGGAGAGTCTGTTTATCAGTCTTTAGTGAAGTATAAAGCACACTTAATCCACCGTCTCATTCTGTGTGAGTTTCCACAAGCTGGCCTGCAAAGCGAACAGTTTGAAAAGCTGTGATTGCGCCTTTGCTGAGCGGCAGCCTGCGATGAGTCAGGCAGTTTTGCATATTGACTCCGCCATTTACTAGCGCTGCGGCCTTGAGCAAGTCAAATGCTCTGAATCTGATTCCTCCTGTCTAGAATGGGAGTGGTCACCTCTCCTTCAGGCCGGTTGGGATGACTAAATGAGGTGCTTGGGAACAGTCTACCAAGGTGTCTGGTACACAGTGTGTGGTTTCCTTCCCCGACTCGTTCTCCTAATTTACCTCTGAGGACATAGCCGCTTAATGCAAAAGGGGTGACTGGTTCTCAGATCTGCTTAGGAATTTGTGGTCCCAAAGAGTCACCTGTTAGATCCACGAAACCAGGCAAAGACAGCCTTGTTTCAGAACAAGTGCTGAGGACCTATGCCTTTAGGAGAACCGTAGGAGCAGAGAAATGCCTGACATTGGGTTCCCCAGCGACCCGGCAGGTACCTGACAGTGAGGAATTTACCGATGGCCCCAGTCTCAGCACTCCCTCTGCCAAGCCTCGCAAGGCCAGCAGAGGGGCCGCCCGCCCCCGCGGTCAGGCAGGCACTCGCTGCCCGGGCACCGACTCGGCGCCCACGTGGCGGTGCCCGCAGCCGCGCCCGATCGCGTCCTTCGGCCCCACGGATCGCCCTCCCTCCAACGGGCTCTTGCAGGTTCTTTGGGACGGGCCCCGGGGCGCGGGTTCTCATTAGGCGTTGGAGGGCCTAGAGGAAGAAAGGACCCCAGCTCCGCGCCCCATCACGCTGGGGATGTCCTGGCTCAGGGCCCCTTGGGCGAGGCCTAGCCAAACAGTTCAAAACACTCTCCCAGTGCGTTGCCAGGGTAACGCGCGCCCGTTGCTAGGCGATCGGGTGCCGTAGTAAACGAAGTGCTGGTTGTTACTCATCCAAGGAGGGGAGCCGAGGGGGGGCCGAGGGGAGCCGGCGGGGACTTGGCTGGGCGCTGGCACCCCGACCGCCGAGGGGAGGAGGGGTAGAGCAGGAAAAGAAGGGATGAGGGCGGCGCCCAAGGAATGAAAATGGGGCGGCCCAGCCATGCCTGCGGGCGGCCGCGCCCTAAACACTTCTCCGGAGGCCACTTGTATTAGGCTCCCGGTCTTGCCCCGCCCCGCTGTCCCCGAGGGCTCTGTCACCCGCGTGTGAGCGATTGCCCCACAGGATATGCACAAGCGGCTGACCCTCTGATTCACTCCGGCTGCTTTGGGGCATTGAAGAAAGGCAGCTTCCTCTCTTGGAAATGATTGCTAGACCTAAAGTCCTCAAACAATTACATTAAAGGCGGAAAGGGAAAGGCGACAGAGAGGAAAAGGCCTCAAAGTGCTCCTTCCCACTGAACATTAGAAGTGTTCCCAGAAATGGGGACCCACGTTAGGAAGACAGGAGTCGTTTTTATTCTGGGAACAGTTGAGATTAACCTGAAGCTGGGGAGTCCCAGAGCTAAGTGTCCAACAGTGATGTTAATATTTTGGACACGCATCATGGGCATTTTGGTGGCATTACTCTTCCCTTCCAAGGTCAAATGTCCAGTAGGAAGACCTCCTGTTATTTTAATCACACTTGAATGAGTCAAATGTGAGGCATTGAAGTGAAAAAAAAAAATTAGAACTGTAAAATCTCAGATGGTTCAAGATACATCACCCATAAGGGCTCTAATCCCTAGGGAATCACTGAGCTTGGGAAAGAACAAAACATTTCCAATCCATCACTAGCTTTTGAGTAATGTGTTTGTACCCTGCTCTCTGTGAACTAAAGATAATATAGTCGTTCATGAGATCATTGCTGTTTTCTGGGCTTTGGTCATCAAAAAGCAGGAATGTTTCCACAGGTGGGAGGAAATGTATTGGCAGAGGATCTGGTTCATGACACTACGGGTGCCTGAGTGTGGAAAGGCAGAGGCAGCATCTGTGGGACCCGCGGACCTTCCTTTTAGCTTCTCATTGCTGTTATGCATGTGACTTAGGAGGATTTGTGTCTCCTTCAGCAATATGAGGCTGTTGGGACACTTTTCTTTATTCACATCTCACCTATACCTAATACGCTCCCTAACTATTCATGAGCCTCATTTCTGTCGCAAACTTCATTCATTCATGGATGTGAGACAGAGCTAGGCTTCGAGGATCAATGAGTGACACATAGCCGCTACTTTATCTAGCTACTTAAAGTCAAGTGAGCGAAACAGACAAGCAAGTAAACCATGTGATGAGTTACAAGAGAGAGGCACACAATAGAACATGCAGGAGCAGAGGACAAGGACATGAGAACCAGTGAGAGCACACACATTTACTCTCCACTCCAGCCTTTTATCTACTGAGTAACAAGAAGGAGTTAGTTAATGGGGCATGGGTCAGAAATCTGACTCCTGGGAGAAGGACAGAGACCTGCTGCCCAGGAGGGCAAGCGAACCTTTCTTGGGAGAAGATGCCAGTGTGGACATGTGGAAAAAACCTTGCTGGATCCCTCGGCCCCAGGCTTTGACATTAGGGAAGTGGTATGCTATACAATCTTCTCTGGCTCAGCATTCTTGCCCATTGTTTTAATCACCTCTTATCTACAGTGTGCCTAAAAAAACAATAAATTGAATTCCTGTTTACAAAGTATTGTGTGGGTGTCCCAAGACCATTGTTTCTCTTTATGGATATCCATGAAATATGGTTTCATACAGTGCAGGGAACAGTGACTGAGAACCTTAGCAAGTATAGATTGGTCCCAACCCTTGGCTTTGTGATGTCATCAATGTTGAGTTGCATGTCTAACCCCGTGGGGATCATCCTGAGATGGTAACAGTCCAGCACACAGAAGTTAAATACTGTTTTGAGATGTGGAATCTTCGTGTCTGTGCTGAGTCATGAGCTTCTGAGCTGAGCCTAATTATATTTATGTTGCATTGACTAGCAATTACTTCTTGTGTTCTAAGAGAGGAAAGAGAAGAAAAAAATATTAGCCAGCCTAAATTACAATGAAAGGAAGTGAGTGGGATGTGGGGCTCTGATTTTTGTGGCCAGGCAAAGAAACTCATGTTTTGTCAAAAGAGGAAATTAGATGTTGTGGCCCAGGACCCTTGGGGTGGGGGTGGGGAGGTAGGGAGAATGGCTCTCAAGACTGGTCACCAATAGTAGACAGACAGACAGCCAGCCAAGCACGCACACAAAATGCACAGCCTCCTAAGGGGTAGATTCAGCCTTTGAGGAAACCTAAAATAATATAATTTTGGAGGCCCTGTTTAAGAAAAATAATACAAAATGACTAGTACAAATTAGGTAACAGGGCCTTGGAAGGGGCCCGCGTAAGTGGGGGCCAGTGAAGCTGAAGTTTAATTCATTTTTTATCCTAAATCCACCTCTAGGTCTCCTCCTGTAAGACTCTGCCATTTCCATCCCCTTTTCCCTGGAAAAGGCAAATTTCAGTCTATTAAAGAAGAGGGGGTGTGGTTTATGAGCAGAGGCAATAAAAAACCAAAGGCATAAGACTATGCCAAGTGGTGACTCAAGCAGGATATGAGAGGTGTCTGCAAGCACTTGAAGGGTGTCAGCAGAGAGAGGGGAAAAGAATTGTTCACTGTTCTGAGGTGGACAGGGAATGAGGGATGCGATTAAGTAAATAAAAATGTGCACAGAATTCATCAGGAAACATTGGCTAACTGTATTTTCTGATACAGTGGTGTTGCATTTCCCTTGGGAAGCACTTAAGGATCAACTGAGTCACTGGAAACTGAAGCTGGCCACAAAAATGTGCTACAAGGAAACAATCCTGAGTCCGTTCTGAGCCCCGAATTCCAGAAAGCTGACACGAGTGCTCTATAGATTAGGGTGTGGGGAGCAATCCAAAGAAAGAAAAAGAACAATCCAGCAGGGAGGAGCCGCCGCCTCCACCCACACTTGCTGACTGGTAGGGGAACACGTGACTAAAGAGGAAAAGGTCTGAGGCGATGGTGCCACCCAGTGTTGGGATGAATACTGTGGCCAGGAAACCAATTCCAGCATGAACTGTAATCACAGAATTCCCACTCCCTTATCCAAAGGAGAGGTAGTTCTGTCACAATGAATCAAGGGCCATGGGGCGCCTGGGGAATTGGGCCTGGGCACGAGCATATGTGTGTCAAATATGCTGTTAACATCAGCCTGAGAAGAAGAGAGAAAATATTAGGTGACAGGAGTGAGATCCAAAGAGGCTCATTTGACTAAAATGTGAATCAATTCAAACACGTTGAGGAGAGGCTGCCTTTGTTCCCTAAACTAACTGCACAAGTATAGAATGGGAAAAACCATGACTTGGTTGGTGGTGAATGTGGAAGAGGTGGGGGAAGGGCAGGGCAGGAAATAAAGGGTTTCGTTAAATGTAAGCCCCAAATGAGTCAAACGGGTGCTATTTTTATGGTACATTAATTCCCTGCCTACATATTTTTCAGTCTGTTCAGCTTTTCCCTGGCTGATAGAGCGGCAACTGCCAAATCCCTTCCGTGTAGAACCAGAACAAGAAGGCCATCCCCGGATGTGTACTAGCGGTGTCCTAAAATTATGGATTCCTGGGCCTCACCCCAGAATTACCATGAAATCTCAGGATGGGGCCCGGGAATCTGCATCTTTTCCAACGTTTCAAAAATTGTTCTGACGCTTAGAATAGAGAACTGCCGCTCTGGAATAAAAGAGAGGTCTTTGAGGACTTTACAATCAAGACAAATGACTATGATGGAACCTAGGAAATGTTGTGAGCGGGGTACAGTGTGACAAGGACAGAGAGAAGGGAACTGCTTTTAGGGAGAAAAGAAACTTTTTTGAGAAATGGGTGACTTTTACACTAATCCTGACAAGAAGTAGGTCACCAGGTGAAAAGAGAATAAAGCCATTGCTGGTGGAAGAACCCCTGCCAATGCCCGGAGGACAAACATCCGTGGGGTGCTGAGGAAATCATGCACAGTTGCAGACTGTCACCCACCCTTGTCATCCCAGTTAATTAGCAGAATTTTTGAGGACAGAAAGAACAACTTGTACTTCTAGGTGACCTGCAGCAAGAAGGATGCAATCAGCCCCCTTACTCACTTGTCAGATTATTTTTTCAAGTTTTAGAAACTCTTTTGTAAAAAAAAAAAATTGTCATTCTTTTGCCTGAAGATTGGGAGAGAAATGCTAGATAACCATAGCATAGCCGACCCTGGAATTTGTTTCTCTCCTGTCCTGCTCCATCTGCATCCTGACCCACCCAACACTCTGTGTCCGCGTTCCATGTGAAGGGACGATGTTAACAATCCTTATTAATGATGCTAACTGTAGGGTGGAGACCACCAAAGACACAAGAAAGCTATTTCATATCCATGGGTTCTAGGAAGCCGTGACATTGCAGATAATAGAGCTTATTAAAGGGAGAGGAAACCCTACACGAGGAATGGGAACCTTTGTGTTCATGGCGACCCTGTAATATTTGTGCGTCTGCCATAAAATCAAGCCCCACCTATTCACACCGGTTACCTAAGGAATGGCAGTGAGATGGAAACTAAATCATCATTTGCTTTTTAAACAAACTTCCCTCTGTGAATGCAAGTCCTTGCTTTTCTGTGATTAATCCCAGATCCCCATTGGCAAGCTCTCCTGTGTAATCTTCCAGAACAGCTTGGCCATGATTGTATTATCAATTATTAAATGCCTAAGTTCCCTCTAAGGCAGCATTTAATCATGAGGCACCCCCCCAAAAAAAACAAATAAATAGAGAGAGATAGAAGGTGGGGATGGTAGGGGATGGAGGGAGAGAGTGGGAAGGCTAGTTTTCAATCTTTCAGCATTAAACCAAAGAGATCAGGAGCCCAGACAGCCTCCTGCAGTCCCTTCAGACAAACTGCAAGACTCTGACCATGGCCAAGGTAACCGGCTTCCCCTGGTTCTTTTAAGAGGTGTGCCTGTCTCATCAATTTGTTGTCTATGTTAAGCCTGTTAGTTATGAATTTTTCCGTTAACCTATGTTGATGGAAGAATTAGTGACATTTTGGCACCTACGCACTTCCTAATGATCTGAACACAAGTGTTGGGGAAGCCACTCTTTGCCCCTTTTCTAGAGTAGAAGCACCTTGGCATGGGCCTTGCCAGCATATGCAAAGATATACGGTAACTTTTCTTATGGTTGCTGCTTCTTCATGATCACCTTAAGGAAACCACTGCAAAATTAGGTTTGTTCTTCCAATTCGAGAGGTATGTGGATCCTGGAGAAAAAAAAAAATAGCATGCTCTGGGGGAGAAATAAAATATGTGACAAGGGGCACAGTGCTACAGTGTTGAAAATAATTCTTGAGAAGGCTCGTGAATGGATTCCCATTCAATTATCAAGATAATTCTTGAATGGGGCTCCTTGTGTCCATCTTTGGTGGACACTCCTGGGAGCAGCCTCTTTGGGCTTCATTCCAAGCTCTTTTCATCTTTTGTTTCTCATGTCACTTATTCCTTAAGTTAGTTGTCACCTCGGTGCTGCAAAGTGGTTGTACAAGGAGTGGGGCTCGTTATTCTTATTTCTGAAAACTTTGCAGAACTTACGAAAATGTGTAACTTGAAATAAATTGAGGGTAAAGTTAAAATATGATGTGATGTGATGATAGCAAACAAATTTCCAAGCCATACAAGGTTGAAAATAAAGTTGTTGAAAATGCAGATTTGCCTAAAGCCTTAGTTCAGTTCAATCTTTAGACAAAATGATTAATGAAGATATTTTACCTGGAAATTTATTACCTATTCAAGCAATGGATATGAAGATAATTAAAGAGGATAACTCATATAACAGAATAATAATTAAAACCAATAGGATTTTCATATCTAAAAACAAGATGAAAAATTCTTGTTGTTTGGCGGCAACTGCCAAATTTGGTTGTTTTTTTGTTTTTTGTTTTTGTGTTGTTGTTTTTTTTTTGTTTTTTGTTTTTTGTTTTGACAGACCGACATATGACTCCCATATCTGGCAATATAAGATCTTTCTTCCTTCCAGGTGCTGTGGTTTTTCAGTCCTTACCAACATCACCCAGAGTCTGGCACAGTCTGACCGTTCTTGGTGGATTTAATTTGTTTTGAGTGCTTAAAAAAGAAAGCAAATTAGCAGATTGCTTTCCAGAAACTGTTTTATCACATATTTTATAGGTTGGTTTTTATATACACATGAATATTATCTATTTCTTATCACCATAAAATAATCTGCACTTTGTCTGCACCATGCACTGTTTTAGTCCCTGTAAATTCTAAAGAACAAAGTTACATTTATAAGATAAAGTTTTCTGTTAAGCGTAGAAAATGTTAAGCTGAAGAAGATGAGAGAAGCGGATTAATGGGCCTATCCTGTTTAGCTATGGCTTTATTTACATCTCTCAAGCTAAGCAGATTTGGGTCTGATTAATTGTGCTAGGAGAGATCCTCTGTAAAGCTGAAAATGGCTTACTTTAAGAAGCATCTGTTAGCAACTAAGCATGGCCTTCTTTTCCACTGTGTGTATTCACGTACTAGTATAAATCATTCCACAAGACAAAGTGCAAGACCCGTCAGATTTATTTTTCTAAATCAAATTAAATCTGGCTCCAGGCCACCACTCCCCAAAGTTGAAATGTCTAATATTGGTCATTTGCAACTAGCCTTTCTCTTCTCTTAGACTAACAATAGCAAAGTCAGGGGCTCCGGCCAGAGCCACATGGGCCACAGATGCTTCTGCTTCCACACACGGTGTTCCCACTGCGAGTCAGGCACTGCCACTGCGTCCAGCTGTGTCAGCGCCCTCCAGGTTCCCCTCCCCTGGCCAAGGTCACCCTTCATGTGGTGACCTGTGGCTCCATGGCCACAACATTCGGTGTCCAGCCTCCATGAGCACCATGCAGCCATCTCCCGCTTGATTCGTGCATCTGAGTGGCAGTGGGTGAAAGCTGGACCCAGATAACCACTTCTCAGAACCCATAGTTCCCTCGGCTATCCAGGGCTTTCAAGAGCCCCAAATACCAGTTGGTCCACTGCTTCCTTTTATCCTCAAGGCCTCAAAGCCTCTATCTGCACCCCATACCCGTGACCCTGTTGAACATTAGCGATAGGGCATATCCCCCTTCACTCTTCTCAGAGGATGCCATATAGTACAGGGAAGAGGACACCAAACACTCAAAGCGTTGCCATAACACATTCCTCGGCAAGTCAGTACCTCTTAACACAAACAAAACCAAAAACGACTGTGAGCAAGAGCATTTAGAGTGCTCCCAACCCTTCTTCTCAACCTGATATATATATATATTAGCCTCAGTGGTTTAATCGCTTTCTGGCTGAGGTTATTATCTGATGCTGACTCAGATCGTCCTCAGTAAGCATTTTAGTATAATCGGGTCCAGCTTACACAAACATCGTCACTACGGTGCCTACTCCGGGCCACTCCAGCGGCAGAGCTTCCACACGACCGCTAGGAGGCTGGGTGTGCCCCTCAGGCTGGAGGAAAATGGCCTGAACTTAGGGAGCCAGAGGGAAGGGGGTCCACATCTCCAAGGAGACTCTGAAATCAGGCCCTCCCCTTGTTTATCTGTTACAGATGGAGCTCCCGAAGGGCTTCCCTGGCCAACGGACATTCCTATCTGCCATCCTCAACCTGCTATCACTCAGCTTCTCCACAGCATCCCTGCTCAGCAACTGCCGGTTTGTGGGCACACAGAAGATGTCCAAGCCCCTGTACGGAAAAGGTCTGGCCACCAAGTGCCTTGACATGCCAGTGCCCTTGGATGGGGGCGGCAATAACACATCATCCCAGGAGGTGGTGCAATACAGCTGGGAGACTGGGGATGACCTCTTCTCCTTCCACACCTTCCACAGTGGCATGTGGCTATCCTGTGAGGAAACTGTGGAAGAACCAGGTAGCCTCCTCACCCCCAGCTGCTTGATTTTTCCCTCGACGGGATCTTATGCAAAGAACCGGGGGAAGCCTATAGCACTCGCCAACACCACACTGGCCTCATCCCCAAGCTCAGCATCTATCACCTCTGTACCGTGTCTCTTCTCCTTAGGGGACTCCCTTATAATGAGATCAAATGTCCACTTGGCTTTTCACTCCCTGCCTGTCTAGTAGACTTTCTGGTTTCAAATAGCATTACCTTTAAAGAGTTCCACCTAGACTTTCAAAATTGTAAGATTTTTCCCTTCCAGCAAACTAGAATTGCTGTTTAGAAACAAAACAAGCAGAGATGGCTGTTACAGAGAAAGCCCTGCTCTGCCCAGTTGTGACCTTGTATGGATAACTTCATTTCTACAGGCCTTGATTTTCCCATTAGTGAGACAGATTGGAGTAGATCGCCTTTAAAGCCCCTTCCTCCTCCTCTTCTCAGAAAGCGTTCTCTCACCCTAAGTATGACTCTTATCATTGTTAAAGTAGGGGAACTGAAGCCCAAAGAGGGTAACTGGGTCCTGTAAGAACGCCTTCTAGGAGCTGAAGACAGACCCTCCCAGGGCTGCTGGGTCCGCATGCGTCCCCAGGGGAGGAGCAATTGCACTGAAGTCACCCTTCCCAGGTCCTGTGCAAAGCATTCAAAGCTCACCTGGTAGTGAAGTTTTTCGAAAGCCCAAAATCATGGACAGTTTGTGATCTGCTGCTTCTCCTGGTTTGGGCTAAGGGGAAAAGAAGATGGAGGAGGAATATAAATGTGTGTATATTTACATTGATATTGAAATTATTGTTGTGACACTTAACACAGCTCCAGCCCCAGTCCCTTAACAATTTAGAGCCATTCAGAGCGGCAGGAAATAGTATTGGTTAGCACTAGAGTCATTAACCCTTCCTGACAGGGGAACAGGAAGAGAATTCCCTCTCTGGGAAACGCAGTTGTCTTCATTATCAGGGATTGCGGAGAGAGAAATTAATATTGGGTGACTCTTTGTCTACACCAGTCATTCGTCCATGCATTCTTAGCTGCTTTCAAAGAAACGTTTACTGCCTGCCTGCTGTATGCTGGGCAGGCGCGGTGTCAGGGCGAACGGAGCGGTGCCGGTGTGGGTATGGGGCTAGGGGAAGATTTCCTCCCGATTTTCCAAGGAAGCACCTCCAAGAAGCTGACCCTTGTCTTGTCTTGTCTGTTTCAGGGGAGAGGAGGCGAAGTTTCATTGAACTCACACCACCAGCCAAGAGAGGTGAGAAAGGACTACTGGAATTTGCCACGTTGCAAGGCCCACATCTCCCCACTGTCCGATTTGGAGGGAAGCGGTTAATGGAGAAGCCTTTCCTCCTCCACCCTCCCCTGGGGCTTGTGGCAAGTATGTGGGTTTCATAACAGATTTACTTGCCATTGAGTTTTGGGGCTTCTCTGGATCTAAATTGTACTGTAATCTCCAGCTTTTCTTTTCTTCTGAGCCCCACAGGGTGACACAAATTCTTTCTATAGCTGCCTTTATTCATATGCAGGAATGCAAAAAAAACAGTGGGGACAGATAAGTTCACAAATAGAAAACCATCACAGTCCTACCCTACTCTTGTGGCCAAGTGACCAAGTTGAAATGCTTAGGTTTTTCCTGTTTTTCTCCAATAATTTGGGGGGAGGGGTGGCTGGTAAAATAGAAGGAAGAAGGGGAGGGAGGGACAGAGGGAACAAAACTGATTGTCCAAAATTAAGTAAGAAAAAAAGAATAAAAATGATAAGTAGCAAAGCCATATTCCTACAAGATTTGGATGCTTTCTCAACTCTCTCAACAGTCTTTACGCTCGATCAAGTTTACTTGATTATATATTGGATACTGAGGAGAGGGAGAGCTGTGGGGTGATAGCAAAGAACCCCAAATTAAGGATAACTCCCAGCTGGTTTTGGCTTTGTCTCACACTCCCTGTCTCTGATGTCTTGAGGCTTTCTCTTCTAGTAGACACCTTCTAACTGTTCACCACTCAGTTACTTACCTGGAAAGGTGACAAAGCTTCTTCCTCTGGTTTCTGACAGAGATCCTGTGGTTATCACTGGGAGCCCAGTTCACCTACATCGGACTTGAACTCATCTGTTTCCTCCTGCAACTAACGGACTTGCTGTTCACTGGGCATGCTGGCTGTGGGCTCAAGCTGAGCACCTTCACAGCAATCTCCTCCACCCTGTCAGCTAAGCGCCCCCAAAGCTGAGAGGTAGGTGTCCTCTGCTGTCTCTGAAGCAGAGTTAGCTGGCAGGCTGGGGTTTCCGTCCTGGGGGGGAAGGAGGAGCCCGAAGGCCGCATAAAGGATGGAGGCATGAGAAACGTTGCAGGTGTCTTTCATTTTAAACTGAGATAACATGGAATGTCGTATTAGATCATTATGTACTTTATGAAATGAAATTTCTTTTTATTTGCAAATTTCCTCGACATGTAAATTTGTTTGGTTTGCTTTTCAATTGTGACATACACACACACACTTTTTTCAAGACCGTTGGCTAAGGAGAAGCATATATAGAATCAAGAATAAAGCCCATCTTAGCGGCCCTGAGTCAGTATCGACTCACACTTTTTCCATAGCTCTAAACCTAAAGGCATCCTATTGCAAAGATACGCATTCGGGAAGTCCCCATTACAGATCAGTCTTCCTGGAAAGGTGGTGGCATACGGACGATAGAATGCCTCAGCACAGGTTGCACCTGAGGCAAAATGAGGAGGTTGCTCTGAAACCATTTTCCCTGTGCGATGGCAACATCAGCCTTTCTCTGAGGGTACTGCCCTCCTGTTCCCTTGCAGGCCTCCTGGGGATGGCGGCCCATATGATGTATTCACAAGTCTGCCAAGCAACCGCCAACTTGGGTCCAGAAGAATGGAGGCCACATGCTTGGAATTACAGCTGGGCCTTCTAATAAGTGCTTACCACCTCCTGAGCCTTTGACTCCTCCCCCAGGCAACCTTCCTTAGATCTGCTCCCCTCAAGTACTCAGTGACTTTGTTTTCTTCTGCCTTCTCTTCATCCTTCATCCCAGAAGCCTGTCAGTCAGGCCTGGACATCATGCCACGCCCACTCTTCCCCCACACTCTGACGAGGTACAGAGAGGGCCTCTCTAGTTTGTTTTGTGAGGCCGTTGTCCAGTTTGTTTCTGCTGGTAGAACTGCAGCAATTGCTTCTTTACCTGATTAAGTGTGTTGTCCTTGGGAAAAGAGACTGATTTTGTATGGCTTGTGGAAATGATGCCTCATGTTTTGTATATTTTATGATTCCAGGTATTGGAGGACAGAGAAATAGAGAATTAGTCTTGGAATTTGGATTGAATTCTATTCCCTGTGATTGGCTTACTCTTCTCCTGCAATGAAGAGTAATTTCTACCTCCCCTCTTATTCCACTAAACTGTGCTACAAATAAAACTTCCCCTATAGTCATTCTCTAACCCTTAAAAAACTAAGGAGTCAATGATTTTAGATTTCTCTTAAAAAGGAGCAGCACCTGTGACAAAACAAAGAGTCCAGGTAAACATCCCCTTTAACAATTTCTCACTTTCTCCGTTGAAGAACACTCTATTCAATGCATAGGTGCAACTCGAACTTACATTAACCATCTGGGTAAGTTCTAGGTACTTTAGCAGTGCCGAAAAGACACAACCCCGGGACGGGGCTCGAGTCTCTCTGCTAAAGTAGGCGATATGGAAAGCTCTACATATCTGTTACAAGATCCCATCGCTTTTCTCATGGTACGATACATGCTATTTGACTCGGGGGTCTTTGGTCTACTCCTCCGGCTGCCACATCCATTTAGCTCGTTTCCTAGACCCATCGTTCCTCACCTTTTGCCTGTCTTCAGGCCATCCTTGGGGTTACAGCTATAGAGCTCAGACTATGAGACTCCCACCAGAAGCCTCCCCAGACTAAGTCTACTTGGTCTGTCAGAGGCAGCAGACAGGAACATGTACTAGCATTGTAGCCCGGCTTTAACTATCATGTGGCCTCATGAAATCCCTCACTAACCTCGCACAACTTCCTGTTTCCTGGGCTACCCAAAATCAGGGGGAGATTTAGGGGTCTTGACTTTCTAAAGTGTTTAGGACTGTTTTGATAAAGTTCTGCAATGTCTTTTCTTCTTAATCTCCAGCTTCACTTCTACACATTATAAACTCCCTTAAGCCAAGAACCATTGTTTTCATAATGGGCAAATTCCACTAGTGCAAACCTATAGTACCTCTGGATTTTTAGTAAGTGCTCCCTGAACAACCCTCAGGGAGTCAACTTTGTGGGCCCTTAAAACTGCTAAGCTCAGAACAAGGGAAGAGGGAGGAGGGATGATCGCTCTGGCATCTGAGTGAAGAAAAATCTTCGGCAGGTGTAGTGGGAGGTGGGGTGGCAGGGAGAGGGAGAGGAAGGTATTACACTGGGCTATGTCCACTGTACACAGCCAAGCCACCGGTCTGTGGAATCCTGGAAGATGGTACAAAGGCAACCACAGCTTGAGAAACAGCAGTCAAAAAAATTGTGTGTGTGTGTGTAAAAAGAGGCACACCAAGTACGAAAGAGCACAGCACTAACCAGTAATCAGTTCAGTGAAAATGAATTTGTTCAACTTCTAGCCTGACTTTAATATTACACGCTTCATTCTTTTTTACTACAAGATATCCAGAATGTACCCTAGTAAGAAAGACGGAATTAAGTCCTCTTGCCCACAGTTCTTTCCCTGCAACATTGTGGAAGACAGAGGCACCAGCCTAGTTTACTAGTAGGAAGGAATAATAGCATTTTTCTTTTATATAGCAATAAATGTATATAATTTATTCACTTTTTGATCTAATCTTTATTGTATTTTTTTCCATTACCACTTAGTCCCTGTAGCCCCCTCCTCCCAGCAGTCACCACACTGTTGTCCACGTCCACAGGTCCTTTCCCCTTTTTGCCCAATCCCTCCACCCCCTCGCCACACCGCCAATAGCTGTCGACCTGTTCTCTATGTGTCTGTCTCTATTTTGCTTGTTCAGTTTGTTCACTAGATTCCACATGAGCAAAATCATATGGTATTTGTCCTTCTCTGACTGGCTTATTTCACTTCGCATAATGTTCTCCAGGTCCACTCATACTGCTGCAAAGTGTAAAATTTTCTTCTTTTTTATGGCCGAGTAGTATTTCATTGTGTAAATGTCTCATAGTTGTTTTATCCAACTAATTTTTCTGTGTGTTTGTCCCTAGCATGGCCTGGGTTTCCTTCACCTGATGCATGGCATCAGCTGTCACCACCTTCGACACATACACCAAGCTGGTGTCAGAGTTCAAGTGCGAGCACAGTAAGAACTTCAAAAGAAACCCAAGTTGCCTGCCACTTCACCACCAGTGCTTCCTCCAACAGCTCTCAGGTGCAGCCCATGCCGGGGGTCCTTTGCCCGGCTACCACCAGTACCACACAGCCCACCCACTCTGTCTCTGAAGAAGCTGACTTCTATGCAGAGCTACAGAACAAGGGATTCCAACAAGGCAGCAGCCAGGGGTTAAAAGAAGAGCTGGCTGGGTCACCTGTAGAAGAAGAACAGTGTTAGGAGTGAGTGGGTTTGGAGAGCTGGCTGGTTGGGACCTCACATGTTTGTTATCAACACGTGTGTGAGCAAAAGTCTGTTTCTTGAGCACGGTTTTTAGAGGTTAAGAACAAGAGTCTGTTCAAAGGAGGTGGGGGGTACCTGGGTCCCACTGCTCCCTTTCTTTTCAAGTTCTGTCACCTTTTGCCATCCCCCTTATCTCATGCGTTCAATTCTCTCCTTCACTGATCGATTGTTACGTGCTGGTTTCTGGGCTAAGCGATGGAGATAAAAAGAGGAGTAAAATGCAGTTCTTGCCCTTCAGGGGCTTATCGATCTGGTCACCTGTCTGGGATTTGGAGAAACGGAGGCGGGCAAATCAGCGGTCAGCGACGGGCTGTTTTCCAGGGTGCACTTCAATTTCCTGGGAGTCACCGAAGGGAAGCGGAAGGCACTCCTAGGAGCCCTGACGTGTAAAACAGGCGTCCCTCACACTGCCTATTACAGGTTCTGCAAACACACTGTGGACACCCAGTGCAAGTTTAATTAAATGTTATCCTAGAAGCCATTAGGAGATGCGTAAGGATGAGAAGGCTCCCGCCACATGCAGAGACAGGCCCACTTCCAGAAATGGCCCACTGAGGCTATTCAGCTAGCACTACGGTCCCCCAGTGGGGAACCACACAAGAGACATCCCCAGTGAACAAGGCTGTGGCACACGCCCCTCTCCAGATCCCCGCCTTCTCATCCATGCATAAGGGAAAACGATCCATCCTTGACAGCTAAGAAGAACGAGAATGGCACAAACGTATGTTCCCATACACGGTATTTATTTGTTCTGTAACAATTCACATTTTAAATAGTGCTTCCTGACAACACGCCAGCTGGCTCTTCTTTACATCAGCAACAAGGATAGCAATTCACATTCAAGGGGTTGGTATCATCACGCCACGCTAGGAGGGAGGGTAGAGGCCATCTGGGGGATGAGGAGGATGTGGTCTAGGGTGGAGGGGAGGATTTGTAAGGAAAGAAAAGAGCAGAGACTGGGAGGAGGAAGGCCCCTGCATTTGCAGAAATCATTACTACTTCTAGGTAGCTGTCATACTGGCCTTGCTGGCAACCCCGCGTCAGGAACGGAGGAGCAAATCTGGGCGGGTGGCTGCCAGCAAGGAGAAGGGAGTTCAGAGACACACTGAACAAGAGACCAGCGCCCACACTGGTCAGATGGGGCTTCCTCAGTCTTTGCCGCCATTCACGCCCTCTGTGCTGGCTGCCAGGAGGGAGAAGAAACCTGGAGTTGGTGCTGCGTTTAGCAAAGAGTTTCAGACTTACCACAGTCAAAATCATCTATGTTAAGTTAGTTTGCAAATACACCATGAAGAATTTAAGGATATTATGTTTTTCTGGGTGTTTCTGGGACTCGCCCAGCATAAATACAGTCTTCTGTCCAAAACAATCCCCCCAAAGCAGGTCCTCAGAAAACAACTTTGCATTCTATCCCTGCCTAAAGTGGTTGCTGCCCCAGGAAGCCTCAACACGGCAGAGAGCCAAAGTTTAGGCCTAGACGGCTTGGCCCAGGCCACAGGACCGCCACCCACGTTTTGGGTATTCAGTCAACTATAAGTCTTTCGACTCCTCCACTAGACCAAACTAGATCCAAGGTTCTTCTACCCAGGCAGATTCAACCCCTAGGACGACATCTGGAATCAACCCCATACTCTTGGGTATCCTGGAAATGGTCCCCCAAGTTTACAATAAGTTGACCTACACATGCCCCTACACGTGCCTTCCAAAGTGTTAAAACCAAGTTCGCTTTCACGGGCGTTAAGGCATCAAGGTGCGCAGAAGCCTGGCAAGGGCAGGCTGCACGTCGGGCTGCGTGCCCGGGGCGGTTTGCCGCCAGCCTTCTGCGATGTCATCATGCCTAACAGAGGGGCAATTACTATCTATCCCTTGAATTTAGGATCCCCAGTTTTCTGTAAACTCTAAATTTTCTGGAATTCCTTTATGAACACAAGCTAAATAGATACAGGCTCAAGCAAAGAGAGAACCTGAGTTGTACTTAGAGATGACCTATTGACACTATTCGAGAAGGAAAGCAGTTCTTCCCCAGCTAACATGGGATCTTCTCTGCTAAATAAACAATGACCTAGAAGTTTAGGGGAGAACTTAATAGAAGTTATGTATTTATATAGAAGGGAGAATCACTGGAGAAAATTCTAAAGAACTTAACCACTTATAAAAGTTACAGTATTTACACAGGAATTTTTCTCAAAATACAATGCTTCTAAGGCTCTACGAGAAAGGAGGTGTGCAGGGCAAAATGGCTGCATACTGGACTCAAGAGCAAGAACAAAAGTCCAAAAACAGCTTTGCTCTCATGCAAGCAAAGCAAAAATATCCCTGAATAAAAGACCAAAGGAGAAGCAGCA
Organism: Mormoops blainvillei; assembly: GCA_004026545.1. Classification (NCBI taxonomy): domain Eukaryota; kingdom Metazoa; phylum Chordata; class Mammalia; order Chiroptera; family Mormoopidae; genus Mormoops; species Mormoops blainvillei. The sequence goes on along the minus strand of PVJD01000885.1, from coordinate 91,137 downwards.
AGGAGGACACCCAGTAGGAGATGCTAAGAAAGCAGGGATAAGAGTATCTGCCTCTGTTGTTCCTGACTCCAGTTTTCCTCTAAGCTGAGCACAGCATTCACATTTACTGCCAAAAAAAAAAAAAAAAAGATCGTGACCAGCGGAACAATAAAAACCACATGGGAACACATGGACCTCATCACTGCTCCCCTTCTGATAGGAACATGGTTATCACATGGTCATGAAATATATAGACATGGAAGTGTGAGGAGGCAGGATACAGAAGACAAGGAGGAGGTGAAAATGCTTGGGTGGCTAACGCTGTCTCCCGCTATCAGTTTTCCTCACTGCCGTGAAGGTTGGAAAGGAGCTGACGAACAGGTGGGGGGAGAATAAGAAGAGAAATGATGAGTGGCCCTAAAAATCAGAGGTAGGCCATCTAAAAGCCTCAAGATGACCAAACAAACCAGATGTATTTTAGGACAAGAAATTGGGTCCCTAGAGATTTAGGACATATCTAGAAAACATTTCATCACCACGCTGAAAAACAGACACGCGGCATAATGCAAAACAAAATGTTCCAGTGAAGAACTTCACTGGGATTTCCCAGAAAGAGTTCATAAATTAGACATACAAAAAATAAAACATAAGATTCACATTTCCAAATTATCCACAGAGTACCGAGTGGAGGGGGTTAATATACAGACTGAAAAAGTAGGTAAAACACCCCAACCAAATGGTTCATGCCGTCATCAAATAATTCCAACGTGCCTTCCACGTTGCTCACAACGACCTCAGAGGGGATGAGACGAGGCTGAAGACGTCTTCCTTCTCTCCAAAATCTGGTTTTATACTTACAGGAGAGGGGCAGCATCCATTCTGTTCACTTCTCCTCCAGCTAAAGGTTCCATCAGACTAGGCCTAGATGAAGGGCGAAAGTATCAGCGACTCGAATCTCTTTCGTGGCGGAGAAGTGGAGACAACCTCTGTTCTCCTGTCCTTTAGTGCAGCCCCAATAGCTCCTAAGTGTACCCTCGGAATGGCCCAGAGACTTTATCTTTTTCCATGATAAGCTCCTGAATATTGAACTAGACCACAGTATTCAGGGAAAACAGGGGCTTTAGCATTTTGAGCAACATAGTTCTATGTAACCTGCTACAAGCCAAACATGTTAGCATCACTAGCCACTACTCAAAAAATCCCAGTAGTACCCACCCCCTCAGTCCCTGGTACAATAAAAACCATGACCCCACATTTCCAATGTCCCCTAAGGGAGATGGTACCACATTTCCAGCTGAAAACAACTGAGTACCATTTCTCAGTGATGATGAAGCACGCTTAGATAATAGTCCCAGACCAAAACAACTGGTTCTTCATACAGGGCAACTCAAAAAGCCGCCGTCTTTCTCTTCTAAAGGGCAATGCTGGAGTTGGTAGAATTTGTCCTAAACCCTCAACAGTAACCAATGTCTGTGTCAGAAGCTATTCACCTGCAAGGGAGAATCAACAAACTTTATCCTAGAGAGGAATCTTCGCAGCTCCCCACGGCCAATTTTGGGGGTGGTTTCCTTTAGCTGGACCATCTGGCCCTCCATCAGTGCCCACCGTAGACTAAGCTTGCTGACCACCAGGGGCGCTGGGTGGCCTTTGGAGCTTGGCCCCGTTGTCCTGGTAACATAAAAGGCATCTTTCCAGAGGTCGTTAATTCCAACTGAGGAAGGACAGAAACAAGAGCAGCTAATAAGGACAGAAGACTTCCACTAACAGTACAGCGGTTTGGTTCAGCAACTAGATTCATTCATTCATTTATTCCTTCGTAATTCAGACAAGAAGTTTACTGAGCGCCTAACAGATGCAAGGCACTGAGCCAAACACGGGGTGTGCAGTGCTGAAGGACTGGATACCAGCAGGCCAGCACATTCTTTTGGGTCTTTGTACCATTTTTCCCCTGAAGCTGTTTCTAAGAAAGCCCCAGTCAGGAAGCCAGAGGCTATGCCAACTACGGTGACAAGGGAGCACAGCTAGAACTCCTAGACTGTCAGTATGTGGTCACACAAGCTATTACCCGAGTGTTCATTTTGCCTCATCTTTAAAATAGGTGTTGCAATAAAAATGATCTTGATTCTTAATTACTATTATTAAATGTTCATCAAATAACAATATTTTATGCTGATGTTGAAAAATAGTTCATTTAGATCCAATCACAGGATTTTGCAAGCTGGCATCTCTGGCCGCCACCACACACAAAGCCAGTGAATAGGTGTGCTGCAAGTTCCCAAAAAACTGAAAAAGCATTAGCTTCAACTTAAAAGCAAGTAAGTTTGTAAGGAGAGAGCGAGTCTTTGAATGGCAAGAGAGTATGGGAAGACATAAAGGAAACGTGCCAGTCTGGTCTTCCCCATCCCCGTGACCCCGCGCCCCCCCCTGCCCACACCCCCACCCCACCCCCGACACCGGCAGGAACAGCAGATTCCCAAGGGCAGCCTGAGGGGAGGAACCTGGGAGGCAGGGACCGCCAGACACTTACAGCCTAGCAGGCAGCAGTGGCTGAATTTCCAGGGCTTCACGTTTCCTGAATTATGGGGCCCCTAACACAGGATCCCAATTTTGCTGTATGATACTATTTAGATATGTACGTAAAGTAGAAGAATACTTCCAAAATGTTAACCGTGGGGATGAGTGATCAGAGTGTGGGCAATTTTTCTTATTTCCCTTGAGTTTTTCTTGTTCCCTTTGATTTTTCCGCCATTTCTGTGCAATGGGCATGTTTCCCTTCACTAGCCAAAGGAGGGTCTCCTACACCAATGCCCTCAAAAAACATTTGAAGTCCTGAGCTCCTAAAAGGGTCAAGAAACTATTATTTGTATTCACAGCCCATGGTGCTATGCCTGGCATACAGCTGATGCTCAGTAAACATCCGCTGAACGCACGGACACATGAATCAGTGCCCCTGGAACCCTGTAGGAACGGGACTGCATTTTCCCCTCAGCTTGCAGCAGATTCCAAGGGTACCAAGGGCACAGGTCCTCACCCTGTGAGCCTGGTGCTCTTCCCAAGGGAACACTCTGTCGGTGGGCCGGAGCGCCAGGAACACCCGGGAAAACAAAAGTGGCTCAGCACACGCCCTGCTGTCATCCGAAAGCACACAACCTTCCCTTGGTAGGACAGTGGTACTCTCACACACAGCCGGCACATTCTCCTCCTGTCTGTGCACACAGGCTCCCACTGTCACAGGACTCACCCTCTGAAGCTGTTACTGTGCCTGTGGCATTGGCCAGATCCAGAAGAATCGAGGGGAACGCTGGATGCAGGAGGTAAAGGTGGTGAAGGCTGGATGGCTCAGTTCCTAGGATGACATCCTGACGATGAGAAGCAAAAAAGAAAAGAAGGTGACTCTGCATTCCCACACGAGGGCCCTCGGATGAAAAGTGCAAAGGAGACGGAGTTTACTCATTTCTCTCATGTGCTAAGACCTGATCCCAGCTATGAAGAGAGAGAAACTCCCATATTTCAAAAGACATATTTCAAAAGCTCAAAACACTGACTAATCACCAACTTCAACAAACCACTACAGTTAGAAAATGCTTTCTCCCTTATAACCAAAAAAAAAAAAAAAAAAAAAAAGGAAATGTACAAGCCCCAGGACAGTAGTCTGATACAGAGGCCTTGCAGTCTCCTGCCATGGGAGCGCCCGAGTGCTACTCCATTCCCTGCAGCGGCCGGGGATGTTTGGAGGCAGTATCTACATACGAAAACAGCGTGCCAACGACATTTCCTCTGAGTGTCAGTCTCCAAACTCGCAAGAGCAGAACAAAGAAATGCACATTGGAACTTCCTTTAGCCGTGTAACTTCTGTGCAGGGAGGATATTTGGCAGGAGCACACACATGCAGTCATGCCATTGTTAAAAGCACAGAAACATCGGGCACAGGTTAGTGAATAGCTGCTCTACTGAGCTCCCTGAGAGAACCTCTCCTCCTCTGCTCGAGGAAATGGAACCCTGAGAAATGACTGACCCCCTGCTTCTGTATTGTCAGCACGGGAAGAAGTCCGCTAGGTGAGGAGAAATGTGGGTAGGAAGCTTGCTGCCACCACACACCCGACACATGCTCACAAGGCAGAAGAGGGCTTTTCCCACACACCTTTCAATCCCAGGCATGATGGGACAGTTCTCTGGCTTAGCTAACACGTCAAGAAAATAGCCAAACTCCTTCCTCACTGCCCACAGCTTAAGGCCAAATTCCTTGGCGTGAAAACCAAGGTCTTACATCATTTAACCCAAATCTGCCTTTCCCAGCCATCTTCTACAATTATTTACCTGCCGAAATCATGCTTCAAGAATGTCTGATGATCACCTAAACACATGCTTTACTTTGCTCTATCTACATTTGCCAATCTTATCCCCTCAGACTATCTAACTATCCTATCCAGCTCATTTCCTCATGTCAGAACACTTCTGGTCCTTAGGTTCCGACTTGAATGCCACCACTTTCATGAAAAGCTCTCTAATCTCCCCAGGCATAATCAATATCTTCGTCCTTTTGTGCTTCCACCTAAAATTCTGATTTGTACTATTACAACATTTGTAACATGCCTTTGTTTGTGGTTATTTTTGGACACTTACATTTGCGAGTCGTCTGGTCCAATACCCCATTTTATGAAATAAGAAAACCATGGTCACATGTTAGGGAAGAGCAGACTTAAGGCTATAATCTAGATGTTACGTCGATCTGATCCTCAGTATGAGGGAATATATTAGCGCCTTCATTCACGGATAAAGAGCACGAAGCTCAGAAAAGTTAAGTGACTAGTCTGAAAGCACACGGGTGGTGAATTCGGGACTCTTCCTCCTCAGGCTCCACCTCCCACCCCCTGCACCCCATCATCAGGGACCACCTGTCTTTTCTAGAGGGCCAACACTACAGAGAAGATGGCACCTGGCATATAGTAGGTACTGGTCAAGATGTATTGAATGAAATCAAGGTGGGTCTGTCTAAAAACTCACAGGTACCTCTTCTAGTCCCTGACTCATCAACCCCATCAGAATACCTCAGTGTAGCATTAAAGACTTTCTAAAATCTGCCTTCTATGTATTGGATCTTCTCTCCCATAATCTCCCCAAGGAAACCCTCAACGTCAGCCTAGACAGTGTGCCCTTCCCCCGACACTGCTCTGCTGTCCCCCTCCCCACACCCACTTTTCAGTCTCAGCTTACTCCTCTCACAGTCCAGCCTCACGCTCCGTGAACCTTCCCTGCCCGTTCCGTACAGTCATAATTCTCTCCAACAGCTGTAGCACCTGTGAATCATCTGTAAGTGTGGACCTAGGGTCTCGAGAGGATTCTCTATGCTTTATCCAGCCTCCCACCGTCATAGCCAGTAGCCAAGGCGCTGTCGTCAGCTTTGGCACTGCTTGGCGGAAAGGCAAAGGCACCAAGCAGAGCTCAGGAGGAAGCAGGTTCTGGTTTCGCCCACTTGAAGGCTGCTGTGTTCCACACCTAACCACTTGGAAGTGTGGCTGATCTGGTAAAACCTCCAGAGCCCTGCAGGGCAGCTACCATCTGACAAAGTGACAAAGGGATCCTCCCGGGCTCACTCACAGAATTGGGAGATGCAGCTGATAGCCCTTCAGCCCAAAAGAGGAAGACAGACTTCTGGTCTGAGGTAACTGCTGAGGTGGTTGGTGTTTTTTTCACGTGGCAGGGTACACTGTGATTCCAAGTAACAGAGCCAGAGTGCCCATCCACCACCAGCATCTGTAAACGAGAAGACAGTGAGTACAGCCTGTCCTCAGAAGGGCGGCGGGCCAAGAAAAACACACACACAGATATCCAAATAACATATATAACAGGTTGAACTTATTGGATATGAACAAATCAGGTGTTCAGAGAGCACTAAGTAACAACTAGGAAGCAGGACCCAATTTTCTCCAGCCTTTATTCCCATGCCATAGAGTTTAAAGGATCACAGAATTCTCAGGTGGGAAGACAACTGGACAAAACATCCTCTCCACCTCTCATTTTACAGATGAGAAAATGAAGGCTCAGAGATAGGAGGTGACCCAGATTGTTCCGTATTGATGACAGCCCTCGGACAGAGAGCCATTCTGCAGCGGCGGTGCTGAAACTGGATGCCGGCGGCAGCGCCTCATTCCTGCAGCTCCCCTCCCCTACTGCAGCAACACTTCGGGAACAATGATTAAGTGAATGCCATGTCCCACGCACTGTGCTAAGAGCTTTCCGTGTTGGATTCAATGGGTGTGATGGCATATGTAGCTCACCCCTAGGGTAGTCTCAAATTTAAAAGACTACAGTCTAAACAGGCGAAAAATAAATTAAGAGAAAATTTGCTCCTTTGTTGCATCTCTCAAACGAAAACTAAAGAAACTGAATTCATTATCCCTGGCAGCATTTATATCTCCTTTCACCACAAATACCTCACAGCCTGTCATTACGTAAAACCCCTCAGGAATTCCCCTCCCCTGTCAACTTCCAGCCCATGTCTTTCACCCTTTCTCCTCAGTGTCTCTGTTCTTCAGTGTGTGCAAAGACTATACCTCTTTCTACAATCCCTTCCCTATTTTTCCAGTCTCTCGAGTCCTGCCCTTCTCTGCCCACGCTCAGACTCTACCTCACAAAGGTCTTAGAACCACCTAGAGAGACAAACCCCTCTGAGCAGGCACAGAGGAAAACAGGAGAGCAGTTCGAGACTCCTTCCAATAGTCTTGGGAAGAAAAGAAGTCTAGAGACATCACACTAAACAATCTTTTCCAGTCACACATATTATTTCATTTAACTGTCACAATATCCTTACGAAGGTAGCAGACAGTACTGTGCCCCGTTTTATAGATGCAGAAACTGCAGGCAGGTGAAATTATGAAACTTGCCCAAAGTCCCCAATAAGTAGTGGAGCCAGGATTAAAACCCAAGTCCTAACCCGCAGCATCTCAGCCCTTATCCAACCTACTACATCCGCCCTTCTCCCTCAGTCTTGGTAGGAATGCCAATGAAAATTCTAATCTCCACCTGAAATTCCTTTGAAAGACAATCAGACACACACACACTCTCCTGTATAGCACTGTTAAGACTCTCCTTGAAGTGACTCTTAAATCAGCAGATCCATCTTCTACGCGTGACCAAATAACCCCACTACATCCACACCTCATCCAAATCTGCGGCCTTGCCTTCAAGGCCCACCACCAGCTAAGTTCATTCTGATCTCTGGCGGGAATGCCCTTCAGCCTATCCTTGTCTGTCCATCCTGCAAACCTCTTCTCCACACCTATGATTCTGCGCATCCAACCCCTGACCAACGTGACGCGTCTCGTGACTCCCTTCACTTGATCTGCTCTCTGCATCCCCGTGGCCCTGTGAGCCTCCATTACAGCATTTACCATGATGCTGCAAAGCTGTGTGAACAGGTACCCCAAAATAACTATGAGTTACAGATAGTGGTCTCCCCTTCAGGCCTCATCTCCACGAACATCATCTGTGTACCCAGCACAGAATTTGCACGCATTAGAGGTGATGATTAAGTGTGGGTTGAATTCTCTCTCAGGAAACAGTGTACAATATATAGTTACATATTTTACAGTGAAGACAAACCAAAAAGCTAGGTCAATTATTAAAAAGGACTTTTAAAAACTCTTAATTCTGCTTGTAATGTTAAAGAAATGAAAATTGTCTATCCAATCATTACATCCTCACAATATGCAATCTCACGTAAAATCAGGAAGAACTACTCAGTGTCCCGGGCACATGCCATGCCGTTCTGTTTCGGGGCCTGCGGTCTTGGTGTCCCAGACCTGGCATCCCTCCCCTTTCACCCCTCCTCACAGAAATACAGGTCAACTTTCAAGACACTGCTCATCGTTCCCTCTTTTAGAAAGCCCTCTATAACAACGCAGCCACCCTAAATAGCCTGCCTGCTCTGAAACCTCAGGAGTACGTTGTGTGTACGGAAGTATTATATTTCTTTATGCCTGCCTTTCCCCACCCAGGCACGTCAGCAAGGCTCCGACGGCCTAACTGTAAGTCAGGGTCCAGCGGAAGGTGCCCCTGTGCAGGAAGAAAGTCAGCTAGAAAAGCTGCCAGTGTTACAGATGTGAGCACGAATTGTAAGTTTTCATTTTATCCATTCAGCTAGACTTTGAGTCATTTTGAAGGAAGGGACCATACTTTTAGGCTGGTTTTTGTTTTTTTAAATTTTTTTTAAATTTTTTAATATTATTTTTAGACAGAGGGTAAGGGAGGGAGAAAGAGAGGGAGAGAATCATCAATGTGTGGTTGCTTCTCATGCATCCCCTACTGGGGACCTGGCCCACGACCCAGGCCTGTGCCCTGACTGGGGAATTGAACCAGCGACACTTTGGTTCACAGGCTGTTGCTCAATCCACTCAGCTACGCCAGCCAGGGCTTAGGCTGTTTTTATTTCTCCCAGTGCCTCGCACAGGGTTGCACACAAAGTTACAGTTTATATAAGCTTGATTAGTTTGAGTCCCAAGATTTTACCTTTTTCATCCCAATTCCGTCTTCTATCTGCAGAAGGAAGTCTAATGTCTGATCATCAGTGAAATACCCAGGAGTAGGCTGGCTACAAATGAGAACAAAGTAAGTGATCGACTGTGAATAAGAAAAAGGGGAATACAATGAACTCCTTCCCTCCCCTCTGCATCAGTTCCAGACAGCCAACAATTGTTATGGGCAGTTTTTAAACATAGGAAAGTGGATCCAAACAGCAAACGTGAGAAAGAGGACGCTGCAAACCTGTGTAGGCCTGGAAGTCTCAGTGTCCAGTAGGGTGTGAGATTCTGCCCCCGGAGCAGGACGAGGGCCTGTCTGGCTGTAATCAGGAGGTTGCTGCAATTGGAATCCGGTGCCTTCACCATCTGGAGCTGCTCGACACCATCACTGCATCACCAAGACCCCAACGTTAGTCTCTATCTTAGATGAGTTTCCTGACCCATTTATTTGGACTTTTTCTCTGGTCTGCGTGTTTGTATATACTCTTGTATTCACCTCCCATCATTAACAGAAGTCTGTCCTTCCAGCTAAATATCATTTTCCTAACCTTTAGAAACCAAGGATCCCTAGAAAATTCATTCCAGTTCATAAGGAACTCACAGAAGTGCCATCTACCTCTCACGCTGGATACTCTGGGAAAGAAAACAGAGCCAAAAAGAACAGGGAAGGGAGGTGGAGATCCAGACAGGAGGCCTGAAACTGTCATTAAGCTTGGAGAGCAACTCCTGGAATACACTTTATCGAATCGTTTCTTTCTCTGTACAAGTGGGACCATTTTATTTTACACCTCTAAAATTCACTGGAACAGCATGATACTGCCTCCTCAGAAAATGCATGAAAATGATTTGAAACTTCAAGTATTAAAAAAAAAAGAAGACAATTATTACCGAGGTTTAGGGTTAAATGGTTAAAATCCACTGCAGAGGACAGACAAACTACATGCTTTTAGTTAAGAAATAAACAAGAACAAAAAATAAGATTTCATGGGTGCTTATCCTCACTTCGGCCAAAATGATTCTTAAGAGAAAAATGCAGCAAGAGCAGGGCAGGTACTTCAGCACAGTTTTACAAACAGTTATTTTAAATACATCTATCTCCCTACCTGAAGGTCCTCCAGGCTCACCCTGCCCCACTCTGACTCAGAACCTAAACAAATATCCTTCCTTGCAACCTATGTGCAAGGGGGTCACGCATGGTCTCTAACACATGGATATCAACACATTACGTTAGCAAGAAAAGAAAATTTCTCACTCACGTTAACCAGATCAGAAGATGGTTATTACGGCTATCACTGTTTCCCCCCAAAACTCTGCCCACACATTCACCAGCCCAGCCAAACTCAGACGCTCCATGGTCTATGAGGGCTCAGGAGATCTGAATGACAAGGCGCTACCTGTAAATGTCAATCAGTTCAGACAGGTTGATGGATCTTCGCCTCTCCCACTCCGGCTCTTCTATCTGCAGAGGAGGTGGTGCACTGTCTCGATTTTGGGCCTGAACAAAAATGTCCCGCAGGGCGACAGCTTGGATATTTCCTAGCACAGGAAGAGTCAACACTGAGAAACTGAATTTAATAGACCTCTCCCAGGAAGAGGACCTGTCTAATACAGCCCACCCAGACCTGTCCAACACAAAGTGAACTGGGAAGTGATTATGCAGATGCTAAACAAAGAGTCTTCTCTTTACAGAAGGCAGCAAGGGAAAGCAGAATTAATAATCTGCAATTGGTCAGGGCAGGGAGCAGTCCCTACTCTAGGAGAGGAGGAAAGGGCTAGTGTCAGCAATTCCCAGGCTTTAACCCTATCTCCCAAAAGAGACCTAATTACATACATCAATGGGAAACAGTAGCAGAAACCAGCCTTGCTTCTTACCAAAGCCAAACAGGATGTAGATAGCCCCGTTTGAGGTGATGTAAACCTGAGGACCAATCAGATCCCCCTCTCCCACGATGCTGTATTTCACAGGTCGACCCACTGGACTCCCTGTCCGGCCAGACACCAGCAGAAAGCACAAATCTTGCTGAAGAATTGAAAAAAGGGGGTCCAGTCAATAGAAGCCCTACCACTTCCTAGTCAAATAGTTTCTCCACTCAGTCACTGCTTCACTGTCAGCTAAGGGTTCAGAAGCTCTTTCCAAAGTTGGAAAGCACCAAGCCAAACCCACTTTACTTTATTTCCCTCTAAGTAAGAGAGGCAAACGTTCCAGTCCCTCGTTAAGATATCTGCAAAGGGCATCTTTACCACAGCTGGGCAATTTTTCCGACGCACAGCTGTTGCTGATGAAGTCTCCTGAGACCAGAATTCTAGCCCAGAGCTAAAGAGCGGACAGCTGGCCCCGGGGCCTCTACTCTTGTACCCAGAAATTCCCAGTAATTTTTGGTCCCAACAAGCAGCAACGCAGTCACTGATCTCCAGCAAAACATTCAATGTCCGGCCTGGCCACTCTCAACCTTACTCTAAAGCAAAGACACACAGACTTTTTCTGTGAAAGGCCAGATGGTAAATATGTTAGGTTTTGCTAGCCGAATGGTTTCTACAGTAACTACTCGACTGCTGTAGTGTGAAAGTGGCCATAAGTAATACATAAATGAATAGGCATGACTGTGTTCCAATAAAACTTTATTTACAAAAACAAGCAATAGGCCAAATCCGGACTGCAGGCCATAGTTTACCAACCTCTGCTCTAGGGGATTTTCTTTTGGGAAGGGAGTTGGTGGTTGGGAAATATGAGGACTGTATTGATACGTGACTTCAGTAAGGATTTTGACAAAGTTGATCATCCTGAGTTCTTATGGACAAGGTAAAGACAAGTGATTTTCAGTGCACCCAGAGAAGGAGTCAATGACAACCCAGAGCAAGGTTTTATTGGGATGTCACAGCACTCTGCTTTTGTCCCAATCCTATTATCATTCCTGTCAAAAACTTGAATGAATAGAATTCAAGCTTATCACAAAGCTGAGAGGGACAGCTAATATGCTGTATGACAAACTCAAAATTCAAAAAAGTCTAAGGCTGCAAGATGTGTCAAAATCTGGAAGAAGTAATTAGACATTAATTGATTAATTAAAAGATGTGGATGTTTTAACTGAGTATAAGGAAAAACTGAGACTTAGAAAGGCCATCATGACCTCTGGCTGCATTAACTGAAATACAGAATCTGTATCATAAGAAGTAACAATTTTCTTATGTTGCTAAAACTGATTTTAGAAATAGAATACTATTTTCAGATAGGGGTGCCATATTTTAAAAGAGGTACGGACAAACTGGAGTACAAAGAGAAAGAAATAAAAAAAGAGAGGCCTGGACTACACGTAGCAGGAGGCACAGTACGAGAAATGGGGGATATTTAGCCTTTAGAGTAGCAGGCTTAGTGGGACAAGGTTAACAGGCAAAGGGCTTTCATGTAGGAAGAGGATTAGATCCACTCAGAGTAGCTCTATGGGGCCGACGCTGAACAGTGAATGGAAGCTATGAGAAGGAAGATTTCTCATCAATGATAGAATTTGCTAGACCTGGTCAAAAATGAAATGGACTGCTTCACAAATGAGTGATATTCCCATCAGCCTGAGTACTCAAGGAGAGGATGGCTGCCAATGAGTCTGGAATTCTGCGTCCAATTAAAGCATGCCATGCGGGGTTAACCATGAGCCTTTTAGGGCCCCTTCCCACTAATGTTCTAAGCCAAATCAGTTCCTCTAACCCCACACCAGGTCAGCTGTCCCAAGCCCACGTCACCCTAAACCAGATCTCCGAATGCAATCGCTCTAAGTCATAGACCTAATGTGCTTCATTCCTTGTGAAGAAAGACCTTCCATATCTGCAGCTTAGAGTAAACAGGTTCCTCAGCTTCTCTGGTGCTGGTATAGCGGTCAAAAGAGGTCAGTATAAAGATAAAGCTACTGCTCTAAACCCATCGCTTCTCCAAGATTTTTCTAGTGCAGTCTATCACTTTTTAGGCAGAATGGAGACTATTCCGTATCTGTACACTATTGTGCAAATCAGTAAATTCTGAGGCAAGTTGGGCACATTTTGTTTTTTGGTAGAGACAAAAGACGAAGGCACAAAGTAGGATTGGCAAGACACCTGTTCCTCTATTAGGGGCGACCTCACTATGAAGGGTCTCGAAAGGCCTAAAGCATTACCCCACCATCACCACTGGGGTCTAGGTTATAAACTTGTTTAATGTCTTCCTACCTGTAATTTCATTGAAAAGAAACCCCCACGCTTCCCACCTTGGGACCTTCAGAGAATCACTGCCTGATGGATGTGCTCCTGGAAATTTGCCCTAGACCCTGTGTTTACTCAGAGTGACTGGAATAAAAAAGATTATGTGAATAATTCCAGAATTCTTGGTTCAGTCTACTTCAAGACCAGCCAACCAGCTAAAGACAAACTAATGGAATGCACCCTTAAAACTGACTAGCCTTCAGAAATTCCCCCCTCCACCTTCTTTCCATTCATCTCGCAAACATCGGGGTCACCTGGCGTCCTAGGGCAGCGTTCCTCGCACACGTGACTGGCGGGGCACTTTAAGATAGTTCAGGGGGCTCTTGGCAGAAAGCCATAAACTACTGATATATTTTATTCTGTTGTAAATGGTAGTATTTGCAGATTGTACAACTCCACTCCACATATGCATTACGAAAATCACAACAGCAAACACAGTATCTATTAAAATTAAAATTATTAAATGAAAATGAGACCGAATGACCTGCATCCACATTTTTCTACAACTATTCTTTCCAAATTGTTCATTCTTTTGTCCACACACATCTCCTGGCAGACTTGCACTAGGAAGTCTTAGAGAGACTCTGATACAAGCTCCAAGAAAAACTGTGTGAATAAAAACTTAAAATAGGGACAATTATGTTCATTAATTCTATAATTTAGGGAGGAAAAATGCCTAAAACAACTTTACCTCGGCGGAGGGTAATCAGCTCCCGGGCACTGGAGGCCCAGGGAAGCACAGTCCAGGGCGCAAGTGAAGGGCCACAGTCCTAGGACCGAAGTCTGTGCGGCCACAGCCTACACTGCAACTCTTTTCTTTGGTCATTCTTGTTATTTCTTGCCCAACTTATACTTTTTTCCATATTTGTTTTATAAAATTTCCATCAGTCTGTCTTGAGTTTTATAGTTATAATAAAAGTTAAACATGATAACTAACAATACACACACATAGGCACTACTCCAGGCACTTTAAACACGTTAGCTCGACTTCCTTAACAATCCTGCCAGTAGATGTAATATCCCCATTGCACATACAAAGAAGGCAGGGCTTGGGTAGGCAGGGCTTTGATTTCTTCCACAGAGCTATGAAGTGATAGGGCGGAATCAAACACAGATCTCCCTGGCAGCAAAGCCCCACAGTGCCATAGTCAACGGAACCATAGTGAGGCTGAAAGGGAAATGGCTTCGGAATGATAATTTATCCATTTAATTTCGCAAAGCAAATTTATTTAAACCTAAGCCCTTTTGATAAGAGGTTTCAAGCAGCATTTATAATAACAACACTAAGAACTAGCTAAAGTTGAAGGATCCCCTATAAGAAACAAGGACCATTAAACATACAGCCTACCTGTGACTCCCCAACAGCCAGAACCACGAGATCTCTAACGCCATCGTCATCCACATCCGGCAGCACCACCCCTGGGGCAGGGAGTGTACTGTTGGGTAAGTAGTTTGGGTTTAAAGTCCAAATAGTTTTCCCTAGAGAAGGACAAATATGCTGATCACAATTACGGCTTTCTGCCCCTGGAAGAGGCAGCTGCGATGCCCCCAGGCCAGAAAAAAAACTCAATGGCTGAACTGGCTCCAACTCCCACTTCCTTTTTCCTTTAGTTTTTATCTTACTAAAAGGGGGGGAAGGGAGCAGGAGTGTGAGCTGAAACCCTCAAGTATCTAGCTAACAAACCTGTGTAATAATGTCACAACTAGATTTTTTGGATAAAATGAAGGCACTAAAGTCTCTCCAAGAGAGAGTGACACCAATAGACAGCCTGTCTGGATGACGGGGGAGGGCTAAGGGTGGGAAATAGGAGGGGTCTCCAGGGGAGACGGAGCTAGGCCATGGGAATGGAACCTGGAAGCCACTGCTACACAGAGTCACACTCCTGGGACACTGAGGGCACAGCGTGTGCAGCCACACAATACCTTCGTGAACCACCTGGGGTTATGGCAAGGACACTGAATTTCGATGCACTTCCCCAGGACTGTGAGGTCGCTTTGATCTGAGCTCCTGCTTTGCAGACACTCGGGCCCTGGTAAGAAGGTCCTGCTTGCGCTTACAGATGCCCTGCCCTCCCACTGAGGCGGGCCTCAGGGCTGCCTGAGAGGCTGCGTGGGGTCCCCAGGGTCCCTTTACTCAGGCTTTTGGTTCAGTCACTCTCTGCCAGTGGGCCCCAGGTATGGGCGACTTGATTCATATGGGGATTAGGGAATGGGAGGCACAGAGCTGACGGAGCACCATAGGAGTCTTCCCCATCAGCCATGATGGTGACAGGAGGAGGTTCTTACACTGGGCACACACAAGGCTAGCAAGATAACTGGATAAAGGAAAAAAGCACTCCTACCGTGTTCCAGTGCCAGACTGAGGGTGGGTCTAGGGGAAGGCAGGCACGTGTGCAATAGAAGTTAAAATGGTAGCAGGGATGGGGGTGCTGGACCAAAGAGGCCTGTCAATCTGGCTAGGGGAAAGAAGGGATTGGTCGGGAGGTGGACCCACCCAAAGCACACAAAAGTTTAGAAATTAATTGGTCATTCTTTGAAAGCACCTGGTCCATTCCACATCGAAACTAATATAAACCCAGGGGAAGAAAGAAACTCTCTCTTGCTCACTGCTCACTGCTTGGGACCTGCACTCAGTGCACTGGCCTGTCTCCATGGGCCACGTCACTTTGGCAGTCATGTGGCCCATGGCCACCAGGAGGGAGTCTCTGTCTCTCTCACTGACCTAGTGGAGCTTTCACCAGTGCGTTCACCGTGCTCTCTGGCCCAGAAGGATGAGAGCTTGTGGCCCTAAAAGCGGCACGGCCAATGGCAGTGCCAGCTCCACACAGCCTCCAGGAGGGAGCCTGATGCCAGGCTGCTGCTGGAAGCAAGATGAGCTGCCTGGATGATCACTTAGCAGCCACCTCGGGCTCCACAGGGTGGCACTTTAAAATGGAGCGAGAACTCTGGGCATTCTTTTTGGAGCCTTTTGTTTAGGTCTTGCTGATGACGGCTGCGCTCTGCCTGGTTTTTGTGGAACAGATGAGCTTTGAGACAGGGAGCCCTCTGTTCTCTCGGAGCGTTCGGCACCCAAATAAAAAAACCTTTCCTTTCTCAACAGTTTCTCTCGAGTTTGCCTTCGGGTGGCAGAGGGCAGCTGAACCCCCATATCTGTTTGATAACAAGAGGAGTCCACTCACCTGGGACAGAGGAATTGATCTGTTAGAGGTTATTACAACTATTAAGGAATCCCCCAGGGCAGCCAACCAGAAGACTTTCTCTCCTAACATGTATTCACATGAGTAAAGAAATTACAGATTTTCGAGATGATCTCAATTCTAGTGTTAACTCCCATTCATTTTTTTTTCTATTCAGAAGTACCCAACGACCAAACTCCAAACTCTAAAACTGGGAAGGATGAAATTTATTCAGCTTCACTTGAGTCCAAGGCATTAACAAGCATACTTGCAATATACTATGACTCTGTAAAGAGCCTTCATTATGAGTGATTCTTTTTCATTCCTTTTGTCATGTATATCTGAATGCAATAAGAAAATATAAGGCCGAATCAACATGCCTCAAACCTTACTTTCTTCACTGACATATTTTTAAGTAGTTAATGCCCAAGTTTACACATGGACCCTATACATATCAAATATAAAGAGCCAATGCCCAGCTGTCTTTTGTGCAAATAACAGAGTAAGAAGACTATTTGGAAACCAAAGGCCTTAAGGGAGTTTCTGTTTGGGGTAAATCATGGATCGCGCACTCGATCTGTTACCTCTTTCTGTTATCTTCCTAAATAACACCTTCCAAGCCAGTGAGTGGGATTTTCTACCATGTGAGAGTGGAAAGGTCCCTCACTCACCAGATTGTTCTTATCTGAGATTATGGCTCATTGGAGCAGAGATCTTTTATGGCAAATGATCTTTACCTGATGTCGCATTGAATGCGCTGAACATCTTGTGTGTCCCTGTCACGAGGCAGATGGTCCCGGCCATGCTTCCTGGCGTCAGATCCAAACATGTAATATCTCGAGCCTCCTCAGGGAGGGGACTAGACCAGAGTGTGCTGCCGTTCATCCCCGAAAGGCACACGAGAATAGCAGTCGGCCCTGAGACACCTAAAAGCATACAAAAGAGAGAAGAAAGGAAAGGAGGCAGAGAAAATAAGAGGTGGAGATGAGCAAGAGGCCAGAAAACCAAAATAAATGGTGGGATGGCAGCAAGTCACACCTGTGTACTCAGTTCCCTCCCATATTCCTGGCAACAAGGTCTGAAAACAGAGTGCCTGTCATGTCTGCTCAACACATCTCTCGTCAGGACCAGAGCTGTGGATCTCCTCCAGGTAGCCTTATATAACTCTACTCTAGCACCTCTCCCAACACATTTGTTTCCATGTCTGTCACCTGAGTGTCACAAAATACTGATATCCGTAAGGACAAAGGCTGTTACATTAATTTCTGTACCCTCAGTGCCTTACAAAGCACCTAATAAGTAGCAACCAATTATTTTCTAAATTAAAAAAGGAGTAAAAAAATCAAGAATATGAAAAAGTAGTTATTATGAACTATAACACAAAAAAAAAAACAGCAAGAAGGAAAGGTATGCTCAGAAAAGTGAGGCTAAACTAGAATACCTACAGAGCAGGGAGCACAATACCTGAACTCCAATCATCACTAGCAAATTCTCCCTGAAAGCAGGAAAAAAAATTTTTTTTTAATAAACCTGAAGATTACACTTAGCAATGATCACTAGGTCTTCCTGGTTTAGAGTTCATTGAAATCAACTGATTTGGCCCCAGTCAGGAATACTTGGGAAAACTTAATACCTAAGCCCATGGAGAGCTGGTAAAGAATTGGAGAAGCTCTCCTTTTTAATGAGTAATATTTTATGTCAATTACCATAGCAAATAATAACCTTCTCTGGTGCCAGGTTTACATTCACTTTCAGTATGGGATAGTGAACCACCTCACACACTTTGCACCTCTAGCACAGCTCATACAGCTTCACAGTACCTACTTCTCAATGCTGCTGATTAAACGGACAACCTAAAAACAAGGGATGAACTGTAGCTCACTGCTTCAGCCTTGGTTACCAGATGCAGTGATACACATGACAAATCATGGTAATAAATGTCAACATCCAGACTCCTCAGGGAAGCTGTGATTAACATATTGTGCTGTCCTTCCTCCTTCAGGACCCTACCGACTCCACATCAATTCTTGGACTCATCTTTTTCTGGAGGATGATGGGTTATCCCTTCCGCCACTGCTCTGTGACTGCTTGAGGCAAAGACCACACTCATTTTGTTTAGCTCAATATAACCAGCACAGCTCAACGTGAGGAAACACAGCAGGCATTCAATGCACATTTATTGAATGAATGGATGAACATTCATTCAACAGAACAAAAAAACACAAAAACACGATCCTTCTTATGCTCAGTAGCACAGATCTTTGAACCCACTGTCTGGAGTTCTGTGCACAGCAGTTTGATATAAGGGTCAAGAAGATGAACTCCACAGCCAGATTCCCAGGATGTGGAATGTCTACCAGGAAATGATGGCGCCCCACTCTAGCATTTACCAGCTGGGAGACACTGGGCAAGTTCTTTAGCTTCACTGTGTCTCAGTGTCACGATCTGAAACAGGCTAATAATATTAGTCTACCTCATGGGATGGAGCTGAGGGATAAATTCATCCATAACACATGTGATGGACTTACAATGGTGCCTAGCACGTAGAAAGTACCATGTGTTAGCTGTGTTATTATTTTTTACAATCTATGGCCAAATCAGGCTGGTTCATACTGTGCGCAACCAAACCCGTGACCTTGTCATTATGAGAACTGATATGTAGCAAACATGCAAAATACCAAATGACACACAAAAAACATCTCTAAATCTGAAAGTGGATGGGGAGAATTTTTACTTCGAAAGCTACCTAATGAGCCATAGGCGGAAAAAAATAAACAACTCAGGGTCAATCATGTAAACGTCAGACTCTTGCCTGGAGGTTCTCTTCGTAACAGAGCTATGCCCAAACTGCTTCTGCACAGTGCGTGAGCCCCAGAAAGGTATTTCCAATAACATCGGAGAGGCACACAGCCTAAAGTTCTCTAAAATGGACCTAGATTATTAAGAAGTAGTTACTAAGGGCATCCTCAGCCTCAAACTTCAGTTCCTGTATCGGTTTACACGCTATAGTTCGAATGCACTTTAATGGAGGCTGCAAGGCAGACCAAAGCTCCCGGGTACCTAGGCAGAAGCTGCGGCACTTTTGTTTTTCCAGTTGACGCGTGTAACAGCTGGGGTCTCGGGAAACAGCACAATCAGTTAGGGTAGGTTGTGAAAGGTCAAGTCCAAAGACAAGATGTGGTTAGGCACAGGGAGACCCCCCAGGAACAGCGCAGTCCCTCGGAACTGTTACTGTTCCCAGGCCCAGAGGGACAGTGGAGGAAGTGATTACTGGAACCCAGAAACAGAAAGTCCTGTAGGAGGACAACCTTGACAGAAGTTGTGACCTGTGATCAAGGATGTAACCGGACTGAGGTATGGCCGGCAGGGAGGGAGCCGCAAGAATACACGCTCCCTCCTCACTCTCCTCCTCTCCTCCAATTTCTTGTCTGTGCTTCCCACTGGCCCAACCCAACTGGAAGTCCACAGGCAAGGGTGACCCTTGACATAACCCACATGGGTCGGCCTCGCAAAGCAGAGAGCAGAACGGAAAGCAGGGACAAAGGAGGACAGAGAAAGAGTAACAGGAAAACACCCAGCCAAAATGTTAAGTGTGAAAAATATACCAGTGCATCAACAAAAGCTTTCATGTACCAAGGGATGGGGAGGTAGGACCGTCAATGTTCATTATAATCCAAGAGGCTGAGGGAAACTGACTGGGAGAAAACTCAAGAAACCTAAAAACTAATGCTGAGCACTGCAGGTACGGGGGCAAGGCACTTCCTCTCTGGATCTCAGCTTCTTCACCGGACTGGTGACCACTAGAAGTTCCTTCCAGCTACAGAGCTCTATGATTTCTTGCAAGGAGCTTTACTTAAACACAGGAACTTGCTGATAGGGTTTACCTTGCATGACAGACCCATGTGACTGATGCAGACCTTTTTCTACAGTGCCCCTCAGAAGATGCTTTTGCTTAGCTCACAGCCCCTCCAACCAACGAGCTCCTCCGGTAGCAGCCTCTTAAAGTCCCGTCTCTTACCGACTGCACTCCCATTCCTTGAAGTTACAAAGGAGAGAAGGACATCACGCAGGCCATCGCCATTCACATCGGCCAACTCCAATGGAGACAGGTCCCCACCTGATAAACACAATTGTAAAAAATCGTTAGCAAGTTACCACAAACTGATTAAAAAGGAATGAATACATAGGGCCAACACTACCATAAAAATCAGGTGGACCTTTGGTTTTTAGATAAGAGAGTGTAGACAAGATTCTGCCTATACCTCTCACTAAATACAAGTGAAATCCCTGGACATTATACATAAAACAAATATAAGAAGACTCTGGAAGGTGGTGAGAGGGGAGACCAGCTAGGGGCTGTGAGACCCAAGGAATGACAAGGTGATGACGCCTCTGGGGGGGTTTTTGGCCTCATCTGTCTCAGACTAGGTGCTGCAGAAGCTGGCAACCCAGGAATGCCAACAGGAACACACAAAAAAGCCTCCAGAAAAGCTGGCTCCCCTGGCCTGGCAAGACAGAAAAGTTTTAGATAATAACCGCTCTAGTCCAGCGAAACGACACAGATAAAACTGTGGTCCCACCCCCACAGCAAACGCCAAGTGGGGAGCCTAGGCTTTCACCCTTGCTCGGTGGTAACAAGGCACCCCCGCCTCCTCCACCAGGGTCATGGCAGAGAAAGCCAGGTGGGGAGCCAGGACTTTCACCCCCTAGCGGCACTAAGGCTCCCCATGTACCCAGGAAGCCTCTAGTTCTAGCCCACCCAGTACTAATGAGGGAGCCCCGCCCCCCCTTTCTCGCCCCCACCAGGGTGGTGTCAGCAGAGTCCTAGTGGATGCCTGGACTTCCATCTCCATCGGGCAGTGACTACCACCCCGCCCCCCACCCGTTGGCCAAACCAGTGCAGAGTCAGAGCGTGCCTGCCAAATGTGAGAGCACTCACGCATGGCTAGTGGAAGCATAAACTGGTACAACCACTAGCGAAAATTTGAGGTTGAACATGCACATACCATGTGACCCAGCAATTTCACTCCTAGGTTTAGGCCCTAGGGAAATTCTTATACACCGCATCAGGAAATATGTACAATAATCCTCCTGGCAGCATTTTTTTTTTAAATGGAAGCCACCTAAATAAATATCCGTCAACAGTAAAACGGATTAATACATCATAAGACAGACATACCATGGAAAATTACACAGTGGTTAAAATGAACAAACTCTAGCTACAGCACCTCAATTTGGATGAACCACAATAATATTTTTTAATATGTTGAACAAAAAAGCCATTCGCAGAAGACTACATGATTACATTTATATAAAATTCAAAACCAGGCAAAATTAGAGACTATATGGTTTATGGATACATAAGTGGTAAAACTATAGAGTGAAAAAAAATCAACTCAGGAGAGGAGGAGGACATAGGAGGGATACTTGGGGATTTTGGATGTCATTATGATGTCTTATTTCTTAAATTGGGTGTTGGATATACCAAAAGTATGTTACTAGTTTTTACACTGTATATAAATATTACAAGAGCTCACTTAGAAAAATCAAAAAAGAAAGGAAGGGATATTCTATACAGTAGAAACAGAACTTAAGTTACAGTCACCCAATTTCGCCTTAAGAGAAAGTAAAGATAAGAACACAGAACTCATCAGAAGCTAATTCAACTAGGATCACAGGAATGTCAGAGATAAAATATTTCTAGATTGAGATAACACAGGGGTGTGGGAATATTGTAGGGGAAAGAAAACTGTTCTTCAGCCCTCTTAGTGTTTCTAGGTAGGACTGACATAAGACAGATTAACAAGAAAAGCATTTACATTTTATGTAACAAAACTGTACATGTACTAGAAGTCCCACAGGAAAATGAAGATGCAGTGGTGACTAGGCCTAAGTGCTTACATCTCAGGTTCAATAAAAGCAGCAACTGTAGACAAGTGACTGAAATATATATGGAGGTTAGAGGAAAATAAGAGATATTTTAAAAAGGTCTGTTTGTACACATTTCTCTTGGCCTCTACTTCCTGTCTCTGGTGGTGAGAATGTTTCTTTCCTTCTGGTATAGGAAGAACATCTCTCATGTGGGAGTTTCATCTCTTGATTTTAGGAAGAATCGAAGGTCAGAACCTTCTTGCATCTGCTGTTGTTCAAGTGCCTTTAAGTCAAAATAATCAATATGCCAAAGCAACATATTTTGGGGTGGTATGTTCTGAGCCCTTTCAGCTTAATGCCGTTTACAAGAGACAGGACTGCTCACCACTGACAGTTGAGATGTAACCCCCATTCCTGACCCAGAGTGAGCTATTTTAAAGAAACCTGCTTCACAAGGAGACAAAATAGCTAGAATGACTTGGGCAGCACCATCTAAACTAACCATTAGAAGCAAGAAAGAAAAGTTGCTGCAAGAAAGAAAAGTTACTGCAAGAAAGCAACTCTCTTTTACTTGAAAAGAAATTATTTTAAAATTCAAATTAGGTCAGGTTTCTATAATCAACGAATGCCTGAAGGTCCTACAGGGGCCCTGGCTTCTGGTCTGGGTGGGCCTTGAACCTTACTTTTCTCTTAAACAGCCTATCCTGCAGCTTTGCTCTCCCACTACAGTGCTGGCTGCAACAGGAACCCAGCAAACCAATGCTCTGTCCCATCTACGTCAAATTAAGACCAACACCAACACCTCTTTCACCGAGTGCCCCTCCCCTCTGGCAGCCACCAGTCTGTTCACTGTGTCTATGAGTCTGTTTCAATTTTATTTGTTCGTTTATTTTGTTCTTTAGATTCCACATTAAAGTGAAATCATATGGTATTTGTCTTTCTCTGACTGACTTATTTCACTGAGCACAATATCCTCTAGGTCCATCCATGCTGTCACGAATGGTTAGTTTTCATGCTTTTTATGGTTGAATAATATTCCAATGTATTAAGAAGTACAAATTGGTGATCACAAAATAGTCACAAGGATGTAAAGTACAGCACAGGGAACATAAGTCAATAATATTGTGATAACTATGTATGGTGCCAGGTGGGTACTGGAAACATCAGAGCAAACACTTTGTAAAGTGTATGATTGTCTAACACCGAAAACCAATACAAAATAATATTGAAGGTAAGCCATAATTGAAAAATCAAAACTTTAAAAAGCCAACAGAAACACAACAAAGCAAAGATCTTCCAAGTTTTTTGAGCTCTATCAACCCATCTTTTTGTTTGATTTCAAATATTAAGGTCCTAAAGGCACCCCTACACACTCGGGGAGAAATGCTCTATGACACGCACTAATTTTTAAAGACTTGGAGGAAACTCTCAATGTAATCAGAAGCTTTATGGAACTAGGGCTGAAAATCCTAGCACTCACCTCCCTGGGGGTCCAGGTGGCGGCTCCAAGTGCTGTGCAGATCCCTGGGGGGACAGGGGATCAGGAAAGCACACACGAGCACCAGGACCATTGAGATCACCAAAGTCAGCAGGAACACGGACGTGCGCACGTAGGACACGATGGAGGAGGTGGCCTTCTGCTCCAGGCCTCCGAGGGATTCCGAGGGGTACCCCTCAGTGGTGACCTCCGAAAGCCGAGGCTTTGCAGCCCCTGCAACGTCAGCATCTGAGTCGGGCTCTGGTGCCTCTCCCAGAGGACTCTTCCCATTTTTGACCCCTCCGTTCTTCTGCTGCAAGTCAAGCACGAGGTCATCTTCACTCTCATCACTGTCGGCCTGCGTTAGGGGGTCATACTCGCCTAGGTCGGGGCTCTTCTTCCCTGAAAAAACAGAAAGAGAAGCTTCAAGGAGAACAAGGAAGGAGAAACCCTCACCGAGCACATGGCAACTCGAAACACCTGGGAAAACATACAGAACTAAACAAAATGAAACAAGGCTAGATTTACAAGCCAGGACCTTTGGCGGCTCTCTAACATAGGTGCCAGCACGGAGGAAAGAATGGAGGGGCAGGGGGAAATCACAACGAAATCTTGAATTATTGCTTGCATGAATTTAAGAAATTGGAAAGGAAAAGAGAAAGTAAATTTCAAATAACCTTTTAGGTTTTTTGCTTGTTTAAAACCTCTCTTAATTTGTTTGAATCTCTCTAATGAAAAAGATGACGGCTCTTATATCATCGACCTTCCACATGCCTAATGTGCGTGTTTTCTTAGGTATGTGGTATTCCCATCTTTCCTGGGACTCCCTAAACTTTTAGAATAATTATTCTCTCTATGTTGCCTCTCTCAGTCCAATATTTGTGGCTTCCCAATTGTTTGTATGAAACAACTTAGAAGATGAACACTAAATGCCACCGGGAGACGTTTCACTGGAAATTCACTCCTGAGAACATTCCTGGGATTCTGATGCCCTTTCAAGTACATGTTTCATTTAATACTGTTTATCTCTAAAAATGCTATTCTGAGCACGTGTTCTGGGAGGGCTGGGGTTGAGCAGGAACACAGAGGTAGAGGACTTGTCTTGAAGCTTACACAACAAGGATCTGTTTTTACTTAGGCCTTATGTTTATTTGGGGTGGTGAGGAGGTGGAAATTATAGGAGGGCTCACACAAACCTCCTCCCAAGCCATCCCTGGACCCTCGCACCAATGACAGGATGATTTTATGCCTTTATTTCATATTATAACCAAGTAAAAACCAATAAAAAGTTTCCATTTTTGGAAATTACCTGCTAAGCTGTTACTAATGCAAATGCTGCTAAATGTTTTGTTAAGAAGAAATATAAAAATCTAATTTAAAAGGGAAAAAGAAGAATTCTTGATGTTAATCTCTGCCTCTGGTCACTGTGATCTTGGTGATGTCACTTCATATATTATGTCTCAGTTTGCTCAAGACATGAAATGAAGCAATAAAACACTATATGGGAAGTAAAATCGTTTTTAAAAAATTGATTTTAGAGAGAGAAGTGGGGGAGGGAGAGAGAGGAATATCACTTTGTTGTTCCACTTATTTATGCAATCAATGGTTGATTCTTGTATGTGCCTTGACTGGAGATGGAACCCCCAACCTTGGTGCACTGGGACAACGCTCTAACCAACTGAGCTACCCGGCCCCAGCCCCGTCCCGTGGAAGAAAAATCTTCAGTGTAAAGTTTAGTGTTTGGTACATAGAAAGTTGATAAATGTTTAATTAAAAAATGAACATTCCAGCGCTGGTTGGGTGGCTCAGCTGGTTGGGGAGTCATCCGGTACAACAAAAAGGCTGTGGGTTCAAGCCCCTGTCAGCAAGTCAGGGTGCGTAAGGGAGGCAACCAACCGATCCATGTTTCTCTCACATCAGTGTCTTTCTCCCTCTCTCTCCCTCTCTCTTCCTTTCTCTTTCTCTCCCCACCCCCTTCCGCTCTCTTTCTAACATCCATAAAAACATGTCCTTGGGTAAGGATTAAAAAAAAATTAAAAATTTAAAAAAAAACAAAGGACCCACATCCACTTTCAGGGGCAATAAACTGGTAAGTGGCACAAGAAGCAAAGAGAAGTAAATGTTAAGTCAGCATGTTGAGGCCCTGTGACAAACTGGCAGCCCCCTGGTAGCTGGGATAGTGATATCCACCAAGGAAGAGCGGTTGGGAAAAAAGGAATCTGAGTTAACAGGCCTATATTAAATTCTAGCTTCCAATTGCCCTAGTTCACTCCTCTGGCCCCACCCAGCCTCTGCCCGCATGTCGGCCAGTAGTGAGTCAGAAAACAACTGCCCATATAAATATGAATTAACAATCAAAAAGAAGCCATCACTAGTAGTCATTCTTTAAGATACTACAAAGTTCTACAAATATCCCAGAAAGAAGTTACAACAAAACATCAAACAAAATCAACTAAGGAACAAAAACTAGACAAATGACACCATGAAATGCAAGAAATGATGAACAGATACTTCCCCACGGAATCTAAGAAATTAAAGAAAATAGCCTTCTCTGAAACAAGAAAAAAAATGTTATATTTCTAAGGAGAAATGGCAGTTCAATAGAGAAGATGACAAGTAAACAAGCGGGGCACAGAAAAACAGGAGACAATAATAAAACAATTTTAGAAAAGATCTTTGTCGGGATCAGCAAAAATAACAAACACGCTGAAAATAGAGACAGTAAAGGACAGACTGGTGGAAGTTAAGAAAAATGAAATGGAAATAACAATGGCTGGCAATTCCGAGCCCTTAATATGCACTCTTTCAAGCCCTTTTACTGTCTTTTCTCAGTAAGTCTTCATAACAGCTCTTTGAGGTAGGCATACTATTATCTCCATTTTAAAAATGAGAACACTGAGGTTTGGAAGTCTAACTAACTGGTCCATAGCTAAACAGCAAGTAAGTGAGAGTTAAAGGATTCAACCCCAGGCAGTCTGGCTCTGAAATCTGTACTGACAACCGAAGTGCTTCCCATAGAAATGAACAAGGCTTTTCATAGGCTCCCGTGGAAAGAGAGGGATGGCCACAGAAAACAAAGATGATCCAATAAATGCGTAACTGAAGAGAGCGGTGGGGGGGGGAACGGAACCACAAACAGTATTTAAAGATATACAGCCCTGGCCGGTGTGGCTCAGCTGGTTGGAGCATCATCCCATAAACTGAAAGGTCAGGGGTTCAAATCCCAGTCAAGGTATACACCTAGGTTGTGGGTTTGGTTTCCAGTTAGGGTGTGTATAGGGGCTGTGAGTGGGTCAACCAATAGGTGTTTCTTTCACACGGATGTCTCTCTCTCTCTCTTCCTCTCTCTCTGGAATCAAAGGATATATCCTTGGGTGAGGAGTGAAAAATAATAGTAAAATAAAAGATATACCAAAAAAAGTTCCTTCAATAAAGCCAGGCCTAAAACTGCAGAATAAAGAATACAAAGAGTCCCAAGAAAAACTGATACAGAATAATCAATACTGAAACATATTCTAGTAAAGTCACTGAACTTCATGGACAAAGAAAGAATCGTATGAGCAGCCAGGCCAAGGGAAAAAGTATCAAGTCACTAATGACGGGAACAAAAAGCAGACTGACTTCTCCACAGTAACACACATTCCTAAAAGAACATGCCGCAATATGTAAAACTTCTCAAAGGAAAAAAGATCATGCCACAATATATAAAAGTTCTTGTGAAGTACAAGAACTGTGATCCTGACACATTTCTGAAGTATAAAGGCAAGCATGCAAGAACTCAGAGGCTATCTTACTCTTGCATTTTTCTTTTAAAGATCATAGAAAAATGAGGAACAGTTCTTGTCCAAACTCTTAAGATAAATGTTTACTTTTATACTATTAATAGTACATATTTTTCCAGACAGTTCAAAGACAAACCTCAGCTTATTTATTACAGACTGCAAGTTTTTATTAGAGTGCTCCTAAGTAAATGTTTTTTCCTATATATGTTTCACAGAAAGACAATAAAGGTATATAAACATTAATTCTTTAGGTCGAGGAGCTAACATCAAAACCATGCTACTAAGTTCAGGGCACTTTAGCACTCTCTTTGCTGATGATTTCAGCTACCACCTACATCTTTAACCAATAAAAGGTTTTCAAAGAATAAGGGAGAATACATTGATTTCACAATACATCAATACAGATGAGCTTTCCAAAGCTGTAACTTTCCCCATAGGAAGACTGAGGACACTAGTTACATACCATTCCCAAAACTGTATGGAGGAAACATAAACAGGAAAGAGATGCAACTGTACCATCTCCAAAGGTTTCCAAGAACATAGACTATAATGTATACTATTCTATGACATGTACTATACTTTACATAGACTACACTACACGCTCTATTACAACTAAAGGTACATAATTCACATCATGGATTAGTTTATCCAGGCAGGGCACATAATCATTCTAAGTTACACATAATAAAACAAATCATTGCAATAACGTATGCCGATGTTCCTTTCAGTGTTTGACCTTCAGACTTTAAAATGAACTAAAAAAATATACACTTAAAAGATAAACAGTCTCACAGGCTGCTTTATAAATGTCACATTGTTCTGTTATTAATTAACCTTGTTCTATGCCATGTGAGCCAGACATCTTTCCATCATGAGCTTAGTGGAAGCGTCTGAGACTGTGAAATACGTCCCCAGTCACGGTTCTTTCTTCATGAGATTGAGGACATCTGTCATTAACTCACTATTACCTCGGCCTTCCTTCAAGAGTCACATTCATAAAAGGTCATGGTGTTGATGATAATTATAATAGCTAACACTTATTGAGTAAGTAACATATGTCAAAGGTTAACAAACCTCTCGAGTATACCCATCTCTTTGACTTTGCCAAATAACCCCATGAGGTCAATATGTAGTAGAGCGTGTGGAATACAGTGAATGTTCCACAATAATATCATTATTACACATAAAGAAACCAAAGCACAAAGAGATTAAGTAATTTATCTGGTAAAGGCTGGATTTGAATCCAAGCCTCTCTTATGCTCTTAGCTGCCATTCTATTCTGCTTCCTTACACATAAAAATACGAAGGACACCATTGTGGCAATCATGTCGCAATATATACAAATATTGAATCATTATGTTGCACACTTAAAACAAATATAATGTTATTTATGTCACTTCTGCCCCTTTAAAAGGAATAGTGAGGAAGTTAACTAAGGTAACACGACATAGTAACCCAAACAGGACTGCAGCCTCACAATCCCAATTACAATGTATCTAAAAACAGCTAAAAGAAAGCCAATTTTACTTAATATAAAAGCTAAAATCTGTATTTTGGGTGGAAAAGAGAAAAGGCAAGAAACAACTGAAGTACAAGCGAAAAAACCCAAAAACCTCAAAACAAACAACCAACCCACATCACATAAAAGAATATATGGCTAATCTGGGCATTAAAGTTTCAAACTTACTCGACTGCCCAGGGCAAGCTGCTGTGCAAACACAGGCCCAAGGACCAGACCGTGTTTTCTTTACCCTATCAGATGACCAAGTTACTGCAACTGAATACTCCAGGGAGTAATAATGCCACCACCTCAGAATGTGAGAATGCAGGAGAGCTCAGGAGTTTGAAAGCAAGATTTTCTTGCATTCCCTTCCTCAGAAGGTAACTATTACCTATGCTGGGGGTGAGGGGAGAGGAACTAAAAGAAAAAAGAAACAAAACTAAGTATGTCTGATACCCTCTTTGGGAGGATATCACCCTACACTAAGGATACACAAGGCTGCTCTCTTCAAAGTTAATCAATCCTGCAGGTACAGGGACATTTCCCCCCTTTCATCTCAATGTGACATACACATTCCAAAACAGATATCATCAATGTTCTTTCCAATGTTCTAGTGAGCCCATGTGGGGAAAAATAAAGTCTTAGGTCATGAAGAATGGAGACAGAAATGCAAATTCATGTCAAATCCATACCCAACGCAGTCATCCATGGCTCAATGTGCCAGACTGCAACCCCTGCACCTTATGCTGAATATCCACCAGACACCCAACTAGCCCTTTCTAACAATGCCAGTGAAAGCAACTGCTCTTCCCACTAACCCCTAAAGTTAACAGCAAGTAATTATACATTAATGTTTAAAAATTATTTAGATAGAACCATGAAATGTTTAAAGCCATAACGTTTAAATTTTACTTGGGCAGAATAAAAGATATCTTTACTAAAGTAGCAAGTTCCTACCAGCACAGTTCCATTCTGAAGGTTAAAAACAAAACAAGCAAACAAAAAACTTCGAACGGCTGTCCAAAGTACTGAGTTGGCTCTGGAAGTTGTCATCACCACTAGGGCCTCTTTAAAAAATATTCCATACTTTATCTACAACTTGCAATTGCCCAATCATTTCCCTCCTAAACGGTCAGCAGGGACGGCCAGAGGCTAATTGGAATCAAAAGGCTAGGGTCTAGCGTTCCCAGGCCCGGGGCATTTTCGCCAATACTGCTTCGCCAGAGGTGGATTAGGTTGGCTGAGGCCCCAGGGACAAAAGAAAATATTGGGCCCCTTAAAACAAAGAGAGAGACGGGGAAAATAAATATACATGTTTAAAAATACATATTTTTAAAACCATAAACGAAACAAGTACATATCCACAAACTAATTTACATCCCTGCGCATCTGCGTATATCCTAAGTCTGCACTGCAGGAGAACCTTAATAAGTACAAAGTAGCAAATAACGATTCCACCGCTCAGAACTATAGCACAGTCACACTGGGCCTATGCAGGGTAGTATGTGTGTAGTATACAGCGTAGTAATGAAATTATGAAAAAAGCGAATATAAACATACTATCAGGTTTTACCACTGACTGTAAACTTATACATAATTAAAATTTCACATATAAAACCAAACTTGGTGTCACTTGAAAAAAGTATAAAGTTGGGGTTTTGCGGGGCCCTTCAGAAGTCCGGGCCCAGGGCATGCACGCGGTGTGCGCGCTGTTAAATCTGCCTCCAAAGCTTCGCCGCTTTGAACAAGTCAATTAGCCAGCTCACTCCCCTTTTCCTCTTTTGTAAACTCCGAGAGAAAATACCCATCAATGAGAAGAGAGGCAGGCTGCAAGGGGTCACACGTCGTCCGGCCGCCCCCGCCTGCCGCTCAGGTGCAACCCGAGAGAGAGCTGAAGACTCAGAGGAACAACGTCCGCGACGCTCGGAAAAGGATGCTCCCCTCACCATCCCTACCCTTCAGAGGGCGGCGACGCGCGCTCGGACATTCGCCACCGCGTGGGCCCGCTCCCGGCCACCTGCGCCGCGCGCCTCCAGCGGATCCCTCCCCGCTGGTCTCCCAGGCTCGCCCCGTGCCCGCGATCCTCGACCCGCCTGGCGCCACTAACCCCAGCCCACAGAGACTGCATCGCTCGCCTCCGCATGGATGCAGCTCCGCCCGGGTTGAGGCTAGGCCCCAACGGGCTTCGCCCCCAGATCCTGGCCTCCCCGTCCCCCCAGCCCCGGTGGGGGCGGGGTGGTCGCGAGGGGACCACTCCTTACCCGGGAGCTTGAGCGCCCTGGACAGCACTGTCGCCATGGCGGAGGCCCCGGTGCGCGTGCGCGCGCCCGCGTCTTGTCGGGAAATGTAGTTCCAGGCGGGAGGTGCGCGGGGCTGGGACCTGAAAAGGTGGGGAGCCGCACAGCCAAACCAGGGGCAAGAGGAAGAGCCCGCCTGTGGACCCCGCGCGCTCGTGCACGCTCCCGCGGCCCCTTCTGCCGCCTACTTGGAGCCAAGCCCCTTACTTGGCAAGTGAGCTGAGGCTCACTTTCCTTTTCAGCGAAGTGGGGAGATGGTAACTATCACGTAGGCTTGCAGTGAGAACGGAATGACATAACCGATGTTAAAGGAGGCGCAGGTGGAGAAATGCTCCGCGGGCTTTGGAGTCAAGGCATGTGATTTCAGTCCTGCCTTCATCCCTTCCTAGCTGGGCCACGTGGGCAAGTCACTTGGTAGGACTAAGTTTCAGCTTCACTTTTGAAAATGGAGGCAATACTATCTACTTCCCAAGTTTACTGTGAGAATTAAATTATATAATCTGTTTAAAACACACAGCACACAATAGATAACTGTTTCTTTGTTTCTTACGTAAAAGTCCAGGCTTCCTGGAGCCCTAAACCCTCATCTGTTATCAGTTTATATATGTGACACCCTACCTGCAGCTCCCAGCTTGAAGGGTCTAGAAGCAGAAACTGTCCTGCTTCTTCCTCACAGGCACCAAGACATCAGCGTTTTAGTACAGGAGTCCTGAAGGTGTTATCTAGTCCACCCTCCTTGTTTTATTGAAGAGAAAACTGAGGTCTAAAAAGGTGATGTAACGTCTTAGTGTCAAACAAAAGCTCTAAGACACCCCTCAAGGTGGAGGCTGCCTCATTCCCACCAGAAACTGTAGACAGGACTATCCTGTGGGTGTAATCTGAGATGCTCTAACAGCCATCCCCATTACCCATTTCCCCAGGAAAAAAAATGTCACTGGCTCTGACAGAACATGCGCCAGGTCATGAGTTCAACCCCTGACAGCACCATTTCCTAGATGTTAGATCTAGGGCAAGTTGCTCAATCTCTCTCTGCCTCAATTTCCTCATCTGCAAAACAGGGATGAAATAGTTTCTATTCCACAGAGTTGTCCTGAGAATTGAATAGACACATACAAAGCATTTAAAACAGTACCTGGCACCTAGAAAGTGTTTCATAAGGGTTAGTTCTTCTTTTGTTAATAATTTATTAATTTTTGTCAATTTAATAACAAAAATAAATGTAACAATGATTTAATGGTTTGGGGGGGGGGGTTTGGCCTTCTACAATACTCAGATTTTCTGTTGTTTGCCACTTCTCTGGAGGTACATTAAAAACCATATCTGAATCAGTACAGAGGCTGTGGCTACAGAGGAACTACCAAGAAGTTGAAAAAATGCTGTCTGTGTGTGTCACCATGGCCATGGCCTGCTCCCTTCTTCGGTAGCCAGGCTGGTCTCCAAAAATGCTCTGGGATCATGTTTCAATGCTGCCAGGAATCCTCATGTCCCTAACACTCGCCTTCAAAAGTCTGGCACTGCTGAGATGTCTTCTGTTTCTGAAGAGGGGATTCCTGGAGCTGATACCTTTGTTGACTTCGAAGAGACTGGGCATGTCTTCAGTCTTGGTGATGGCATTGCCCAAGTACATGGGCTGAGGAATGTTCACGCAGAAGAAATGGTAGAGTTTTCTTCAGGTTTAAAGGGTATGTCTCTGAACTTGGAACCTGACAATGTTTGTGTTGTTGTGTTTAGAAATGATAAATTAATTAAGGAAGGAGATGTTATGAAGCCAACAGGAGCCACTGTGGATGTTCCCACTGGTGAGGATCTGTTGGGTCATGTAGGAAATGCCCTTGGTAATGCCATTGATGGAAAGTGTCAAACTGGTTCTAAGACCCGCAGGTGAGTTGGCCTGAAAGCCCTTGGAATCATTCCTCCCATCTCTTTGCGGGAACCGGCGCAGACTGGCGTTAAGGCTGTGGATAGCTTGGAGCCAGTCGGTCGTTGTCAGTGTGAGCTGATTATTGGTGACTGACAGACTGACAAAACATCAATTGCTATTGACACAATCATTAACGAAAAATGTTTTCAATGATAGATACGATGGAAAGAATGTAAGAGTGTATCTACATTGCTCTTGGTCAGAAGAGATCCACTGTTGCCCTGTTGGTGAAGAGATTTACAGACACAAATGCCACCAAGTATACCATTGTGGTGTCAGCTACTCCTTCTGATGCTGCCCCACTATAGTACCTGGCTTCTTATTCTGGCTGTTCTATAGGAGAATATTTTAGGGACAACAGCAAACATGCTTTGATCACTTATGATGACTTATCCAAACAGGCTGTTGCTTATTGTCAGATGTCTCTGCTGCTGTTCCAGCGCCCAGGTCATGAGGCCTATCCTTGCGTGTTCTACCTGAACTCCCAGCTGCTAGAAAGAGCGGCCAAAATGAATGATTCTTTTGATGGTGGCTCCTTGACTGCTTTACCAGTCACAGAAACACAATCTGGTGATGTGCCTTCTTACATTCCAATGAATGTCATTTCCATTGCGGATGGACAGATCTTCTTAGAAACAGAATTGTTCTACAAAAGTATCTGCCCTTCCATTAACATGGGTTTGTCTGTGTCCCAAGTTTGATCTGCTGCCTAAACCAGGGCCATGAAGCCAGTGGCTGGAATTGGCTCAGTGTCAGGAGGTCGCTGCTTTGGCTCCGTTTCACTCTGATCTCAATGGTGCCGCTCAACAACTCTTGAGTCATGGTGTGCATCTGACCGAGTTGCAGAAGCAAAGACAGTATTCTCCCATGGCTATTGAAGAACAAGTGGCTGTTATTTATGCCAGTGTAAGGGTTTATCTTGATAAACTGGAGCCCAGCAAAATCACAAAGTTTCAGAATGCTTTCTTGTCTCTTGTTATCAGCCAACACTAAGCCCTGTTGGACAATGTCGGGGCTGAGGAACCAACTCGGAACAGTCAAATGCAAAGCTGAAAGACACTGTAACAAACTTCTTGGCTGCATTTAAAGCTTAAACTCCTAAGGATTCGCATCAAATACCAGGTTCGTTTTGTGATTGTTTCTTCTAGTAATCGGTTCCATTTGTAAAAGAATTACTGTTATATGCCAGATTCCCTTAAAAATTAAGTTCCTATATTGCGAAAAACCAAACCAAAACAAAACATATCTTACATCTATGTGGGTCATCTAGGAGGAGCCACACAGCAAATTATAATAAATCAGTAGTGACTTGCCCAATATCAGATTTGTTCATTGGAACACATTCTTGAGACATGAAAACTGATTTAAAAAGAAACTTTAAGGTGAGTAAGGTATAAAAAATGTCCGCTTTAGCTGCAGAAAAACAGGAACTTGTGTTTCTAGGAGAGAATATGGTGAACCAGAACAGCCAGGTTACACAGGAGAGAAGGAAAGAGGAACTCTTCCCGCTTTCTTAGTGAAAAGATGTCTTCTAGGAGAGTCCCTTCTTATGTGGTGGGCATAAAATAAAGTTGTACGGTTCGAAGTTCGATTAAAATTTTGCTTTGAACGGTATAGTCACCCAAGGCATCACTGTGCATAAACACGTGTGAGTATATACATATCTCATATGTGAGTGTGTACATAGCTCATAGATGTGGCACCTCCAGCCCCTCAGCTTTCCATGCCTAATCTTTGTGGCATTTCCACTTTCCCTATAATCACCCAGGATTTGCCAAAAGGATATTCAGGGGGAAGCAGGTGCTGAGGTATTGCTCACCTCCGGCTCCTGGAGCTTTCCTCCTCTTTGCCTTACTTGCTTTCTGGAAATCCCGCCCCCCCGCCACACACACACATTGTTTTCCATTTTAACACAGGAACCATAGATTGAACAGTGTTTCCAAAATTTAATGTACTTTTCTTCCAAATAAAGGAAAAACTCAAAGCAGCCATCAAATGAGTCCGAATCCTTGCCTTTTACATAGAGAAAACCTGTAAGTTCCTCTCTAAGTCACCTGGCAGAATATGAGTGTCTTTATTTACTGCCCAAATACCCACTGAGGTCACAGTGGAAAATGCCAGCTGCCCAGGGCTTCCTGACTTCCCAGCTTGGCTTACTTCCCCGAGAAGCGAAACAAGGGTGGCGGGGAAGGACGGCTGTGAGCAACCTAAACTGCCAGACTGCTGTGCCGCTGTGAAGAGAAGAAATTCTATTTCTGAAAGTCACAACTAAAGCCAGAATAGCCCCTTCTGTTCTTTCTACATTGATCTGCAGTGGGCGTATTCTTCCCCAATCTTCCAAGTTTCCAATACCTTACAGAGGAAACCCATTTTTGCTGGTTCTTATCACCTTTGTAATATCCCGAGTATTGTTCGAAATCTCTAAGCATCCTACAAGGGCTCGTGATCAAACCTGGTCATCTAATACTTACCATTCCCTGGACACTGTGGCCACTTCTGCTGGTCCTGAGCCTCCCAGTAGCTCTTACTGCTTCCTCCTGGAACCAGTACCATGTTCACCAGCAGCTGCCGCCACCCCTCGTGGCACCACTAGACCCCAGGCCTCGTGGTCATTTCTGCCTCCTTTCAGAACATGTTATCTCTTGTATCTCTCACTAGAGATACAAGAAGTCACTTCATATTTTAGTGCTATTAAAACATCAAAGTGGTTTAGTGTAACGGCAACTAGGGAAGACTGCCTCTCTCTTCTTTTTATGTTACACTTGTTAGAAAAATACCAATGTCATGCTGCCTGTTCTTCAAGGTCAAATGCAGTATTTTCCTCTACTCAGGGGAGCTCTCACACCCTGCCCCCACTCACATGCCCATGAACTTCGTAATACATTTTAAATCAAACTGTTTAGATTGATGAGGCCTGTTAGAAATATTTCCCCAGACCCCCACCACCCTCCAATAGTTTCTCCACCGCATACAGCCACCCCATCGCCCATCCCACTTCTGTGTCCAATGCCAGCCCTGCTGAAGGGGGGATGAGTATGTGTGGTGGTTTCTTTTCATAACATAGGATCTCAATATTGAAAGGGATCTCAGAGGTCTGCAAATCTAAACCCCACTGAGTAGGGATTGCTTCTGTAACCCTCAGTCATTTTTCAGTCTCTGCTTGGACATTAGCAGGGCCTGAGAGCCGGTGGCATGCAGCAGGTACCCACCGTTGGATAACTCTGTACCTGTTACCCACGACCACACCCAGCAATACTAACTCTCCCTTCCAATGTCACACGGAGCAATCCCTGGGCCATACGGCAATTCTTAAAATGCCTGAAATACTAAGGTAGGACTCTTAAGAAATTTTGCTGGAAGTTATTTCCTCCTTCTTATCAAAAATATTTTTTCTCCCGCCCCTCTTCCCTTGGCCTGAAGTACAAGAAGTTTAGTCTCCCAGGGCAAGAGGATTCCTTTGACATTAATTTTTCCTTCAGCAATCAAGCCTCACATTCTACAGACAGAAGGTTTTTAAAGGAAAACTCTCTCCCTGTTTCTCTTTCTATGCCAACCGTAAAGACTTGAGGTTTCGTTCTCGTTTCATGAATGCAGTTCCTTTCTTCTTTCCTAGGCCATCTTTAAATAAGGAACGCACCTCGGAGGAAGTATGTTTGCAGGAAGTCTTTCTGCCTGTCCCCTATAATCCCATGTAAACAAATCCCTTCTTTTATGTTAATAATTAATGTTCATTTTAATTCTGCACCTTTGTTTTCTTATCTGAGAAACTGTGAAATACATTTCCTCCAATCACCATTCTTAAAGAATAGGATGCAAGAGTCTATTTGTTTCTGTTGCTAAAGTATTGCTTTTTACATCTTAGCCTTATAGATTTGTGGCTTTGTTCTCTCTTTTAGTGGATGGGCAAAAATACATACTGGTATCTTAAAAAAGAAGAGATACAACCGGGACCAATGTCCAGGTACTACTTACACAGATTATACAAGGCAAGACAAAAGTAGGTTTACAGATGTTTGTATGGAAAATAATACAGTGCTGGTAATTAATAAATAATAATATGAGAATAAACTCTGTGTTTCGCATACTTAAAACTGTAAACCTACTTTTGCCCCACCCTGTATTTATAATGTTTCAATTTAAAAAAAAGCAAAAGAGGGTATGATTTATTTCAATTTTATCTTTTTGTGTGTCATTTCAATAAAATTAAAATGTAATGTACTAATATATGTACAAATGAATAGCTATTCAAAATAATAGATCTAAATGTGTCAATATGGGAATGTGACCATCATAAGTTCCAGAAAAAAATATATATGTATACATACATACACACACACACACACATATACATGTGTGTGTGTGTGTGTGTGTATCCTCTGTGTGTGTACATGTAAAAATGTTTTATATATATATATATATAAAAAGATGCAATGGACTGAATGTTTGTTCCCTCCAAAATTTATATGTTGAAGCCTAGTCCCCAGTTTGAAGGTATTTTGAGGTGAGGTCTTTGGGAGGTGATTACGTCATGGGGGCAAAGCCCTTATGAGTGGAATTAGTGCCCTAATAAAAGAGACTCCAGAGATTTCACTCACCCCTTTGCCATGTAAGGACACAACAAGTAGAGGGTCCATCTCTGAACCAGAAAGCAGGTTCTTACCAGACACCGAATTTACTGGCACCTTGATCTTGGACTTCCCAGCCTCCAGAACTGTGAGAGACAAATATCTGTTGTTTATACGTCACCCAGTTTATGGTACTTCTGCTGTAGCAGCCTGAACAGACTAAGACAAGCAAGATAAGTGCAAAACTGTCAAGAGTAGTTAACTCTCAGAGGTATGTCGTGTTGCATCCATGAGAGGAGAGTGCTGTTACAGGAAAATTTTAACTTTGGACTCCATATTCACTTGTACTAATGGATAAAAAGCATGTATGTCTTGTGAAAAAAAATTTTAAGTTGTCACTAGAACAGAAACAGAAAAGAAAATATACTAAGGACATAGAGTCAATCGAGAGAAATTATATAAAATGATAGGAACTTCCATTGGAATACTTTTCTAATATCCGTTTAAATTTTATTTACTTCAAATTATGTTATCTAGTTTAATTTTATAATTTACTCCTCCCTTTTATTTTAATGGTGATTGTATTTAACACTGATTGTAATTTTCCCATGAAATAGTCCGTGAACTTTGATATCTCTCCCCTTGCATAAGGCAGACTAGGGAAGTATCTCCTAAGGAGGCATTACACAAGTTTAGCCATGGTAAAATTTCAGATTTTTAATATTATAACATTTATTTACATGGAATACCTTTTTTCTAGCAGTCATCAATTTTTAATTTTCTCACTCAGTATACAGTTCCCAGTTTTGTTGAAGCCCCGTTTTCCTAAACTTGGTTCTAATTAGGTTCAATCTTTTGGGCATGTTTTCATAGAATATTTGAAAGAGATGATAAACCAGACTTTCCCCATCTTTTTCTCTTTAAAAAGAAAGTATTTCTTTTCCTTGTTTAATTTAAAAAATCAAACAGAATTTCTGGTTCCTGCAAAGATGGAAACCTGGCACAGATTGCTGGCTCCTTCCCCCAGAATCAAACAAAGAAAAACAAACAAAGGGACCATGAATTCTAGAATCTAATGATGTGCACAGTAAAAACTTCTGGGGAGATAAACAGTGCACCTGAAGGGCTGGAACGGGCTGCTTGGCTGTAGCTTGGGGCAGCGAGAAATAGGCTAGTGGAAACACGCTCACACTTCCCCTGGGTTCTTCCCTCCGCTGCTTTAAGGCAGCGACCCGGCAGATCAGTGGAACTGGGGGCCTGGGGGTAAAATCAGGCAACTAAAATCTCAGCTAGAGTTAGAAGTTAATAAAAACGAGGGAGAACTGACCAGCCTGGAGCCTTTACTCCTCCGCTCCTTCACCATACTTGCTGGCTGTGAACTTCCAAATTATATGTCTAGCCTGGACCTTGCCCTGGAACTCCGGGCTCATACAGACAAAACTGTCTACTCATAACTCTCTTTGGATGTCCAATAGGCATCTCAAACAAAAGGTGTCCTCAACTAAACTCCTGATGATCCGCCTAAAACCTATGCCTTTTGCAGCCTTCCCCAGTGCAATACGTGACAATTCTC
Organism: Mormoops blainvillei; assembly: GCA_004026545.1. NCBI lineage: Eukaryota > Metazoa > Chordata > Mammalia > Chiroptera > Mormoopidae > Mormoops > Mormoops blainvillei. The sequence continues at coordinate 52,249 of PVJD01000885.1, read as the reverse complement.
TCCCTCTTGTTACTGATTCCAAATCTATTGGTGCTGTCTTCAGTTTATAAATTTACACAACAGAGAACTATGCAGCTGTGGAAAAGAATAACACTGTACCAGTGTGGAGTGAATTCCATGATACAGGGTTACGTGAAAAAAGCAAAGTAAAGGATAAAGTCTATAGCATTCTACCTTTTACCTAAAAGTGGAGGAAATATGAAAAATGCACATATTTTCGAAAATGGAAGGATAAATTAAAACATAATGGAGAAAGGAGGAAGGAAGGACCAAGTTAGAGAGAATAGAGTTAGAAGTTAACATCTCTGAATATATTTTGCTTTATGTAGTTTTTAACTTAGAACCCATGTAAATAGTTTACAAAATTATAAAACAAAATTAAATCAAATAGGAAAATATCAATCCTTGAAAACTGAAAATGAAATATAAAATATATCAAGCTGATGGATTAACTGTATAAAGAAGAATTAATTCAATAACTTAAAATATAGCAATTTGACTATACTGCCTGCTGGGATATATTCTAAAGGAAAAAATAGAATTGCAAAAATATCTTAAATTGTATGCAGGGGTCATATTGCTAATAACAACAGCATGAAACATTTACATGTGAATATAATAATTTGTTAATGATGTTTGAAACTACCATATATACACATAGAATAAGCTAAAGAAAATTAAATAATTATGTTAATGAAGAAGTAAAAAGATACAAAATTAAAGATGTTAGGTGAAGAAAACTGCAATATTGTATTTGAATTGGAAATAGTATTAATTCATGAAGTATTTTTGTATTTGAATTGGAAATAGGAGTATTAATTCATGAAGTATTTTTTTTCCTAGAAGAATACGTTAGTTCCAGCTCTGCCCAGGGAAAAGGTCTCAAAGCAATGACCAACTCAGTGGGGACCCCTAGTGCCCAGATTGTAATTTCTAAATACCATTTCTCACAAAAAACAAAAACCAAAACAAAACAAATAAATAGGGCTCCTTGGGGAAATGGATGAATTCCTATGCAGAGCAGGAATGAGACTGGAATTACCTAATAATACTAGAAAATAAGGAAGTCCACTGGGGTCACATTGAAAGGTCACAGGAAGAAGCTCCCAATGGTCAAAATTGAAACAACTTGAAGGGGCTCCCAATAGTCAAATATAGAACATTATCAATAAAAATGATTACAATAAAATGAAAGACATAAAATATGGTCAAGTCCATATTTAGGGGATACAAAAGAACCAAATAATTTTTCTGAAAACTGCAAATGCAAGAAAGTTCATGCCTCATGAGGCAGTCCTCATACAAGAACAGGAAGGAGCAAGGGATAAACATTCCCTCCTTCTCTTGCAAGCAGACAGTTCCCGTGTGCGCTCTGCGTGGCTTCCCAAAGCGGCACTCTGTGTAGCGCCCAGAGTGGGACCAACTCAGCGAGTTGCTCTTAGGCTATCTTTTCCTCCTTTCCTGCTTCATTCTCCTTCTCCTGTTCCTTTGTGATCATTTTCCAAAATAACGGCCATCATGAACGACCTTGTCTCAGATGCTGCATTTTTGAAGAACTTGGGCTAAAACGTTGGTAGTAGAAGTAGCTCTAGAAAGTAGACCCTGAGAATGAGATTCTGGAATTAGGACACTTATAGGTCAGACATTGGTGAGGATACTATTACTGCTGATAAGTGAGAAATCGGTAATTATGAAGACTATAGAGTTGGTTGGCGTTTGCTCATGGTTTTAGAGGCCTTGAAGGAAATAAAAATAAAAATTAAAACCATGTGCTCAGATGAAGAACCCAAGACATCCTGTGAAAGTGAGAAGGCCTCTGTGGCCGCGGTTATAGAGGTTCTTACGCATTGTAGCCAAGATTGGGGCACACTCTGCTGAAAATCAATTCCAGGGTTTAATTGTTAGGCTAGCAGAGCTCAAGGAATACCAGCCTGAAGAGGTCTCATGTCAAGGCCAAGGACCTGATGTGACAATAGTGCAAATCAGGAGCCTAAGATGAAGATATCTGGGCGCATGAGCCTAACAACCTTGAGCCCCGATACCTCTTAATCCCCCAGGTTGGCAAAAGCAGCTCCCTCCCCCTTGCCAAAGGAGAGCGTCCTCTGTTCAATTGGAGACTCCTAAAAGACCTCACCTATGGCAGATACTTCAGATAATGGGGCGTGTCCTCCTCAAAATCTGGTTCCATCTTCCCTAATTGCCTTCAAACCAATTACTAGCGACAAGTCACAGCATAACCCAAGTGGGGAATTCCTCTTCTGGAAGTATGCTGTATACGCACGCAGTGAATCTGAATGCCTGGCCAACACGTATCAGCAGGAACCCGGATATGCATGGGAACGGAGCTGAAGGCTATTAGACAGGGAGGGAAGAATACAAGCAGGATAAGGGAGTAATTATTGACATGGGAGTACTCTCAATGGCCTGGGACTTACTGTCCTGACAAGGACACCTGAAGTCAGTCCTCAACTGCTGTTGGGATGACTCCTTGAAGCTTGGACACAATGTTGGTCTGCCATGAGACAGAAATGCATGAGCTACCTTGACAGGATGTTGAGGAAGCTGTTAGTGAGTTCAGGGAAGTATATACATTAAAATGAGCGTTATACATGTTAGAAAGAGTGTTATAAATGTTAGAATGAGAGAATGTGCTGCCTCACTGGGTTCCCCAGGAAGGCTCAGAGGGCACTCCCATCACAATAGAGGATAACACTGGTGATGGGGCGCCAGCGGCTTTGAGAAGTGCCCCTCGTGCATCGCAGCTGATGACCGGCGGTGCTGCTGTGGATCGGGCTCTCTATTGTCAGCCAGGGTGACTCTAATTAAAGAGTCAAGGTGAACATATTTATTGTAATACTGACCAAATCTGAGTGATAGTTAAGGTCCCTCGACATATGGTTTGTGGTAATGGCTGATAGACTATAATGTTAATAGGAGAAGGATAGGTGGGTAACATTAGAAAATTTCTTGATTTACACTGAAAAATTAAAAGTTAGAAAAAGGAGGGTAATAGTCACCCCAACAGGCTCTTGAGACTTCATTTTCCAAATCTAGGGTATTTCTGAGACTCAGGCCCCATTGAAGAGGAAGACTAATCCCCTTCACAAAGGACCATCCAGTGCCCCCGTAAACACCCTTGATAAGCACTTCCTCAAAGGGACCTGCGGCTATTTTGCAGGGACACTCGGGAAAGGGGAACACCCAGAGTTTTTGGAGGCCATGGGATACAGAGTCTGGGCTGATACTGATGCCAGGGGACCTGAAATGCCATCATGCTTCCCAAGCTAGAGTGGAAACTTATGAAAGTCAGGAGGTAAGTGGAGTCCTAGCACCAGTCCATCTAGCAAGGGTATATGAACCTACCAGTAATCTGTCGGGTCCCTGAATGCATCCTTGGTGTGTATACTTAAAAAGGGGAAAACCATTGCCCTGGCTGGTGTGCCTCAGTTGGTTGGTTGGAGTGTCATCCCATACACCAAAAGGTTGCAGGTTCGATCCTGGGTCAGGGCACATACATAGGTTGTGAGTTCAATCACCGGTTGGGGTGCATATAGGAGGCAACCAGTCAATGTTTCTCTCATATTGGCCTCTCTCTCTCTCTCTCTCTCACTCTAAAATCGATAAACATATTTTAAAAAGAGTTTTATTTAAAAAAGTAGGAAAACCCTCAGATTTGTTTCTTGACCTGTTCAGTAAGAGTCATTATGGCCACGTGAAAGCCTCCTCTTCCAGCCATAATCACATATCAAAAAGAATAGCACATACAGGAGAGAAATGCAGAAGTTACCACCACCTTCAAAGAATTAAAGGAGGCATCATAGCCCAGTTTCATTTACCTTTCCAATCCTAAAAATTGGAAAAAGAAAAAACGTAGACTCTGGCAACTGCTGGTTTACTACTGCAAACTTATATAAACTCAACCAAGTGGTAGTCTCAGTCACAGCTGCTCTACCAGATGTGATACCTTTAATGAAATGGAACAACACAGCCTCTCTACACACTGTTGATCTGCTAAGTTCATTCTTTTCTATCTTGTAGGGGGGAAAAGCTTTTTTAAAAAATATTTTTAATATTTTGCCCCAAGGTGTGCTAACTCTCCCAGTCTCTCATGTCTTTTGTCAGAACTGTATTTTCACCTAGCCCAGGACTCCAAGAAACAAACAAACAAAAAACCTGTCCATCAGGATCAGAAAGAGGTACAGGTTTCTGCCCCAGGCCATCAAGGTGAACCAGCAGATGAGCAATAACAGGTCTGAGTTGCAATAGCAATTGATGCTGCGCTGACATTTAGAGCATTAAAAATGGCTGCTTCTTCTCTTCCCCTTTCAAATCTTGCATAAGTTCCTTTTGTCACCAACTCCAACCTGGAATCCCATAGGGAATGAAATTCTGAGAAATGTAGTTCTAACTTAGCTAAGTTCAAACAGCACAAAACCCAGCCATCAATTTTTCATGAGTGTGGTGGAAATTTTCACAGACAGTAGTTCTCAACGTTCACTGTGCAGAATGAATAAGCCATTCTGGTTGTCTACTGCCAAACAAAACAAAACAAAACAAAAAAACAACCTCCCCCAAATTAGTGTCATAAAACAACAGCCATTTTGTTATGCTTAAGGTTTCTAGGTGTTAAGAATTCAGACAAAGCACAGTGAGGATAATTTGTCTCTGTTTCACAAGTCTGGGTGACTCAGTTGAAAAGTCTTAAATGGTCAGGATGTCCTAAATGGCTGGAGGTTGGAATAAGCTGAAGTCTTCTTCACCAACACAATATGTCTTGTACCTAGGCTGAGATGACTCAAAGGCTGAGCTCAGCTAAAATTATCAACTTTTTTTTTTCAATGTACCCTCTCTGTGTGACTTGGGCTTTCTCACAGCATGGCGACTGCAAGTAGTCAGCCTTCTTACAGAGTGGTTCAGGGCTTTGAGGACAGACAAACAAGAAACGGGCTGGTGGCCTCTCTAACTTACCTCAGAAGTCAAGTAGTGTCATTTCTGTCACATTCTAAGTGAGTGACTAAAGCCAGTACAGAGTCAAGGGAAAGGAAAATTAGACTTCACCCTTCAGCAGAAAGAATGTCAAAGGATTTCTGGTCATCTTTAAAACTATAACAATGCAAGAGCCTTCAAAATGCAGATTTTAGCAAACCGAAGGGTCATCAGTTCAATTCCCCAGTCAGGGCACATGGCTGGGTTGCAGGCCAGGTCCCCAGTAGGGGGCGTGAGAGAGGCAACCACACATTGATGTTTCTCTCCCTCTCTTTCTCTCTCCCTTCCTCTCTGTCTAAAAATAAAATAAATAAAATATTAAAAAAATAAAAAAGAGTGTATACCGACAAACATTTTTTTAATGCAGATTTCAACTTTTGAATAAATACACAAGTTGGTGTAAAAGCAGAATCTATCCATTGTCTCTTAGAAAGTTACTCCAAAATAGCAAGGAGAAGGAGAATCACAAACATAATGTTCAATAAAATTAAGAAATATTTGAAATCCTGGACGTCAAAGTAGGCAAAAGAATGCCAGAAGCAGAGAGGATTAGGCAGGATTCAGGAAAATTCACAGAGGGAACAATCACCCAGGGCTATCAGTCTCAGAAATAGTCAGCAAAGGTGTTTCATCAAGGTTCAAGCACACACCGAAGTGCAAAATCAAAACTGGTTTGCAACAGGGGGAGTACGATGCACACTTTGATTCCAAAAAATACAGAGGGAAGGTTTGAAGAATAACCCTTTGGACTATACACATCCCACCCCCTTTCTCCTCCTCTTTCTCATCATCATCATCACCATCACCATCTGTCTGTAAGAAAGGCAGGGAAAGAGACAATTTATATTGCAAATTGTTTTTCTCTGGCTACAGAGGAAGGGGAAAAGACCTAGTGAATTTCCATATACATCTCAGAATTGTTTTTTAAAATGTCCCTATCTTGAAACATGTTCTTGCCCCTTTCCCACATTGACCTTCCGTGAACTCAACTCATTCAAAATTGAGTAATCAAAATGGAACCAGTACAGGAGCTATACACAGACACAACAAGGAAAAATATGGAGGAAAGGGACAGAAAAGAAGGGAATCAAGAAACAGTCAATAGACCAATACCTTTATATAGGTCAGATAAAAATGTACACCAAATATTTTGTCATGCATTATAAAAATCTAATGCAATTATCACTACAGAACAAAAGTAAAAAGCAGAAATACAAAAACTCAAGAAAACTCAGGAAGAAAGGTAGAAATACAAATAAAATTATCACAAAAATGATGGAGTGAAGGGAAGTGTAGGCTGAAAGTGTAGTGAATGAAACAGAGGACAGGAATGTCAACCCTGCACCCACACACACAAAAAAAGTTTGAAATCTTAACCCCTAGAAACTGAGGGTGTGACCTTTTGGGGAAATATGGTCTTTGCAAATGATCAGGTTTAGATAAAGTAATTAGGATGGTCCCTAATTCAATACGACTGTCTTCTGATAAAAAGAAGTTTGGACCCTGGGACAGGCACATACAAAAGGAAGGTGATATGGACTCAAGGAGAATGCCATCTACCGGCCAAGTAATGTCTGAGACCATCAGAAACTAGAAAACAAGCCTGGAACAGATCTTTTCCTCCCAATCTTCAGAAGGAACTAACCCTGCCAACACCTTGATCTTGAACTTCCAGCCTCTAGAATTATAACACAATAAATTTCTGTCGCTTAAGCTACCCAGTTTGTGTTACTTTGTTACAGCAGTTCTAATACAGTAATTCAAAGAGGGAGGTGGAAAAAGCAATATCCCAAATTTATTATTGGTCATTGTCAGCAATCTCAAGAACTATAGGTGGAAAAAAAGTGCTATGAATAAGATAATTATAAGGGAAACCACTTGTACAAAAAACCAAATACTTTAGTGTTAACAGAAGGACAATATGCAAAACAAAGATGCTATAAACTTTGAAAATAGAAAATAGAACTTAAAATTTTATGATCAAACATTAGTCTTGTAATTAATTTTAAATGACTAAATTCAACTTTTAAAAGTTGTCAGAGTAGATCACAAAGTGAAACTCTGCTATGTCTAAGGGCACACCTGACAGAGATTTTCTACTGCATTATTACTTTATCCATTTGAAAATGAATCTTGAGATGTTAGGTAGGAGCTGAGTCACAGGGGTATGCTTCCCCTGAAGGTAACCCTGACCCTATGTTACTTTTGAATACACAACCTGATAGCGTCACAAATCGATTTAGAAACACCTCTGGCACTGATTGTACACTTATGGGTAGATCTCTGCATAGGAAGAGGGTGATTTCAGATATAGGGTGCTTTAAAGGACACATAGGCAGCAGTAGGATTCTGTCCACAGTTCAAATATGTGTGCCCCAAGTTCAGAAAAACTGAAAATCATTGGCAAAGACATCAGAAAAACCTAACTGAAAAGAAAGCTGGGGCTATGATCTTAATATCAAAGTTGAGTTCAGAGGAAAGTATATTAAGATTTTTTAAATTACTTTAAAATGATGAAGGATGTAATTCATAGTAAAGATATAAATGTTACGAATGTCTGTGCACCAAATCACATTACGCCAACAGTCATAAAACAGACCTGTAGGTGACACAGAAAGATAAAGGCAGGAGCACAGCAGTAGTGGGAAACTTAAACCTCTTCCACTTATGAAGGAGCAAGTAGATCATTTTTAATTCTACCCTTTTCCCTTTAAAACTCCCCAGTGTTGCCAAATCACTACAATCTAAGGACAATGCCTGCACCACACATGAAACAGTACAGTGTTCCTTAAAGGTAGACTTAGCCAAAACTATATATTTGAAACTTTAGGATAATCATTTTTTTAATTAAACAAGTATAATTAATAAACTAAGAAGCTAGATAAAATGGAGTCATATAAAAGTGCTCAATTAAAACCAGAAACAGCAGAAAAGGGAGCATCTGACAACAAATAGAAAACAGTTTCAAACGCAGTTGGTATTCCTCCAAGTATATCAGTCAATACACCAATTAAAAGACAGAGACCGTCAGAGTGAATAAGCCTACATTGGAAAATAGGAAAAATCTATAATCAATAACATAAGTTTCCATCTTAAGAAACTAGAGAAATTTAATCCTAAAGCAAGGAGAACAAGAAATAATAAAATTTAGAACAGAAATTAATGAAATCAATAGAGGGAATGAACAAAACCAAAGACTGGTTCTTTGAAAGGTCAATAAAATTGATGATCCTCTAGTCAAACTAAGAAAAAAAAATAAGATCCAAATTATCAACATCAGAAATGAAGAAAAGGGGTCATCATTGTTGATTGCTTCCACAGACATTTAAAGGGTAATAAAAGAATACTATGAAAAACTCTATGCCCACAAATTTCATAATTTAGATGAAATGAACCTATTCCTTGAAATACACAGAATACTAAAACTCATAAGGAGAAATAAGCAGCCCATCTCTATTAAACCAACTGAATCAATAATTAATAGCCTTCCAAAAATAAATCACGAGTCCCAGGTGGTTTCACTGATGAATTTACCAGCCTCGCTGGAAGATAATTTAAATCGATCAGAACTTGAAATTTGTGCCCTGGCTGGCGTGGCTCAGTACATTGAACGCTGGACTGCGAAGCAAAGGGTCACTGGTTCGATTCCCTAGTCAGGGCACATGCCTGGGTTGCAGGCCAGGTCCCCGGGGGGGGGCACATGAGAGGTAACCACACATTGATGTTTCTCTCCCTCACTTCTCCCTCCTTTCTCTTCTCTCTAAAAATAAATAAATAAAATCTTAAAAAAAAAAAAAGAACTTGAAATCTGCATATGCTTCAGCCCAGAAAATGTTTCTTTAGATATACTTGCACACATGGGAAATGATATATGTAAGCTGTCATTCATTGCAGTGTTGTTCTTATTACCAAAAGATTGAAAACAATGTTAATGTCCATTGATTGGCTACTTGTTAAGTTAGTAATGGCACACCCATACATAGGACGCTATACAGCTGCAGAAAAAAATGAGGACGTTCCTCATATATCAATACGGAATGATTTCTAAGATGTATTGGCACATAAAAATAATGTACAGAAACGATGAAAATAGTGTGCTACCATTTGTGTATTGAGGGAGTGGAGAGAAGTGTATGTGCACATACTCGCTAGTCCGTGAACAAAAAATATCTCTGGGGAATATATCTGAAACTAATACAACAATATGTGCTTCTGGGAAATGGAAGTGGGTGTCTGGGAAACTTGCTTAGAAGGGAACTCTGCACTACGCATACATCAGTACATTTTGAATTTTTGAAATATATATTTCAATTCTAAAATATACATGACATTTTTAAAAAGTTAACCGTTTCCCAACTTCCCTTCCCAGAGATTCTGATTTGGAGCCAAGGAATCTGCATTATTAACAGGCTCTCAAGTGATGCAGGAGATGCAAAGTGCACACTGTGAGCAACACAGGCCAACATCTCAGTTCCACTTTTCAAAGCATCACATGGGAGGTATCACAGAAATGAGGATGAAGACATCCGGGTGTTGATCCTGACAGAATGGGGAGATTACAACATTGTTCTGCATAGGATAAGATGGAAGGGGGATGTCCCAAAATAAAAGACAATCCATCCATGTAGATGTAAGGGGGAAGTAGATCCTTCTACCATTCTAGCTGCAATTTTAATGTAGACTCTGTCATCAAAAAGAAATAGCTGACATTACAGTTGAGTTACAGACGTAATAAACTTCCTCTTTTGATTTCTCTTTTTCTCCAGAATTGCTGATTACAATCAGTCTCAAAGTTTCAAATGTAAGCATATTTTACACACCTTTTTTCTTCACCCTTCTAAAAAAAATGTATTTGGCATAGGATGGAACCCTTGACACTAGCGCGCGCGCGCACACACACACACACACACACATACACACACACCTCTCCAGCATCCCTGTTCATGCTGCCACCTTTCCTAGGGCTGTGCATTTCCCACCTTATCCCACCCCATCCCACCCCCATTCATTCAACAAATATTTATTGAGAGCTTACGTTTCTGGCTTGATTCTATATACTGGGGACAGATTCCTGATCAAGGTCACTCCTCTTATGATGTGTACATTCTAGCAGAAAGAGTCAGACAAAAGGGAAAAAAGCATAGAAGTAAATTTTTTTTCAGGCAATATGTTCTTTATAGCATTTTATTTCCCTAGTACAAGGTCTAGTCCATGACCACAGACAGTGTTTAGTTGTCATGTTTCCTTAGTCTCCTTTAGTGTGGATCATTTCCTCAGCCTTTTCTTGTCTTTTAAGGTATTGGCATTTTAAAAGAACACAGGTCAGTAATTTTGCAGAATTTTCTTCTATTGGGGTCTGTCTGATATCTTTATAGTTAGACTCGGGTAACAGAGGTTTGGCTGAAATGCCGCATGGGCGATTTTCTGGTCTCAGAGCGTTACTGCAGAGGTGTGTCATCTCTTCTTCGTGATGCTAATTTTAATCATTTTGATCATTTGGGGACAGCATTGTCCGGTTTCTCCACTGTATTATACTCTTTTGGAGAAATACTTTGAGAGTATGTAAAAATCGTGCTTCTCACCAAAGGAACTCTTTAAACATAAACACATTAATTTGTACCCAAGAAAATTAACAATAATTCTTGGTTTAATTTTCTGGACTATTTATAATTTCTTTAACCTTTATTTTGTTTAAATCGGGATCCGCAGAGGGTTCATACCATGAATTTGCTAGCTATGCCTCTTAATCCTCTTTCAATCTCCAACAAAGGATCTTAAATTCTTAATTCTTACAAGCCTGAAGTTCCCTGCCTGAGAATGAAGGTCATTATTCTATTTGCAGCACAGGGCACGCACAGCTCATAAATTTTGGTTGAACTGTTAGCTCCTCTCTTTCCTCACGTGCACATACACCATCTCACTCTGCTGCAGGTAGTAGCTGCGCTGTGGTCTCTCTAGACTCTAAAACCTCTCTGCTGGGCAAGTTGAGGCTTGGACAGGGCTCCAAATTGTTAGCATAGCCAAAGTGCCAGTAAAACCTGGGCTGGGGTTGTTCATAGCCTTCTTTGACATTACCTCAGGGCCAAGCTATGCAAGACCAAGTGCTCCTTGCTGTAACAGCTGAAGTGGAGAGGAGCTGCAATCCTGGCTGACATTTGATTATAAAATATTTCAATACCATTACTGGGAATGGTAGAAGCTGAAAAAACTCACTTGAAATACTGCAAACTTGAATGTGTTGTGATGTCGTATGGTGTGTGTGTGTGTGTGTTGCAACAGAAGCTTGAATTCCTGTTAGCGCAGACTGTTATGCTTGGGAAGACTGCTTGAATAAGTCACTTAGTGAATGTGAAGCAGAAACCATGGTGGCAACTGGCAAGGTTTGGGAAGCGGCAGCTCTCTGAGCGTTGGCAAAATGAGTCTCAGTGTGTGAGCCGAGGTAACCTCTGCTGATCGCCCCCTTTGGAAAAACAATGCTCATTTTTAAGTTTGAGCTTAAACTGTGCTGTAGCTAAAAATGAATGGTTCTTCAAGGGAGATACATTTGTCCTTTTTTATGCAAATCCAACTAAGAGGTGAGTGTCTGAAGCAAAGAAGAGTGCAGGAAACATCATCTGCACTTCACTCCTAAGGAAGGGCAGTGAAGGTAACTGAGTGGTGCTGTCCTACAGACTATATTTTTAAGGTTCTTCACTCACCCAGGACAATGTCCAGGGTGTCAGGACGAACACCCTATTTCACCAGCTAAATCCTATTAGTTATACCTTCAAGTTCATCCAGAATCCAATCACGTCTTACCATCCCTATAGCCCCCACCCTCGGTAGGGCCATCAACATCTCACCTGCATCACCTGTCAAGGGCCTGATGACTGGTCTCCCTGCTTCTGCCCTTGACCCTACCACCTGTGATCAATAACACGGCAGCAAGAGAAGTGAATGTGAAGTCCTTTAAAACCTTCCAGTGGTTTCTCATCTTGCTCAGAATAAACCCAAAGTCTTTACAATGAATGATCTGGAAGGTCCTACAGGTCTGCCTTATACCCTATCTGCTTTAGTCAGGGTTCTCCAGAGAAACAGAACCAATATGAGATAGATTGTACATTACATTATTAAATGCTATATAGAAAACATTATGTATTATACACTATTATATGTAGATATTATGTATCTATACTATTCTATATATCTTATTATATCTAATTTTATATATTATATATAAAGGGATTTATTATAAGGAATTGGCTCATGTGACTACGGAGGCTGAGAAGTCCCACGATCGGCCATCTGCAAGGTGGAGAGCCAGTGGTGTAAGCTCCAGCCTGAGTAGAGAAGATCAATGTTCCAGCTCAATACCAGGCAGAGATCTTGAATTCTCTCCTACCCACCTTTTGTTCTTTTCAGGCCTCCACCGGATTGGATGAGGCTCACTCACATTGGGGATGGCAATCTGGTTTACTGGTCTCCTGACCCAAATGGTAATCTCATCTGGAAGCATGCTCACAGACATACCCGGGAGTAATGTTTAACCAAATTTCTGGGTGTCCCATGACCCCGTCAAGATAACACATGGAACTGACCATCGCACCATCCTGAGTCATTTTTCTTCCCCAGTTTAAGATGCACTTACTGTAGGGATTATCATTACTTTCATTTTACAGATGAGAACCTTGAGGCACAAACAGCTTGCCCAATGTCATCCAACTTGTAAGCAGTGGAACTGGGGCTTGAACCCAGGAAGTTTACCTCTAGAGCCCATGCCTGTAGCCACTCTTGCTGCTACCTTCTCCCTTTCCCAGTCACCTCTAGCCACAATGGTTTCCTGGCTAGCCTCAACATACCAGGTACTCTGCAACCTCAGGACCTTTGCATGTGCTCTTCTCACTGACTTGAAAACTTCTCCCCCGGCCATCTCCTCGATTTTGCCCTTATTTCCAGGTCTCTGTTCAAATGTCATCACCCCCTCTAACATGTGGTATTGACACACCTCTGCCCCCACACATACCATTTACCCTATTAGAAACTTGAACAACACAGTCAAAAGTCCGAGCATAACTTAGTCAGCCTTCTATATGTGTAGATTCCCGACCACAGATTGAAAATACGCGTACACTTGACCCTTGAACAATGCAGGTTTGAACTCTGCTGATCCACTAAAACACAGGTGGGCCTGGCCAGTTCAAACCCTCATTGTTCAAACGCCAGCTGCATTTGTATTAGTGTATTTATTTACGTTTGTCTGCCACGTTGTATGTAAACTCCAAGAAAGCAAGGATTTTTGTCTCTTTTGCTCCCTGCTGGAGTTTAGGTCATCAGAGCCTACCTGGGAACATAACAGGCATTAAATAACCTTTCATTTTGTAATTTTGAAGCAAAAATAAAAGGATGCAATTTCCTGGTGAGTAAATGTCTGTGGTACTGATTTTATGCTATTGTCACAAGACGGCTATGAATGAGGCCCAACACAAAATTGTAGATTATGCATGGACCTTTTTTTGCTCATCAGTTTTCATTAGTGTTTGTGTATTTAACGTGTGACCCGAGACAACTCTTCTTCTTCCATTGTGGCCCAGAGACACCAAAAGATTGGGCATTCCTGGTCTAAGAGGAGGTAGAAAAACATCATCATTACTGTGGGCAGGAAGAAAGTGGGTCTCCCCTGAAGATGGAACAGGTCCACAGTCAACACCTGGTAGGAGGCATGTCCTAGAAGAGAATGCTGACTGGGAAGCCATTCTTTAATGCAGATAGGGGACAAAGGGTGATTAGGAGGGAAATCCCTCCTCTCTGAGTCCCATTCCCTGTGGCTAGCACTCAGAAGAGTTTTGGTTACACCAGAAGACACTACTAACCTGAGACAAGGACACCAATTATTTAGCAACTCTCTGTAACAATCTTAGTGGAATAGATTCCCATTACATTGATGATAAATTCTAGCCTCCTTAGTATACAGTTTAGTATACACTGTATTCTGATCCTTATTGTCAATTATTATTTGATTTGCCCATGCCTTGCGTATAGAGAGAGACTGGTACCTGTTCCATCTGCTACTTCTTCCTTCATTCTCATAACCAGAGAAAACAGAAGCCTTCTGACATGAGCTCCCACAACTTCCCGCTTCCAACCTACAAAGCTATATTTGCCTCTACCCATCTTTTCCTCTCCCTTCCTTTTCTAATAGAAGATATGTCCAACATCCCATGTTTTGACTCATATCTGTTTTTAGCTTCTCAGGAATATCACTAAGTCAATCACCTCACTTCTGAATCTTTAACATCTCCCGTTTTCCTAGCTCCTTGCTTTCAAAATTAAAACTCGCTTCAGTCATTCCCATGTTAAAAAAAAAAATCTATCTTGACCCCTCCTCAGTTAGCTGCTAAGTATTTCCCTCTTCCTTTTAAAAACCAAACTGTGTTGTCTCTGTTTTGCTGCCATCCACTCACTCCTCAAGTCAGTCTGCTTTCTGCACCCCCCAAACCTGCATTGTAACTGTTCTTGCCAAGGTCAGAGGCATTCTTGTTACTACATCCGATGGACACTTCCCAGTCCCTTCCTCATGTGAATTCTCGGCAGTAATTGACGTTGTTCACCACTCCTTGGAACCCACTCTTCTGTTGGTTTCTTGGATCAGTGGCTCCATGGATTTCCCCCTCCTTATGTCACCACTTGCCTCATTCTCCTTAGTGCAATTGTCCCCTACTGCCTGTTCCCTTTCATGTTGGGGTTCCACAGTGTCCTGTCCTATGCTCTCTTGTCTTATTCTACATACCTTACCTGGGCAATGCTATCACTTCCAAGGTGCCCACGACTAGCCAAAGATGCCGATGACCTTCCTAGCTGTTTCTCCACCTATTGGCTTAGCGAAAAATTCCATTTAGTTTTTTCTGTAAAACAAAGGACACATTTTTCATTTTCACCAATAACTTTATTGATTTGGAAATTTTGAGTATGTCAGTTATCTCCTGCATGGTATAACGTTGATTGTTCTCAACTAACGTCTCAATTCGATCTTATCAACTTCAACTGGTCTGCCCGACCGTGGAGCATCGTCAAGCAGGGAATCTCCAGCAAGAAACCACAAACCACTTTTGACACGTTTGATCAGTCACAGCACCTTCTCCATACACTGTACAAATCTTTCTTTGTGGGGTTTTTTTTTTTTTGCATTTTTACTTTCCCCGAAATAATAAAGCATAATATGCCAAAAATGTTGCATATTTTCTTCCATCTTCAGTATTAAAATGGTTACAGAAAAATTCACCAATTTTGATTTTTTTTTAATGCACACTGATATGGCAGCTGTCAGAATACAATCTAACAAAATTGTTTCAAATGGAGTTAAAGACAACTAAGCACTACTAGAGCCATCTTATGGGAAAAAACCAAACAAGCTTTTTGGCCAACCCAACACATCTCTCCCCAGAGACACCATAGTCCTGAACCTGGTTTTCAGCCTCAGGTTTTAAAGCTCAGAAACTTGGTTTCCCAGCACTTTCAGAGTGGCTTTTGCTCTCAGGAGAATTATAAGTAAAGGATAATTGTCACACTGCAAAGACTTGAAAGATGTCAGGGGCTGTTTTCATTGCACCGATATTATTGGTGGTATTGTTAGCATATTTGTCATGAATATTTAAGTAAAAAGTCCATTTTTTAAATGGGCAAGTGATTTTTAAAACAATGAAGCCCATTCTGAAAGGGGGAGACCAAAAGCAAAATGGCTCCTTATGCCCTGTTTCAGTAATTTACATCAGTGGAACAAGGTTCCATTACTCAGTCCTATTCAGGGGGAAAGATCATATGAAAGACACACCCTCAGGATATATATGTTCTTGAATTTCAACTCAAAGTTAGAATAAAGGTAAAAATCAAAGTCAATCAAATGGAACCTTCTTTGCTCATCTTATGTCCTCTTAAGGTCACAGGCGGATTTAACAGTGAGAGCACCGGGCACCGGGCACGCACCCTGGGCCCCGACTTCTGAAGGCATGTATTTTTATTTTCCCTCTCTCTCTTTTTTTAAGGGGCCCAATATTTTCTTCTGTGCCTGGGACCTCAACTGACCTTAATTCACCTCTGCTTAAGGTGGGTCTCAACTCTGATTTCCCTATAAGCCACTCACTCAAGCAAGTGTGCTGGTTTAATGAACATTTCTGCAGAGATGAGGGAGGCGATCGTCTCACGCATTGGAACGGAAAACTTCCCTGTAAAGTCTCTCTCCTCAAAATCTTCCTCTCTCCTCAGAGCTGACTTTTCTGTCTCTTGAACCCTCTCCTCACCAGTCTCTCCTCCGAGAGTCCCTGGTCTTGCATCCTTGCCTTTGTAAATTTTTGGTAGCCAATTTAACATGCGTACAACTTTGTTGATGGGGTGCTGCTTCGTCCTGTTTTGCACGTAAATATTACTATGGCCATTACTTCACGCTCAGGCTGGGTAAACTCTGCTTCTGAGTGCTCCTCTCATCATGCTCCAGATTTTGAGTGGGTTCTTCTGCAGTAGATGCCAACCCCCACCTCCCACCCCCATCTCTTGAACTAATCTCTCTTTTTGGATACCATCTCCAGGGAAACAACTATCAGTAGGCACATGCAGCAACTGCTCTGATTAACTATGAGTCCTGTAGCGTCTTCTTTCCCACCCTCTTCAGTGCTCAGTGATTCAGGAGTTGGGGTTCATACTTCCTGCCCCAGGTGCCTAGAGAAGCATTAAGAGCAGCATGGCCCTGGCCCTACAATACCTGCCTTTGAACCCTGCCCCTCACCATTACCAGCTGCCTGCTCTTAGGTGAATTACTAAGCCTCTCTTTGCCACAGTTCCTTAATCTGCAATGTTGGGAAAATAATAGCACCTTCCTCCCAAGGTTACTGTCAAGGTTAAATGAGATAAACCAAAGAGAGAACTTACAATACTTACTGGTTCATATCCAGCCCTCAATGAGTGTAAGTAATTACCCGCCTCCTACCAAATTCTGCTTTTTCATTACATTTTATTCTTAAAAATCACTGCATAAACAACACATACAATTTCTTTTGCCCACGGTATACACATACTCAACATTTATACTCAACATTATTTAACCATAATACCTAATAAATTGCAAAAGAAAGTATTTCACAATGTATCAAAGTCTTTAGATAAAGAAAAACATCTAATAATTCATCTGGGCTTTAAAATGAGGCATCCATGCAATGATCTTGAAGCTGGGTTCAGTTCTTAGTAGCAGAACCAGCTAGACCATGGGGGCGGAGAGAGTGCAGTCCTTAATAGTGTGCAAAGCGCTTTGAAGTGCCTGAGCTCCATTAACCCTCCCAACAACACTGGGAGGTGACCTTGTAACCCCAGTGTTGCAGATGTAGAAACTGAGGCCTGCAGAGGTTAGGCAACTTGCAGCAGAGACATTAGTCATACTAAGAGGACAGAGTGGAATTGGAACCCAGATCTTCTGAGCCAAAGTCTTCGGATTCGCTACTTGACTATGCTAAGTAATAGGCCATTTCATTGTACCTAGTTCGGTAACTAAAATAGGTAATTAGGTCTAATTTCAAGAACAGTTTTGTTAATCATTCAACAGTTATTAAGCAACCTGTAGGCGTGGCAAATGAGAAAAAAGCTAAATGTATCTTTGCCCTTAAAGATTAGATTTAGTTTATAAAGGAGACATGGTTGTGGGCAGGAAAAATACTCAGGAACTCTTACGAAGCAACATACAATCTCTTATGAATTGTGAGCTGCATGTCATTTCACACTTTAAGGTCTCTGGGTGCTTTCAAATCAATTGAATGTTATACTTTACTTGGTAGCATATGTTTTCTTTCTTGGTGACATGAAATAACAGTGCCTCGTATAATCAATGGCATTTAGAGTCAAGAAAATATAAAATAGTTAATATAAATTAATTAAGAAAATAATTAAATGATCACATATGTTATAGCTATCAACAAACATTTATTTGTCAAAAAGTTAAACCTTTTTGCCCTGGCTGGTGCGGCTCAGTGGATTGAGCATCATCCTGTCAACCAGAGGGTTGCTGGTTCTATCCCTAGTCAGGGCATGCGCCTGGACTGCAGGCCAGGTCCTGGTTGGGGGCATGCAAGAGGCAACTGATGTTTCTCTCCCTCTTTTTCTCCTTCCCTTGTCCTCTCTCTAAAAATAAATAAGTTAAAAAAAATTTTAAGTAAACCTTTTTTATACATAATTAATAAAGTTAATATCTATTACCACAAAACTGGAGGTCATCAGTATAGCATTATTGATTCCCACTGCTTGGCTCAAGGTTCAATGTCCCTTGTCTCAAAATGCAGGCTCAGTGGGAAGTCCCTCAGTGTTGGTTCAGAGTTGCCTGCACAAAGGTTAAACAAAATAGCACAATTTCAGGCAGAAAGAGCAGCCAATATTCCTGGAGACACAATGAAAGTTGCACTTTCAGAGAAGTCAGATTTCAAGGGGCGAATTGAGCGGGGGAAGATGTCCTGATGGACGAATCAGTGTGACACAGGGTCAGGAACATGCAGAGGGTGTACTGTAAAAGTTGGGGTGACAGAGTGCAATAAAAGTGTGATGAACATTGACACCACAGTCGCGGATTCAAATCCTGGACAAGCCACATGCTGGTTTCTGACCTTGGGAAAGTTGCGTAATCATTTTAAGCCTCGAGCTTCTCCCCAGTAAATATTTATGTTTAGTTGTGTGAGGAATAAATTTCCAAAAATACTTGGCAGGGAGAGCAGGCGCTAAATAAATGATAATAGAATTGTTTAGACTGTTTTGAATAGGAGTGAATGAGCGAAGCCCTGCTTTGGAAAATTAATGTGGAATCTGTGATTAAAACAGATTGGAGGAAAGAAACTGGTAAGTACAATAGAAAGCTAGTTAAAATGCTTTTTCAATTGTCCGGAAGAGAGGTGGGGGTGGGTAGGGCAAACTAGGGGTATCTGTCGGTGGAGATGTGGCAGTCAGATGTCTCTACAGGCGGGGGCTACCAAGACTGTGAACCTGGACGGCGCAGTGCCTACGGGGGACAGAGCCTTAGGCGGGGAGGGCTGGAAAAGCATGGGAGGAATCAGCGGCTCCAAGTTTGGCCTTGGCGGCGAATAGAAATGTGGAGGAGGTAGGAGGTGCGCCGCCGCCGCCGCCTAAATCCTTTACGGGGGCCAATCAGTTTGCAGGCACCTCGAGAACGAGTCAGACATAGTACAGAAGGAGGGGCGGAGAGTGACCCGCCCGGGATCCGAAGACTCAGCTCCTTCCCCGGGATCCCGCAGGCAGCCCGGCCGATGCCGAGCGACACTCTTCCGGCCTCTTCCACGGCCTAGCGCGCCCCACCCCGGGTCCTCCCAACAGAGCGTAGTTCCGCGGGGCGGAGTCGGAGGTGCCTGCCGCTCCTACTCTTTCGCGCCACCAGTGCTTGTTCGCCAGGTGACCCTCAGTCGCCCTCGGTCACCCCCGGCGCCTCTGCCACCCCGAGTCTGGTGGTCTGTCCCGAGCGCCGCGGGGACACCATGTTGGGCATGATCAGGAACTCGCTGTTCGGCAGCGTAGAGACTTGGCCTTGGCAGGTCCTGAGCAAAGGGGACAAGGTAGGCCCGCAGGGCTGCGGAGGACCTGAAAGGGGCTGCGCTGGCATCGCACCCTGATCGGGGCTGGCAGGCAAGTGGGACAGGATTGTGCCCGCGATTGTGCGTTAAGACTTACGCCGTGGGCATGGCCCTGCATTGGACTGAGAAGGAGGGAAGAGGTCCAGTGCAGCGGGCCGAAGGAGTCTACTGGGAGGAGGGCAAACAGGCCAGGTTGATTGGCGGGGAGAACCCCAGTTTAGAGATGGACAGCACCTTTGAATGCATTCGTTCATTTAAACATCCTGAACATTTGTCTTCTGGGAAACCCTCGGTTGCTGAAAGGGCTGAAAAAGTGCTGTCCTTAAGAAATTTCCAAGTGCTGGTGAACTGAGTATAAAAGAACAAGATAGAGATGAATGTGCAAGGCAGGAGCACAGGGCAAGAATCAAACCATTCTGCCAGGGCGTGAGGATGAGTCTTCTCAGAGGAGGTATCTTCAGCTGGGCCGCAGGGATGGGCAGGGGTGCACAGAACAGAGAAAGCATGTGCGAAGTCCCAGGAACTGGCTGCTGACAATGGAACCCCCAGTGTTGGGTGTGTTGAATGCAGGATAAGTTAGTAGGGCACAATTGCTGTGTTCCCCTGAGACTGACATCCCTACCAACACAGGCAAATTAGACTACCCCCTCAGATCAGGGAGTGTGCCACTAGATTATAATCTCCTTGCGGACAGGTATTCTGTGCACTTAGTGGCTGTGTACTCAGCTTCCCACTCAGTGCCTCATTTGTTAAAGGACTGTGTCATCTGGGGACCAAGTTCTGGTACCTAGTACGGGGATCGTCACACAAAAGCCCTCAACTGGACTCTGCATTCTTCAAGCAACTATAGCGAGGGGACTGTCCCTTCATCTGATTGTGTTTCAGTTTCTTCAGCTCTAGGATGAGCCCATTAGCCCTGATCAAGGGTGCTGTTCAAATGCCTACAAGCAGCCAGGTGGCTAATGGAAATGAGTGAGGTTGACTGTTTTGGACTAGAAGGCAAGGTGGAGACTGCAGCAAATCAAAGAAAGAACTCAGGTCTTCCTCTACAGGACAGCTCCAGGCAGTTGTTGCTACGGAGTGATGTGAACCAGGGCTGCCAGATTTTTTTAAGGAAAACCAGCAATCCAGATCCTTCGTGTGAAATCTCAATTTAAAATTAACTCATTCAACAAATAACTATTTGCTGAGTGTCAGCTGTGTGCCAGGCTCTCTCATAGGCAATGGGGATAAAATGAAACTGACATAATTCCTATCCTCAGGGAACTTGCACTTTAGTGGCTAATGAACAGATAAGTCATATATATCAGATGGTGATTGGTGCTGTGAAGAAAGAGGAGCAGAGGGGAAGAGGAAGGAATGGGGGGTGTTCAGATTGAGGCTGTGGTTTTCGGTAAGGCAGTTTTAATTGTTGACAACTAACGGCAAATGCTTATAAGTGCTGCGAGCTGAAGGATCTGTCTGTGGACTCAGACTAGTGATCTCTAGGGTCCCTGTTGGCCCCAACACTTGAAGAATCCACATGGGACCAACAGCTCCCAGAGAGCTTTTCTTTCTGTAGTGGAATCTGGGTCACTTGGTCTTTTGAGGTTAACAGACAATGCGAATGCAGGCTCTGCTCTGCTCTGCTGCCTGTTTGCCCTCACATCCCTTCCTCATCCGCTTTCTGCTCAGCCCTGGTGTCTCCATGTGGAGTGGGGGCTGACCCCTGTGGGCTGTTTCCCAGGCTCCAATGTCAGCTGGTTCCCAGCGAGGTTCGCTCAGTGGGAGGCACTAGTGGGAGATAAGAAGGATGGAGGGAGGGAGAAGCCAGGGTATTTCTCCCTCTCCTTCTTCACCCTGTCATGTTTCTGGCACAAGGGACTTCTCTGTGGCTTTTGCTAGAGAAGCCACCATGGTTCTAGCTCAGATATAAAGTGATCCAGGTATCTGAGCTCAGGTAGCAGATAATCTTCCCTCTGCCTCTACTATGGTGCTTACTAACCTCTCAACCACTCTGAACCCTGAAATCCCTCAACTATGAGAATGACAATGCCTGTTTATGTAACAATTATGATTCTTCTTAATCATTCAGATACTTGTTAAGCTTTCATATATATACATATATCTGTATATATATGAAAATTCAGGGTGTTCTTATTTTGAAGAGAGCCTCTCCCTGAAATTCTCTCTTACCCTGGAAAGAGTCTGAGTGAGAAACTGTTGTTCACTCTTCTGGACACATGGATGGCACATGCTGTGCCCTGTGTAACTTGGGTTTGGGCTCACCAGATGTTCGAGACTGATTCCAGGCACCTAGAGGGGAGGCCCAGGCTGCTGTAGACCTTATCATATCCCTTCTGCGTTGCCTGGGGAGGGAGGAGGACACATAGTCACTTTGTTGGGTTGGGTGGGTCTTGTGGGTGCTCAGAGCAGCACTGACATTAACAACTGACATCTTTAAGGGATTTTGTGTCCAGCCTCTGCATGCCAGCCGGGACCCAACTGCCTGAGTTTGAATCCTGGCTCTGCCGCTTGCCCAGCTGTAACTTGGGCACATTACTTACTTAACCTCTTGTGCTCCATCCTGTTCCATCTGAAAAGAAAGATAAAAACACTAACTTCTTCACAGGATTGCTGGAGGGATTGAAAGAATGAATCCATGTAAAATGTTAAAATAACACCTGGCACATAGAAAGTACTCAGGTTGATGATGATAATGGTTGTTATTATTAATATTTTCTTATAATGAGAACATTGGCTTTCAAAACCAGCATGTATACCCCTCTCCAAGAGGCAAAGGGGGAAGAAAACTGACCTTGCAGAGGACCTGGCAAATCCCATACCAAGCAGCATTCTTATGAGATCTCTGTCCTGGACTTGAACTTGACCAGGGTTCCCACTGAATATTGAAAATTGGTGACCACAGGCCAAAATCCTCTTCTAGTAACCAATTGGGACCATGAACTAGCTGAATATGGGCAGAGAAGGACTACTATTATGTTCTATGGAACAAGGAACCGCACTTAAAGAAATCAGGCTTAAAAAATCAAATGTGATAACTGTATTAACTTGGCTGCTTTATCTCCTGCAGAAATAGAGAGAACTCTACTTAAATTCAGCTCCTTAGAACAGTTTTATAATAGCCACTTCTCAAACCTAAATTTTCTCAGAGATCCTGAGGTTCGAGTGAGAGGCTCTGGACAGAGATGCTGTGAAAACTGGCCGTAGCTGCCACAGAACCACCTTAAGACATTGTGACCATCCTTTTCTCCAGGATAAATATAACTGGACGAGGGTCTCGTCTCTCCACCCAGCTAAGGCTGTTGCATTCCTTGTCATTAGAGTAAAAACCAGGTTTCACCCCACGGCCTCCTTTCTCACAAATAGAGTGCCTACTGCCTGCAAGATGTAGAGATACAGTGGTAAACAGTACAAACTATCCCTGACTCCATGGGGCTTATGGTTGCAGATTGAGGTTAAAAACATTATCATTCAGTTATAATTACAATAAGTATTGTGTTGTGAAGGGCCTATAAAAATGTCATTGGGAGCTCATTTTTCATTACGATGCTCTCTGAAGAAGCGATGTTTAGTTTGGGGTCCGTTGGGGGAGTAGGAGACCCTCAGGCAGAGGCAGGAGAGGACTGTTCCAGGCAGAGGAAGCAGAATGTACAGAGGCCCTGAGGCAGGAATGACCTCAGGGCATTTAGGGAAATAGCAGAAGGCCAGTGAGGAAGTACCCTGGGTGTAGCTGGCAAGGTAGGGAGAAGGTAGGTGATTCCTGGACCATCTGGGATAGGTTAAGAACTTGGTCAGTGAAGGCTTTTAGGCAGGGGATTAATTTACACGATTAGATTTATATAGAATGTTCTGTAAATGTTCTCTGGGCAATCTCAGTCTCATTCGCAGCTTTAGTTACCCTTCATGCTGGTAACTCCTGAACTTATATCCCTATGCCGGTCTCCTGCAGGTCTCCAGATTGTGTGTCCAACTTCACAATGGACAGTTCGCTCATCTATAGCAGGAGGCAGGTGAACTGACCGATATGTAAGGGCCCTTCTACTCTATAGAGTTATCTGCCTTTGGAGTTCCTAGGAAGGAAGGATCCCACAGGAAGAGTAAGTGGAGCTGAGTTAAGCCATAAAGGATGGTAGACTTTTCATGGGGGTCTTGGCTTTCTGCACCAAACTGATTGCTTTCTTGGCAGTCTTTCTGGGAACAGGCTGAGAGCACAGATTGCCTATACCATTCCCCAGAACTCAAGACTCAGACATGCTTGCAATATCCTGTATTTAGATCTCAAAAAAAAAAAATCAGTTGAACTAATTCAGAATAGATGAAACTGATGGAGTAGATGATCACTGTCAGACCACCATCACTGGACTAGTGGTTACAAACCCACCTCCCTATGGCAGCCTGCGAGTTCTTCAGGATCTGGGTCCGGCCAGAACCTCTGGCCTCCTCTTTTGCCCTGCCCTACGTGACAGTCACTGCTCCAGCCACCATGGACCATTTGTATTCGTTACCCTCATCACGTTTCCTCCAACTCTTCTCTTTCACCCTTGTGGTGCCCACTATCTGGAATTGCCCTCCCCAAACTATCAAAGCATTTACGACATCGTATAATAATTTATGTAATTCTTCTCACCACCCAGCTAGACTGCCTATATCATAGTGAGCTCCAGATCTGTAGTACCTGGTGGAGGTTTTCAATAAATACTTATTCAATGAATCAATGCCTCAGTGACTGAATGTCCATTTGGATGCTCTTTAAGCCCCTCAAAGTCAGCATAACCTACCCAAACACATAAACACACACACCCATTTCCCTGAAACTAACCTAACTCTCTTCTGTTACTGTTCTGTTCTGTTATGGATTGTAATTTTTTAAAAGTTTGAAAACACATCCTTACAGTAAGTTCAGAAATACAAAGTTGTATTATTGAGATATCAGATGGTGAGGAGGAAGAGATGAAGGAGTGTTGCATGGGCCTGTGTGGGAAAGAACAGTGACCTTTGGACAGAGACTCAGCACAAAGGATTGTGATGAGAGAGATGATCACTGCTAGGGAGGTAGGGTTGTGGGGAAGTGGCCCTGGAGCTGAGCATTCAGGGCAGCGGTGGGCACGATTTAGTGCGATGAGTTGGGGAGATGAATTGTATCTGGGAGCAGAGTGTGAACAGGACTACCCTGATTCTTCAAGAATGGCAGCCCTGCTAGTGGAATGAGGCTAATCTTGGGGCCTTAGAGTTTTGTGGGATTGTTGTTGTATTTATTTGTTTCCTCCTTTCCAATTTTTTCTTCTCTTTTTCTGGATCTTCTGTTTTTCAGATATTGGATCTCCTGTTTTTCAGATATTGGATCTCCTGGCTTGATCATCTGATTTTCTTTTCTATTTTCTACTTCTTTGCCTTTTTTACTTGACTTTCTGGAAGATTTCCTTCGACATAATTACCCATCCTTTCTACTGAATTTTTTATTTCTGTTGTATTTTTAAATTCCAAGAGCTCTTTGATCTCTGAACATTCTATTTTTATAGCATTTTGGGGATGTTCTGGGCGGTTTGGGAGGTAATGTCTTCTCTTATCTCTCTGAGAATATTGAATGCACGAAGTTTTTTCTGCTGTCTCTACATTAGTAAGAAACCCCAGAACCAGTTTCTCATGGCCCTTTAGACTCAGAGCTGTTTCTTCCACCCCGTGGCCATACCCAGGCTGGTTATGGGTAGCCCCTCCTGTAGCTGGATTCTTACCGCTTCTAGAGCCATCACAAATTACTACTGTACAATCTCTTAAGCACTGTGTATTCTCTGCCTCTAGGGAGAAGTGTCCTATGAGGAGAGGGCCTGTGAAGGAGGGAGGTTTGCCACAGTGGAGGTGACAGATAAGCCTGTGGATGAGGCTCTGCGGGAAGCAATGCCCAAAGTCATGAAGTATGTGGGAGGCAGCAATGACAAGGGTGAGTGTCACTGAAGGATGTGGCTCTGGTCTCAGGGGAGCCTCACATGGTCTCACTTCATCAGTGGAAAACACAAAGGAAAGGCCACACGGCACCTGCCACTACCTGTTTCAGTGATAGGTGAACTTGCTGTGCTGCCTGATCAAGGAAGCTTTGGAGACCGCGCGGACTTCAGCCCAGCCCACCCCTCACTCTGTACTGTCCCTGCTTGATATCACTGAGTTTGTGCTTTTCTCTCAGGTACGGTTTTTTCGTTGCTGTTGGTGGTGGTGGTGGTGGGTTTCTTTTTTTAACCCTTTGCATTGGTAGACTGGATGAAGTGTGCCCATGGAAAGCCAGGCCACAAAAAGAGGACCAGCCTCTCACTCCAGGCCTCTACCCCCAGGCTGGAAATCTCCAAAGTCAGCCCCCTGGTAGCTCAGACTCTGCGGGGTACTGAGGGACAGCGAGTGATGAGTATCCCTCAGGTCCCTGGCTCTGTTCTGGCAAAGAAACAATCAGAGCCCTGGCCAGGTGGCTCAGTTGGTTGGAGTGCTATCCCAATGCACCAGGGTTGCGGGTTCGATCCCTGGTCAGGGC
Organism: Mormoops blainvillei; assembly: GCA_004026545.1. NCBI lineage: Eukaryota > Metazoa > Chordata > Mammalia > Chiroptera > Mormoopidae > Mormoops > Mormoops blainvillei. The sequence goes on along the minus strand of PVJD01000885.1, from coordinate 26,155 downwards.
ACGTACAGGAATCAACCAGTGATGCATAAATAAGTGAAACAACAAATCAGTGTTTCTCTCTCTCTCCTCCCCTCTTTCTCTCTCTACAATAAATTTGAAGAAGAAAAAAATAAAGGAAATAGTCATGATGAGCATTAAAAAAAAAAAAAAAGACTTGGCCGTTGGCGCTGGCTGCCTCCCTATTTTGAAATGATAGGCCTGAAGTGCCATGTACCTGTTAGCATGTAAATCATATGAATATAATTCTTAAACTCTCTAATTTGGACTATACTTTGGAATCACTGCAAAGCTAAAATAGGTGAGAAAGCAAGGTGAAAAAAGAGGCGTCATGGTAATTTTTGGGACAGTTCTCGAGCTGATAATTTAGAAGGTTAGAAACTGGTATTAACCTCAGGAGCATTTACTAGGACCACAGTAATCAGGCTTTGGGTGGGAAGTTGACCTATGGGAGGTCAAGAAGAAACCTTTTTCTTCTTAACACTATCATAACATTTTTTGTAAGAAAATATGTAAAAAAATCATAAACTCCTTAAGAAAGTCTTGAAAATAACAGAACAGCACCCCTCATCCACGTTTTCTAGTAAAATCGTCTTTTGAATATATTTCTTTAGGGCTCCTTAAATGTAATCATCATATTTGCATACTTGTATATCCTGCTTCTGTTACTTATTTCATCACTATTTTCCACTGTTACAAAAAACTCTTCTTTAGTATAATTATTACTAGCTATATTACATCGCACGGTGTGCCTATAATTTATGTAGATATATTCTTATTTTGACTATGTATATGGCTCCCAGTTTCTCATAGTTATAAATTCTGCTGCAATGAATATCCTATTGCCTATAGCCTTTTCTGTAGTGTGGGTATTTCCTTAGAATTGATTATTTAGATAGAAAGTAATTAGTTACTGATACATTTACAGTCTTGATATATACTACCAATTTTTTTTTCCCAAAAGAGTGCAATCACTGTGCTCCTACTTCCAATATATGCACATTGGAGGTCTTTTGTGTTTGTCTTACTACATATTTTGAATGCCTCAAGTGTTTATTATTAACTTCATGAACAGAAAAGACTGTTGCAGAAGGAGAATGGGACCAGCAGACCTTCCGCAGGCCTGAGCGGGTTCTGTCTCTCATTCCCACCTCACCCCTTGGGTTTTTCTCTTTTCAGGAATTGGGATGGGGATGACCGTCCCCATTTCCTTTGCCGTGTTCCCCAGTGAAGACGGCTCCCTAGAGAAGAAAATCAAAGTCTGGTTCCGGATTCCAAACCAGTTTCAGAGCGACCCACCAGTTCCCAGTGATGGCAGCGTGAAGATCGAGGACAGGGAAAGCATCACTGTCTACTCCAGGTATGGAGACGATTCCATCGCACTTCAATAAGTGATTGCCGCAGGAAGCTTGGTTCACATCCATCACCTGACATGGTTACGAATTATTTTTCTTGAGACAAGAATTCTCTTATTAACTTTCAAATATACAACACAGTATTGCTAGCGGTAGTCACCTTACGGTACATTACATCCCTGGAACTAATTTCTCTGATAGCCGGGACTTTTTACCTTTTGACCATCTTTACCCATTTCTCTCACCCCCACCTCTGACAGCTACCGATATGTTTGTTCTGTGTGTCTATGAGTTCATTATTTTTAAGTCCACAGGTAAGTGAGATCAGACTATTCGTCTTTCTCTGCCTGACTTATTTCATTTAGCATAATGCCCTCAAAGTCCATCCACGCTGCTGCAAATGGCAGGATTTTATATATTACATTTTCTTTATCCATTTATCTGTAGATGGACACTTACGTATTTTGCCGTGTATAATGTGCACTTTTTTGCCTAAATTTTTGAGGGAAAAATAAGAGTGCGCATTATACACACGTGGAATGATGACATACCATGGGTGTAATATTGGGTATAATAATCCCATGTATAATGCGCACAAAAACGTGAGTGCAGGTTATACACAGGAGCACATTAAACACGGCAAAATATGGTAAGTTGTTTTCAGGTCTTGGCTATTATAGATAATGCTGCATTGAACATGGGGATTCAGCTATCGCTTAAGATAGTGATTTTATTTCCTTGAGATATATACTCAGAATTGGAATTGCTGGATCATGATGGAAGTCCTATTTTTAATTTGTGGGGGGACCCCATACTGTTTTTCACAGTGGCTGCACCAATTTCTGTTCCCACCATCAACGCACGCACAAGGCTTCCCTTTTCTTCATATCCTCAACAACATTTGTATTTCTTGTGGTTTTGACAGCATCTATGGTAGTTTCCTTGCTTTCTGGTATGTTCCATGCACACCTTGACATTTCTTGTTCTACACCTGGAATTAGCCGTTTCTCTAAGGAACCCTGGTTCCTTATGATGGGAAAGGGCATTTACTTAGGTACTATGAAAGCCAGGTGTGTGGAAGTTTTCTTTTAATACCCTGAAATCTAAACGGATGAAAGTAACAAATACGGTGTGCAGCCTGGCTCAGTGAATTTTCCCTTTAACCTAACCTACCATCCTAAGTTAGCATACTGTCATTCCTCACCTAACCAGTTGGTGTCACTGCACAGTCAAATGTGCATTTAAAGGCACCCGACGGTGGAAGGCCGAGGGAGTGTGGTAGTAGAAGGTAAAAGCCCTATTTCAAATGAGTGCATCAAATGACAAAATTAATTCTAAAAGGGAAGACTTGCATCCTGAATTCAGCCTTCCTTTTCTCTGACCTTGTGAAGGGTGTCCACAAAGGGATTATACATTTATTAACAGTATTCATTCATATGCTTTTAAAATGACTAGAAGACTAGGGGGGAAAAAAAAAACAGCACTACCAGAATATTTTTCATTTTCCCAAGAGGCAGCAGAACTACTTTCACACTTAAAGAGGGGCCCCGCCCACCACACTGCCCTCCCTCTTCGGCCTGTGAAGAGCCCTCAGGTTAGCGCGAGGCCTCCTCTGTGTGTCTCAGCACTGGGTTCTCAGAGAGACCAACAGCAGCAGAGGCTCAATGGTTCTAGTGAAAGTTTCATGGTTTTAATGAAAGGTCTGGGTATAAAGGAAAGGGTTAAAAACACGGAGTTCATTGTCAGGGAGACCAGGCCGCGGTCCGAGTTCTACTGCTTAACGACTAGGACCTTTCGCTTGTTATCGAGCCTCTCTGTGCCTCAGTTTCTCATCTGTAAGACGGGGGTAAGAGTACCGAGCCCATAGGATTGTTGTGAGGATGGAATATGACATCTATAAATGCGTATGCAGTGCTGGACGTGAGGTAAACGCTCAGTAAATGTTCTCTACTTCGTGACTTCACCTCCCGCTGAGAATTAAAGTTTTCTTCAAATTAACAACAAGAAGGTCAAGTTATTACAAGTATCCTCGAGTTCAAACCTCACCTCTAATAACTGAGTTTTATAACTCTGGGCTTCCTGAGCTTTAGCTTTCTCTTCTATAAAATAGAACATACGGTGCATTACTGTGAGGGTTTGGGGTCTTGGTCCCTGCCTTCCCTGCATTTCTCTGTTTTTCCTTCTTCCCTAAAGATCTTAGTCCCCTCCCATAGCATCACCCTTTCATCAGTAACACTGCAACCTGACCTCAGTCCAGCTCCCTTGAATGTTTTGTCATTCATCAGACTCATCGTGAAGGCTAAGGCGAGGGCATTTACACATTCATTCATTCATTCAAAAAAATCACATATTCATTTTTCACCTACTCTGTACCAGGAATTATTTTAGGTCCCAAAAACATAGCAGGGAACAAGCAAAGTGATTGCTCCTTGAAGTGGGAGAAACATTTGTGTGGGGAAAGCACACACGAAAAAATGTCTCAAGATAATTCAGTGAGTTGTTTCAGAGATAAGAACTAGTATCTGCAGACTGAAAATATAGGGAAGCATATTTCCACTCAAAAATAAAAACATTCTGCCCTGACCAGTGTGGCTCAGTTAGGTGGGCGTTGTTCTGCAAAGCAAAGGGCCACTTGTTCGATTCCCGGTCAGGGCACGTGCCTGGGTTGCAGGTTCGGTTCCAGCCAGGGTGCATTTGAGCGGCAACTGATCGATGTTTCTCTCTCACATTGATGTTTTTCTCCCTCTCTTCCTCCCTCTCTTCCTCCCTCTCTTCCTCCCTCTCTAAAAATAAATAAATAAATAAATAAATAAATAAATAAATAAATAAACAAGCAAACCTTAAAAAAAACCCCAACATTCTGGCATAAGGCGTCTATCAGTAAAGTGAACAGATGACAGGGTAATGATGTCCTTGCCCTGGAGAAATTCAAGTACCATCTGGACAGACATATGACAATTATGCTATGTAATGTTTGTACTAAGTGGGAAGTTTGGCTCAATTTGACAGTTGAGTATCTCTGATATGTGAGCCACCTCACCTCTCAGAGCCCTGCCAGTGGTAAGATTCTGCCATAACACCTAATTGCCTAAAATCTAAATTAATCACCATTCATTTCCCCCCCAGCTGGTCAGTTGTCCCACCAGTCTTTTACAAAGTGGTCCTTGGAAGGGGCTTCACTCGCCATTTCTGAGTGGATGAGCCCAAGTCCACGGGGCTAGTGCTGGTTTTTTTCGCAAGCGCCAGTCTTACTTACATCTCCCGCTCACCTGGAGGTATCACCACATAAACCTCAGCCGGCTTCCGATCAACAGGTCTGAGAAGGAACTCAGCTTTCCTCCCCAAATCTGATCCCGTGTTCTCTGTCTTACTGCAGGTCCCCTCCATCCTGCTGCCCATCCTGTTCAAATGTCATCCTGACTCCTTCACCTTCCACATCTAATTATTGGCCAAGTTCTAGTCACATCCTAGCTGCCCCGTCCCTTCCATCCACACTGGCACAGGTCCTCATCACCTCTTGCCTAAACAGTTGCTAGGCCTCCTGATTATTTCTCGTTCTTCCAACTCTACCCTTCTATGGTGTCCTTTGATCATGGCCAGCCCAGAAGCACAGGACCGGTCACACCACTTCCCCCTGCCCCTCAGCTCTAGTGATGAGCCTCAGTCCATCTCTGACCTAGGCACACATTAGGACTGGGACGAAAGCCCAAGGAGTAATAAAATGCTCCTTCCCCATGAGTAAGCGGATGGGTGAACTTTGGGTTGGATCCCCAAATGTTTAACCAGGTAGGAAAGCCTAGTAAAAACGCCTGGACATGGCATTGCCGGCCCTCCACATATGGCGCCACTCCACTGTCCACCTGATCTTTCAGAGCGTCCCACCCCCACCTCCCAGTGGCTCCCCAAACACATACACCACAGCCACTTCCATACCTCCGCTCACCCAGCTCTTCTCAAATGTTCTCCCCAGTCTCTGCTTGTTGCAGGCTCTGGGAGGGCCGGAATTTTTGTCATATGGTTCATTGCCAGAATTGAGAAGCGATACTGAATAAATACTTGCTTAATATCACATCCTCCACAATGCCTTCCCTCTGTGTCCTAAGTCAGATCATTCCCTCTTGCCCACCTCCAGGTCATTCTGTTTGTGCCTTTTACCTCCATTCTAGAACCTTCTGCCCTATATATCATCCGTATGTCTTTCTGTCCCGACCACTACAGTTAGACCTTGCAAGGGCAGAAACACATCTTTATCAGCTTTACAGCCGTGTGGTGTCTAGCTTGCATTTTGTGCTCAGTGATGCTCAGCTCAGTACGTTTGGCTCGACCTGCTATGAGGAAACACCGTATGGTGTAAAGCCTCTTTCCCGTTGACATGAGACTGTCAGCTGCTACACTTCTTTGGCCTGGCACAGAGCTGCACGCATAGCAGACTCTCCACAAATCTGTGTTGGCGTGTTGGTAGTTAAAGTCTCAGACCACGCTGGATGGTCAAGCCCAGAGTTATTCCACTTCTCTTTCTTCCTCACTGCTTGCCTTCGCCAGACACTCCCCGAAAGATAATACGTTAGGGTTCTTTCTGTCCTTGTACCTGCATCATTTCCGCCCCCGACTCCACCTCTAACTCTTCCAGCCCTTTTTAATCAGTGTCTTTTGTATTTCTGGAATCCAAGACATGTGTTATCTCCTTGGTTTCCATGGTAACCAAAAAAATCTTCATTAGGAATGCTGCGCTCTGATGTTGGGTGAGATAAAATACAGCGCCCCCAGGAGAGCTTCTTTGAAGATGGAGACTTGGAGACTTGTTAACAGGCTTACAAAAATAATATATAGACTTCATGTTTATTTCCTTTGAGGAGCTCCAGGCACTTTATGAGCAAGCCCTAACTCATACTCACACATGCTCGTGAATCTGGAAAGCTGTGGGCACTGTGTTGCCAGCCTCCGAGTACAGCTTGGAAGCCGAGGTGGAGAAGAATGAGGCAGCTTGTCCCAGAACGCAAGCGAGGCGGCCAGAGCTGGGCTTCCTTCAGTTATCAGGGTTATGTGCCTGGTAGGGTTTGGCGTTCTCGCCCGTTCATTCCATCCTGTGACTTGGTTAGATTGGCAGGAAGGAGAACACATGTATCTGTTCCTTAGCCCACCCAGCTTTGCTTATTTCTAGTAGAAGCCTCCCAGGATGAAGCAACAGCAAAATTTTTATGCACCAGCATCTCGGTCCATGTGGGAATAAATATAAACAGTTGGGTTTTTTGGGGGTTTTTTTGCAATAATGAACTTAGAAATCCCCGAATGATGACATTCTCTGTACCCTCTCTGCCGGTCTCCTTGTACCTCTCAGACAAGCTTCTCAGGGTCCTTTGCCAAGTCCTTATCCTTCCCACCGCTTTGGGACTGGGAGTCCCAAAAGCACTTTCCTGACTCTCTGTTTGCTGAGCATCTACACCTGGCCTTGCTCCTTACCACAACTCTAACCAGCACCTACTCATTGGTGCTAGTTAGAACTCCCAGATTCCTCTCATCTCTTAGACTCATCTATTTCCCATATCAGGAGCTCAAACTCCAGTTCTTTCCCAGTTCTAAGGAGATTTTCACAGTGCCTGCCACATCCTTGGGCACACAAGTAATTGTTGCATGAATGTATTTCACAGAAGCAACTTACATAAATCAACATGCCCCAGACCAAATTATTAAGCTTCCCAACTCCTCAGCCAGAGGCTAAACTGAAACCCCCGGAGAATCACTGACTCCTCCCTTCCCAACCTCCTCTCCACTCCCAGGCACCTCTCAAATTTGCCTTTCTCCAGGCCTTCGTCGCCTCGCCCTGGTATCCCTCCAAAATACAATCTGATCATATCAGTCTCTTACTTTAAAACCCTTTCGTCAATTGACCTGTGCATCTGGGGTCAGGTTCAAAATCCCTTCACAATGTGCCTCCAGTCAATCAATTTTCCTGTTTGAATTCCCACTACTGTCCCCTTAGTCTGTACTTCAGGTGTTTGTTATATGCATGCGTGAACCTGGAGGCAAACAGACTTAAGCACTATCATCTTTAGGCCTATCAGCCTGAAGACAGTAACTTCCCAGAATTGTTCATTTAGCCAAGGAGTCTAATATGTGTCAGGCACTGGGTTAGGTGCTCAGGATACCCCAGTGGCCAAAAAGTGACAAAGATCCTTTCCTTCGTGGAACCTGTATCCTGCTAGGGAACTCAGAACATAAGCAATGAACACAGTAAGTAAAGAAAAAGTAGATCAAAGGAAGAAGAAAGAGAAGGGGAGAGGGTTACAGGGGTGTCCAACCTGTGGCCCACAGGCTGCATGTAGCCCAGGATGGCCGTCAATGCGGCCCAAAACAAAATAGTAAATTTACTTAAAATATTATGAGATTCTTTTGTGATTACATGTCGCAATGTATTTAATGTGTGGCCCGAGACAACTCTTCTTCCAGTGTGGCCCAGAGACGCCAAAAGGTTGGACAGCCCTGGATAAGATGAAACAGGGTTTTGAGATTAGACCTAATTGAGAAGGTGAGATTGCTAATTGGACCAGTCCCTTGTTAGCAAGCTCTCTTCCTGCGTTCGTGATGCCATTTTAGATTACCCTCACACCCCTCACCTCCGGAATCAGGGAACTGAATGGCTGTTCTGAGCGAATTGTAAAGTAACAACAACAGCTACCATTTCTTGTGAGCTTACTGTGTGACAAGCACTGGGTTGAGCAGTTTGCACAATCTTTTCTCCTTTAAGCTTTACAACAGCCTTCTGAGACTGAGGCTATCATCCCTATTTAACAGATGACGGACAGATTGGAGAAATTAAAGCATTTGCCCAAGCCCATGAGCTAGGCAGTGGCAGAGGTAAGAGATGAGCACACAACTAGCCATTTTTGCCTCCAGCTGATGAATGAAGACAGTTGCGAACTCTCCGTTGGATGTTTCCAAAAACCAGTAGCTTAAGGAGCCAACATCGCCCATTTTCACAAGAGAACAAGTTAGTATCACGGCGGGAGGGGGCTGCAGAGAGCACTCAGCACTTATACCCTCATCCAGCATCTGATTATTTTCAGACAGGTGGTTCTCAATCTGTAGACATTCTTTGAAAATAACTTTAGTGTCTGGCAGGCCTTTATTGCCAGAAAAATACTTCCTTAATGTTCATCCTCTGTCTACTAATGCAGTTTCCTCTCATTCGAGCCTCAGTGAAGCTAGAGCTCAACTTTCTTCATCTGCCTTGCAAATTTTCTTCGATGTAGTTGAAGAGCCAAGCATCTTCTGTTCCAAATTGGCCTCGGCTCTGTCCCTGTTCTGTAGCTGTTGTCTAGACGTTATAATAACCAATGCCTAAAAGATGAGATCCTGGGTGTTTTCACGTCAATAACCCTGTAATCAACATGCCGAATGCTTGCTGAGCATGACTAACCCTTGTAAAAGAGCAAAGCATGAGTCAGGGAACCCCACCAAAAGTAATGCATTTGGCCTCATCTTGGCCTGATGCGGATTCAGATTTTTGAGTCATAAAGCTCATTAGAGATGGGAATGTATTTGACTCTAATAAAGATTTTAGGTCAACACAGATGTAGAGTGGTATATTTAGGGTAGACCACAGGATGAATTTTGGAGCGGAGGAAGATGACGTAAGGAGAGAATAATCATCTTGAAAAGAGAGGCTTTATTGCTTTCCTGTTCCCACCTTCTGTCGTCAGGAGAAAGGCCTGATTTTAAAATAAGTCTAGAAAATAAGTCTTTTACTAGAAAAAGAAGGCTTTCACGATTTGATCGGGGAGGGGAGTTATTAGAAGTAATTTCTGCGTTTGGGGCATGCTCAGAGCTCAGAACTTGCCTAGGGGCGCTCCCGAAGCTTCCTCGGCTCCCCACCTTCGGGAGCTCTGGTGTTGAACAAAGCTGCTACTTCTCACAGCTGCGGTGTGCTCACTGATTGGGAAAGCGCTCTGCTGGGGGAGGAACGTTGCCTGCAGCTGCGCCCTGACTCCCCTTTACCCAGCCTTCTCGGCCAGTGGCCAGCCCGAGACTGAGGCAGAGAAGAGTAGATGGGGCAGCAGAGGGAGCTAGAGAAAAGGGTGAAGTTTAGCCGACACCTCCAGGAAAAACCAGAGGAAAGGGGAAGCTCACATTTAGTGTGGAACTACCACGTTTCGGGCTCTGCACTGAGGCCTTCACAACCATAATTGCACGTAACGCTCATAACAACCCGGGAAGAAAAAGAAAACATATCCCAGTTTTACAAATGAGTGTCTGCAGCTCAGAGAGGTCAAATCTACCCATCTAGGAAGTGGCTGATTCGCAATCTTACCACGATAGCAAGAGTGTCATAATAAGCGTGGCGAGTGACCTTTTTTGAAAGACCCACCTGTCTCGGAGACCATGTCCTTTCTTAACCAGCCCCTTGCTCTTGCACCCTCAGGCAGTTTGGGGGCTACGCCAAGGAAGCCGACTACACAGCCCAAGCCGCCCAGCTGCGCACTGCCCTGGAGGGCACAGCCACGTACCGGAGTGACATCTACTTCTGTACTGGGTATGACCCTCCTATGAAGCCCTATGGACGTCGCAACGAAGTCTGGCTGGTGAAGACGTGAGCCAGCACTTCAGGATGTGAGCTTGTGCCCACTCACTGGGAGAGCAGGAGGGGCTTCAAACGGCACCTTCAGCTCAGCCAACATTCCTTCCAAGCCAGTTACTGCCAGTTTTCTGAGATAAGCCTGTTCCATATGTGGGGCTCTTTTTCTTGTGGTGGGAAATACAACTAGATAGGCCATATCCCTCTGATCGACCTGCAACATCCTATGATAGACCAGGAAACCCCCAGCGGCATTTTCCCAGTTAGCTGGGTCTCAAAAAACTTGATATTTTAAAATTATTGAATCTACATTGTTGTAATTGAGGGGGAAATGCAGTTTGTGTGTGATCTTTCATCTGTGATTCTTATAAGAGCTTTGTCTAAAAAGAAACTGAAAATAAAGTTCTTTGACTTAAACAGCTGAGACAAATCCTAAGTGTAATTACTTCAAGATTGTACCATCTTTGGATGCCAGAGGGGAGGGGGTTGGGGTACTGGGTAAAAAATAAAGGGATTAAGGCCAAATTGGTATTTAGAAAATTGTCATGGGGATATAAAGTCCTGCATAGGAAACGCAGTCAATAACATTGTCATAACGACATATGGTGCCTGGTGGGTACTGAAAATATTGGGGAGCACACTGTGTAAAGTATACGATTGTCTAACCACGGCACTGTACACGTGAAACCAATACAAAATAACACTGAAAGTAAACTGTAATTGAAAAATAAAAAATGTAAGATTCTACCGCCTTATAGACAATATAGTTAGGAGTGGTACGGATGGTGTTTACTATGGCAGGAATCCTATATTAGAGTTTCAAAGCCCTTCAGGATATAAACCCAAAGACCCTGAGGTAGCAGGACATGCACCACATGCTTGGCCATCTCTAAATCATAGATATTTACCATGGCTGTGTTGTATGGATTGCACGACCGTCACTGCAGGACCCTGTTGGTAGCTGTGGTCCAGGAGCCAAAGAAAGTAGCTGGAGGAGAAAAATTATCACACTCTGACACACAATCCTAAAGTGGGGAATTTGCCCTGAAGATATATTCAGGGTAATGAGATGAGATTAGAAAAATTTGGGGTCCAGTGACATTAACTGAAGAGGATAGAAATGAAAGAAACAATGTGTAGGTTGGCCTGCAGAGAATGAAAGGGGAAGGCAGTGTAAAAGGTGGGGTGAGCCAGTGAGGACAGAAGAGGCCAAGGGTCACAGGGCACGTGGAGGACACACGGGTCTCCCTGACAGCACCAGGGCCGGCCTTGTCAACAGGCCTCCGTGGGACAGCTGGAGTGGTTTTTCAGAGAACCCACCTCAGCACCCCTCTGCAGACTCCTACATGAGTAGTGAGAGCTCCATGGGATGCTCACAACGGAAGAAGTAAGAATAACCTTTAATCCTCGGCACAAAGGGCTGTTATTGGACACAGAGCGGGATTGGCTAAAGAGAGGCATGGGAGCTATGTCATGGCCGTTGCTGGTGCCGTTGCAAACAGTGGCCTCCTCTGAGGGACCGGCCTTGCCTGACTCCGAAGGTCAGTGGGAGAGCACAACAGCTCGAAGCCTTGCCCACCTGACAGACTCCAAGCTGGGTGCCTCACACCCACCCCATGTCGTACACAGCCACAGTCCGGGAGAGGGGCACTGTCATGAACCCCACACACAGACGCGGGGGCTCAGGGTCCCACAGGCTCACACCCCAGACTCAGGGCCAAGACAAAAGGGCAGACACAGGGGCCTTAGTCCTGTCAAGGAGTTTGAATTTTATCCGAGGAAAAATGACAGGTAAGTCAAAGGCTTTGAGCAGGAACAGGACACCATTGTGTTCGAGAGGAAAAATTCTGCCTTCAGGGTGGAAAATGGGTTGGAAGTGGAGGCACCAGGAGGCGGGGAGGCCAATCACAGGGCTCCGAGTTAGAGATGATGGAGGCCTAAACGAGAACCGCGGCGTGGGGATGGAGGGAAGCGGTCAGTTTGGAGAGAGAAATAGGAGCAACGGGACTCGGCGGGCAACAGGTGAGTGCGATAAGGGGGAAGGGGACAAGTACAGTGCCCAGGATGGGGCCGCCGCTCTCTGAGTAGGGAGCGTGGGTGAGAAACAGGTTCTTGGGAACAGAGTCCACAAGAGAGCGTTTAGGCCAGTGGTTGCCCCGGGTGAGGCTATCTCACGGGCCGTTGGGAGGATGTGCGTTGCTAAAAGGAGAAACCCAACCCAAAGATATATGGATGATGTCATCAATGTGGAGATGGGCTGGATGAATTATGGACTCTGCCAGGAAGAGGCTGTGGAGTAAAGAGAGAAGAGAGCCTACGTAAGAATCTGGAGGAACCCCAATATCTAGAGGAGAACTGAGCAAAAGAGCCAGGCAAAGATCTAAAAGAAACAGCCAGTGGTGTAGGAGGAAAATCAGAAAATCAAAAAAGAAGAAGTGACCAGCAAGGGTGAGGCAAGTCCTAATGATCCCGAGTCCCCGTTTCCGCTGGTACCGTCCCAGGACAGGTCACCATCCTTTTACCCTGGCCTCCGTCAGTGGCCTCCTAACTCATTTCCTCACCTCTACTCTCACCTCCCTTTGGTCCATTTTCTACCCAACTTCCATAGAGATCTTTGCTTAAAAACTCACTTTGCCCTTAGACTAAAAGGCAAACTCCATTCTATGACCTGCCAGGCCTTGTGTGACTCGGCCCCTGACCGCTTCTCTCATTCCTGTCTTTCAAATCTCTCCCTTCCTACCCTCCAGCCACAGTGAGCTTTTGCATCCTTGACGGAGTGAAGTTCTTTTTGCCCGGGGGCCTTTGCACTAGCTGTTAGGTCTGCCTAAAACTCTTTTACCCCTTTTCAAATGGCTGTGTCTTCTCATCCTACAGGTCCTAGCTTTACCCCCTTCTCGAAGAGACCTTCCATGACCCCTCCATCTATGTAAAATATCCCCTCCCCCTCGAGTTCTCCACCATAGCATTATATTTTTTCTTCCCTTCATAATGCAAACCGCCATTTGTAACTTTGGGGCTTATTCATTTCCTTTTTTTTTCTGTCTCTCACACTTGATGATGTTTGAGAAGAAGGAGCCCCGTACCTGCTCTGTTCTTCGTTATATCCCAGCACCTAGCTCAGGGTCATATATTAGTTAGGGATGAATGAAGCTTAAAAGAAAGCTGAACCAACAGCTGCTTAAACTGGTAAGATTTTATTTTCTTGCACAGCGAGACATGTAGAGATCGGTTTAGTGGTTTAATGGTTACACCTCAGCGCTGGCCTTGTTCTTTCCCTCATGACTACCAGGTGGCCGATACAGCTCCTTCCATCTCATCCACATTCGAGGCAGGAAAAAGTCAGCAGGAGGAAAGGCTGTATCATCAGTTGCACGTCTCATTTTTTGAAGGAAAAAAAAAATTTCCCAGAACTTTCCCAGCAGATTTCCACTTACATCTAATGGGCCAGGACTGACAATCAGGGCCACCCATACCTGCAGGGGAGATGGGAAAGTGTCTGTGTCTGCCTTTCCAGCTCTGTAGGGGGAGGAGCAAAGGTGAATGAAATTCAGAATGGCTTTAGAGCGGTCAATCTACAGTGATCTCTGCAATGGGACAATGAGTAGGTATGCACACCGGCAGTCGAGAATTTGGGAAGGTGAGAAGTGGGAGACAGCTGGAGAGACTGACTGAGGCCAGATGGCAGAGGATCTTAAAGGTTTCAATTCTACATTCTCGCTTCTGAGCCACTTGCAAACGGATCAGGAGAGCCGAGCGAGCTCTCTCAGCACTGTCTCCTGCTTTCCCCATCTCCCCTCTGTCCTTTGAAAATCCAAAACAGTAGAACACCCTCAAGGTGAAGGAAGTGGTTGTCAGTCCCCTCCCCCACAGTGAGGACAAAAGGATGACTGGACGGTGTGGCTTTAGTGATTAAGAGCAACGAGGGACAGGAGCGAAGGAAATAAAGTTTATTCTCATTCTGGATTCAATAGTGAAAAACAACCACAGAGACCAGCGTTGCTCATTGCCAGTCTACAAACTTAAAAAGCAATCTCCTTCCCTTACTCCAACCCACTCTTTCGTCAGCATTTTTTCCAAAATAGATATGGATGAAAAGACTTTCTGGCCCCATCTCACCCCTCCTTTCTTTAGGGTTTGGAGCAGAGCGCATGGCCAGTTATTCAGGTTGTTGTATAATTCAGTTGGAAAAAGATTAACAGAAAAGTACAGATATTAACAAATACCCAAACTACGCTCTGGGTTGCGTGCTCAGGGTGACAGACTCCAGGCTGCAGCCTCTCTGGAGCTGCTGCGTAAGAATCCTCCGCCTTTTGCCGGAAGCTGGAAGCCGTCTTCCTGTGACCTTAACCCCTTTGCGCATTTTGTGAGCAACAACCAGTAAACTTTGTTCTGCATGTAGCGCAACGCAATACCACACTCTCCTGCTCATGTGAGTGTTTAAGGGCCATCAGGTGATTGTCTGTATAAACACCGTGGCACACTTCTGCTGAGCTCAGGGAGTTGTCACCACTTGTTTAAGGAAGACCTCCCTCATTTACATTTGGCTTCTCCACTCGTGAGTAATGTGCCTTTGATCTTTGAGCCCAGTAATTAAATCTTCACTGCATGCCCCATTGATGGGTATTTATTTGGTTGAATGCCATGGATTTTGCCTTTGAATTATGTTCTTGACTGGCTCTAGATTTTCTCCTTTAGAAATATTTTGTTTCTATAGCAACAATCACTCTAGGAATTTAGGGACAGACCCAAGTAATACCCAGAAATGTGGAATCAAGAATCAACTCATGTCAGCTAGGAACGCCAGAGTGGACCGAAGGTGTGGCCGGCATTGGCATGGGCTCAGTAAAGCTGTCTCATAATCAGACTTGACGTAGAACTTGAATTAAGTTTCCCCTGACAATGGATTAATTAGACTTTCAACAAAAAGTCATTTTATGAGCAGACTCAAGCCCCAGCCTCTTCTCATATCATGCCTCATCCTCTCCCCTGGGCTCCTTATCCTCCAGGACAAGGGAATAAGTCTGTTTCCCTGTGGCACTCCCCACCGCCCCCTCCGAGCCTTCGCTCCCACTGCTCCCACTAGAATCCTTCAAACCTGCCTATCCATCCTCTACCCATCCCTCGAGTCCCAACCCAAGAGCCTCCGAATTCTTCCCTGATCCCCCAGTTATACCCCTCCTTCTCTGTGATCTATGGTCCCTCCACCAGCCCCATAGGATAAGGCTATGTGCACAGTAGATGCTCAGTCTTGCTAATATAGATTAGTCTTAAAATCTATTAATTTTTTTAAAAGTAAGAGATATTGATAGTTCACATTATTGAACATTCGTCTCGTCCCAGGCACTAGGCCAGTTCATTCCATGAGCTGCCTTATTTATTTGACACGGCAACCTGCAAGGTAGCCACAGGCACTGTCCTCTCTACCCCGTTTACAGGTGAACTGGGGCAGCGCAAACAGGCTCATTAACCTACGCCTGGCTACACAGATGGTACATGACCGAGCGAGGATTTGAACTCAGGCAGTTTAACTCCAGCACCAAATACTACTGAGCACTCAGTTCAGTGTCTGGTTTCTTTGTCTGGCAAGAAAGGAAATGAGGCAGAATGTGACTCTACAAGTGAGTGCACTGGGTGGATGCCCTCTCCTCCCTGTATAATTTATTTTGAAGCTCAGCCAAAGTAGCAGTGATATAATCCCTATGTCCCTAGGGTATATGCCACTGCCGAGAATTGAGATGAACAAACTCCGTGAACTTAAAACTGCAGAAATAGCACGAGTACCCAACAGCCACCTACTTGCCACCTGTTAGATCTGCAGCGCTGTGTATCTTTCCTCCCTTTCACTCTATAGATTAAAATTCAGCTAAAAGAAGTTCTTATGCCACCAACACAAACATAGGACCATTTCCTCTCCTTAAATAAAATAATGTTTATGAAAAACTTTTAAATATATAATGTATGTTTGTAATCATGTTGTCTCGGCTCTCATTGTAGAGTCCTTTCCTATGGGCTACTAGATTGTGGGTGTTTGTGTTTTTAGTGGGGGGCCCTAACCTAGAAGCAGAGCCCAGAGAAAGCTCAACCATTCTAGGAATCAAGAGGCACCTTCGGTTCTGGGGTGTCTCTTCAAGGGCTTCATGAAGGAAGCAGAGTTCAGGAAGTCAGTTTCATTCCTAAAAGAGCTCAGTGGCCATTGCAGAACACCATCCCCAACTCCTTCCCTCTCTCGGAGGATGGGGCATCTCACCTTCCATCCAATGTTAATTTTGTCACCTGTGCTGGGGGCCCAGCTCTCACTTCCTCAGCAATTCCATTCTATTTCACTCTGCCCTTGCGATTTCAGTCTCTCCATCTTCCCTGGCTCTTTCCTCTCAACATACATACCTGCATATAATCATGCTCCAGTTAAAACCAAAAATACTTCCCTCAATCCTATCTTGCTTTCTACGTACCACCTCAGTTCTCTCACCTCCTTCACCAGTTGCCTTGCAAATTATATACGCAGTGTTTTCTTTCCTTTTATTCCATTCACTCCATTCATCTCCATTTACTTCCTCGGACTCATTTGCAAAATTCAGCAGGCACCTTTTAGTCCTTATCAGGTTATGTGGCTGCTCTGGGCTCCTCTCTACCGCTGGACACTAGACCACTTCTTCTTTCTGCCTTGTGTTCCTCCTTCGGCACCTGTGGCCTGTCCTTCTCCAGGTGCACCTACTTTCTTCATGTCTTCTCTCTCCCCGCCAAGCCCGTCAATGCTGGTGTTCTCTGGGTGGTGTTCCCTATCCTCTATTAGCATATCACATCGCTCTCCCTAGATGAGCCAACCAACAATGATGCAGCTCATGCCTGTAACAGGTTCTGGGATTTCCATGTCCTGGTGACACCCAAGTATTCATTTCCAGCCCATTACTCTTCCTGACTTCATTTTTTTCTACATTCTACCTCCTTGCCGGATGTGACCCTCAGGCCTGCGGAAACAAGAAATGGGCCCATTGCTGAGGCGTGCGCTGACTAGTCCCTCTGTCATCGACACAGAGATTAACAAAAGCTTTGACATTCCAACTTGTCAGGGCTCATAAAGATTTGATAAGATTCATCCTCTTTCCAGGAGGAAGGGAGATGTAAGTGTTAATTTATTCCTCAAGTTACACATAAGTCGGACTACATAACTCTTATCTCTCCAGTTACATGTGATTTGATTTTCTTAAGTACTGATATTGAGTAATTTTTTTCTTCTCGCAGTTCCCAGCAAAATACCAGTACAAAACAAAAACTCACCAGATGACTGTGGAAGGAATAAATGAATAAATGTGTTTCCCAATTTATGCAATTGCTCAAAGATCATTGGGAAATGAGATTGAAGAGGGCTAGCGTGTCTGCCTGTATGCGGCCCAGCTTGGTATATGTCTAGGACACCAACAGGAACCTGGCAGATAACGAAAAGCTGAAAAAGTCCTGACTGGTGTGGCTCAGTTAGTTGGAGTGTGATCCTGTAAACCAAAGGGTCGCAGGTTTGATTCCTGGTCAGGACACATGCCTGGGTTGCAGGTTCAGTTGGGGCACATAGAGTAAGCAACCAATCGATGCTTCTCTCACATTGAAGCCTCTCTCTCTCTCTCTCTCTCTCTCGCTCTCTCTCTCTCCCCTCCCCATCTAGGGAACAAAAACAAAAACAAAATTAAGAAATTAAAAATAAAAATAAAATGTAGAAAAAGGCAGAAATAAGTCTATGAGCTCCAGGTACATATATCCTATGGCCCACCTGACATAGTCACACAAGTAATTCACAGATATCTCAGACTTGACATGTCCAACACTAAACTCTTGGTTCAGACTCTTCCTTCCCCCAAAAACTGTTCCTCCCTCAATCTTCTTCATCTCCCTAAATAGCACCACCATTCACCTACTTGCTCACATCAAAAAACTGGAAATCATCTTCAGGAGAAAGAAAGAATTTCCTTGTTTGCTGGGGGGTCCTCACCCCGTGCAGCTATCATCTGAGCTCAGAAAGTTTTTCTTGCCAACAAGATCATTCCCCCCACCTTGGACAGCACTCACATTAACTTTATCAGCTGGCCAGTTGTTTCCTGTCTCCTCCCAATTTCTCTTACTTAAAATGGAGGGGTGGGTGAGGCAGAGTGGGGCCCTCCTGCAACACAAACCCACAGTGCCTGCAGCCATGCCTGGCCAGAAGGGAGAGTTTGGAAGACCACATGCATTTTGCTGACCCTCTGTGTCTGTCATCCCTGTTAACCCTGCTTTGGCCTGTGCTTGTTTGTGGTGTTTGGCTCCACTCTCTGGCTTAACACATTCTTGATAGCTTCCCATCATTCATTCAGTTCACAGATATTTATTGAGCCCATACTATATGCCAGGCATTGTTCTGGGAGTTAGATTTACCAGTGAACAAAACAAAGACTCTGTCCGTGTAAAATAGGGGATATAGATAGTGAACAATAGATATAACAAATTGTTTGTTGCATTGTATTTTAGAAAGTAATAAATGCTATTGCAGAATTAAAAATTAGAGCAGGGTAAGAAAATGGACGTTGTTAGAGAGTATGGGATGGAGATGCTGGTGTGACATTTTTACAATAATGATCAGGGAAGACTAATAGAGAACAAAGATTCAAAGGTAGTGAGTGAGACAGCCATGTGGGTATCCGAGGGGGAGTATCTTCTACTCCCAGATGTGGGTATCTCAGAGGAAAGGCCACAAGACAAGGTGAGCCTGTGTGACTGAGGATCAACAGGTCAGAGAGGCGGAAACAGGGTGAGCAAAGAATGAGATCAGAGAGGTGGTGAGAAAGGCTTACCCTCCACCCACCCCAGTCTGTAAGCAACTCTAACCTCACAGATAACGGACCCCAAGTCTTGGTAGCAGTGGGACCTCGAGCACAAGCATAGTAGCTGGCACAAAATAGATGCTCAAAAAGTCATTAGAAGAATAAATGAGCAAATGAATGAATTAATGCTAATAATATATTGCTAGAAAGAGGCTCTCGAAGTAAATAAATGGGCTACTTTAGCGTGCAGACCTCGCATTTGAAGTTAACATAATAGTTCATTTGTTGATAATTAAGGTATGAAAGTCCTTTAAAATCAGTAGTATTCCTAGGCTAAATAGTCCTATTTAAGTTTTGGTATGATTATGCAATCACTTTGATTTCAAAACTCTGTAACTCAGCCCAAACCAAATTATCACAAAAAACATTGATGTCTTTCCTTTATGCAAGTATACCCACAGGGGAGAGAAGCATTTAAGTTCAGATGGATCAGGGAACTTGTCCAAGATCAGAGAGCTAGTTCACAGCTGATACTGAAACCCAAGTCAGAGTCCAGGCCAGTGCTCATTTAATGAGATTTGTATTTTTTCAACTTTTTTTTTTTTACCCCAACATACAGTCAAAAGTATGTTTTATATTTCAACCCAGTATAAGCATGTGCACACACACATGAAACATGTTTTGTGAAAGAATATTTCCCATTATTGCCAATGGGAAAATAAAAGCATAGCAGAGTGAACACTGCATATTGTTTTATGAATAGTTATATAGAATAGAAAATCCAAAACAAACAATACAGAAACAAAATTTTAGACATGATAACTATTCAGTGAGTAGACATGCTTGCCTGTTTATAAAGTCATTCCAGTGGAATATCTGAAAATAAGGCCATATGTACCCCTGGTACAATGTTGAACCTCATTCTTTCTCTTTTTAAATCCAATCAAAGTTGAAAACTCTAAAACTTCACCCAAATAGGCTGTTGTGATTGGTAATACAAGCAATTCTACTTAGCACTAAAAATTCTTTTTTAATCTTAATCCAAATCATAACCATAATGTCTGGTAAGCCTTCTTCAGTATAAGCATTAAATGCATTTAGTCTCTTATTTCTTCACCACGTTTAATTCAATTTTTGATTCAGAGTTTTTAAGAGCAAATGGATCTTTTACTTAAATGCTTTTCTTTTAGGCTTCAGATTTTCCTCTAAAAGCTAATGGTTGTGACTTTGAGAAAAATGTGAGGTATAACAATATCTCTAATTTTCTTTAATTCAAACTGACTTTATAATGTTCCCTTCTATGTGTTATAATGATATTGGGAACACAGAGCAGCAAAAAGTATTACATTTATAAGAAAAATTTAAAGACTTTGGAATGAAAGCTCCTTCAGTGGAAGCCAGTGCCTCTGGGATTGTCTGACCCTGTATGGATGTGTGCCTTCGGCTTGGACTGGGCCTTTTAGAACCCAGTAGAAATAAGTGTTAACTTGTAGAAAATTCATAGCAATGCAAATAGTTCTTACATATAAACATGTAAATAAATTCTGTTCTGTGAAGACTTGGTTGAACAGCTGGAATAAGAGGATCCATTTCCCAGAGAACTTTTCCATTGCCATGTCTGGTACTTTGGCAAGGATGGCTGGAAAGGGATGCTCAGCTGGTGCCATTGACTGAAATACCTACGTGTTGGCTCTTGCATGGCTTCGGATTCTCAGAGCATGGCAGCCGTGTCTCAAGAGAAGGCATCTGGAGACCAGGTATTCCAAGAGACCGAAGCAGAAGCTGAAAGGCTTGTTGGACCCAGTCTCAGAACTCATGCATCATCACTTCCACCACATTTTATGGGTTACAAGAGAGTCACTGAGGCCAGCCAGGACTCAAGTGGAGGGGATTCAACCCCATCTCTTGATGGGAGGACTATCAGATAATTACAGCCATTTTGTAAAACTGCCATGTCCTTCCAAAATATACAAAGAATTCACATGACTCCACTCCAGGAAGACAAACAATCCAATTAAAAAATGGGCAAAGGACCTGAACAGACACTTCTGCAAGGAGGACATACACAGGGCCCAGAGACACATGAAAGGATGCTCAGCATCACTAGCCATCAGAGAGATGCAAATTAACACCGCAATGAGATACCACTTCACACCAGCCAGAATGGCTATGATAAACAAATCAACAAACAACCAGTGCTGGTGAGGATGTGGAGAAAAGGGAACCCTAGTATACTGTTGGTGGGAATGCAGACTGGTGCAGCTATTGTGGAAAACAGTTTGGAATTTCCTCAAAGAACTAAAAATGGAACTGCCTTTTGACCCAGCAATTCCACTGCTGGGATTATACCCTAAGAATCCTGAAACAGCAATTCAGAAGAACCTATGCACCCCAATGCTCTTAGCAGTACAATTTGCAATAGCCAAGAATTAGAAGCAACCTAAGCGCCCAACAGTAAATGAGTGCGTCAAAAAACTGTGGTACATTTACACAATGGAATACTACACAGCAGAAAGAAAGAAGGAGCTCCTACCCTTTGCAACAGCATGGATGGAACTGGAGAGCATTATGCTAAGTGAAATAAGCCAGGCGGTAAAAGACAGATACCATATGATCTAACCTATAAGTGGAACCTAATCAACAAAATAAACAAGCAGGCAAAACATAACCAAAAACATTGAAATAAAAAGCAAACTGACAGTAACCAGAAGGGAAGAAGGAGGAGGATAACGGGAGAAAGGTGGGGGAAGAGTCATCAAGAAACATGCATAAAGGACCGACCAACAAAGCCAAATGAGGAAAGGATGGATGGTGGGAGGTAGGGATGGGTGGGGCTGGGGAGAGTGGTGACAGGAAAATGTTGATGTGGGGATGATGGGATGTGGTGCAGGGCAGAGGGGATAAAGGGGAGAAAAAAATGAGACAACTGTAATAGTATAATCAATAATATATACCAAAAAATAAAAAAATTTTTAAAAACTTCCATGCTTTTGGGATCCTAGAGTATGTTTGACATGTTAAAATATATTAGTTTTCTCCCAAAACTGTAGTTAAGAATGGCCCCAAAAATCTAAATATGCACTTTTACTCTCCAAATACCATGTGCAAAAATATTTGACAAATGAGATAGTCTTCCAGTTCAAGAAATCTAAATCTTATTTCTGAGTTTGTACATCGTGCTTAGTTTAGTATTTTACCTTGTGACAACCAGGAATGTCACCTTGTACACTAAGTGAATTTGGTCAGCTCCAACATCTGAACAAAATATTGTTAAAAGTTTTGCTCACTGACATCTCATTTGGTTTCAGTAAATCCATGAGATTCAAGTAACATTTGCTTGGGTGCCAAAACTTCATGAGAAACAAGCCATGGTAGTTAGTCATGTTGAACAAATTTTAATAACTGCCAAATTTTCTGGTCATATTTGTTGCCCAAGCTTATAATCCCCTTATGATTTTTCCAGTTTAAATAATATTGAATCAACAATATACTTTTTCCACTTGGAAATTATATCTAACCCAGTTATGAGTAAAATTAAATTTCAACAATACAAAAACTCTACTATAAAAAAGCTTTATTACTCATACCTGATCTAATTACAGGGGTTGACAACTTACAACATCAGTGTTTTTATCAAGTTGAATCATAAAATCTATGACAGAGTATAACTGTGCTAAAACTTTGCTTCTCAAATAAGCCATGGGGATATAATACACAGCAGAGGAAAAATAGGCAATAATACCACATTCACTTTGCATGGCAGCTGATGGTTACTAGACTTATTGTGGTGATCACATCATAAGGAATATAAATGTCGAATCACTATGTAATGTTGCATGTTAACCATATGTTAATTTAAAAATTGCTTTTCTATGTTCTGCAATAGTACAGATTTGATGAGCTATTATAGTATATTAAGAGGTATAATTTTAAGTTTGTCCACTGATTCATCATTCATTCATCAAAATCATAGGTACTATCCCATACATCCTGGAAGAATAATTTTCAACATCTGTGTGGCTCATTTCTCTTTTTTAAATTTATTTTTAATATATATTTTATTGATTATGCTATTACAGTTGTCCCTTTTTTTCCTCCCCTTTATTCCCCTCCACCCTGTACCTGCCCGCCCACCAACATTCTCTGCCTTAGTTCATGTCCATGGGTTGTACATATAAGTTCTCTGCCTTCTCCCTTTCCTATGCTGTTTTTAACATCTCCCTGTCTATTTTGTACCTACCATTTATGCTTCTTATTCCCTGTATCTTTTCCCCTATTTTCCACCCCCTCCCTCCCTGCTGATAACCATCCATGTGATCTCCTTTTCTGTGATTCTGTTCCTGTTCTAGTTGTTTGCTTAGTTTGTTTTTGTTTTTGTTTTTTTAGGTTCAGTTGTTGATAGCTGTGAGTTTGTTGTCATTTTACTGTTCACAGTTTTGATCTTCTTTTTCTTAGATAAGTCCCTTTAACATTTCATATAATAAGGGCCTGGTGATGATGAACTCCTTTAACTTTACTTTTTTTGAGAAGCACTTTATCTGCCCTTCCATTCTAAATTGTAGCTTTGCCAGACAGAGTAATCTTGGATGTAGGCACTTGCCTTTCATGACTTTGAATACTTCTTTCCGGCCCCTTCTTGCCTATAAGGTTTCTTTGGAGAAATCAGCTGATAATTTTATGGGCACTCCTTTGTAGGTAACTGTCTCCTTTTCTCTTGCTGCCTTTAAGATTCTCTCCTTATCTTTAATCTTGGGTAATGAATTATGATGCACCTTGGTGTGTGCTTCCTTGGGTCCAACTTCTTTGGGACTCTCTGAGCTTCCTGGACTTCCCAGAAGTCTATTTCCTTTGCAAGATTGGGGAAGTTCTCCTTCATTATTTGTTCAGCTAAGTTTTCAATATCTTGCTCTTCATCTTCTCCTTTTGGCACCCCTATGATTCAGATGTTGGAACGTTTAAAGTTATCCCAGAGGTTCCTCAGTCTCTTCTCATTTTTTTGAATTCTTCTTTATTCTGTTCTGGTTGAATGTTTATTTCTTCTTCCTGCTCCAAATTATTGATTTGAGTCCCAGTTTCCTTCCCTTCACTGTTAGCTCCCTGTATATTTTGCTTTATTTCATTTTGCATAGCCTTCACTTTTTCCTTCGTTTTGCAACCATACTCAACCATTTCTGTGAGCATCCAGATTACCAGTGTTTTGAACTCCGCATCTGTTAGGTTGGCTATCTCTCCATCACCTAGTTCTATTTTTGGAGCTTTGATCTGTTCTTTCATTTGGGCCTTTTTTTTTTTGTCTGTGTGCGCCTATTAGGTTGGGAGGGGTGGAGCCTTTGGTATTCTCCAGGGTGGGGCAACCCAAGTCACTGCCTTGTGGCACTGTATGTGGGGGAGGGGTCAGAGAGGGAACAACAACACTTGCTTGGCTCTTTGCTGGCTTTCAATCACATCCCCTGCTACCCAAGGCAATTGAGCCCTTCTGGTGCTGATTCCCAGGTGGGTGGGTTTGTGTATGTTCTAGGACCCTATAGGTCACTCAAACAAACTCTCCTGTGAGGCTGGGAGTTTCTCCCAATACCACAACCCCTACAGGTTTTTACCAATAGAGGTTTTGAGGCTTTCTTTTCCCGCTCCAGAACCCTGGGCTGCACGGTCTCTCTCATTCCTTCTCTGTTCCTCCTGGTTAAATCCACACACAAATGTGGATTAAAAGGCAGGATTGCACATGAACCAAAGCTCTAAGCCCCAGCACATACTTCCTTGTCCCACCTGACTTCACTTACAAAACACCCAAATTCAGAGCTGAAGTTATTAAGATTTTCAAGACGGTGACCACAGAGCATTCAACTTCAAGCATGGGACCCTTCTGAGGGGAGGCCCTGAACAACTGCGCTGATTGCACTCCCATGAAGCCAGACTTGGAGGTGACAGTGAGCAAAAGTGCAAACGATCCACCCTGGCCAAAGCACCTTGTCTCACACGGCCAGTCTTCACCTGACCAGTCCTCACCTGGCCAGTCCTCATATGGCCAGTCATGACGGCTGCAGAATTTGTTGTAGGATGAAGAATATCTGATGCACTCTCTCTCATAACCTACTCTTTTTTTTTTTTGTATTGAACTCCATTTTTTTTTTCCAGTTACAGTTGGCCTGCAATATTATATTAGTTTCAGGTGTATGACATAATGATTATACATTTATATAACTTATGAAATGATCACTCTGATAAGTCTGATACCCATCTGACACCATACCTAGTTATTGCAATATTGACTAATATTCCCTATACTGAACTTTACATCCTGTGACTATTTTTACTTTTATTATTTTTTAATTTTTTTCTATTACAGTTTACATTTAATATTATTTTGTATTAGTTTCAGGTGTATACTACAGGGGTTAGACAATCATAATCTATTCTTTTTTTCTTTCTGGTTACAACCCACGTGTCATGTCTGAAGCCTTGTCTATTTCAGGGCCTGTCCTGAGGGAGGAAGTGTCAGGAAAGGCAGCCTGGTATGGCAGCAAGAATGTGACCAGGGAACCAAAAAAAAGAAAAAAGAAAAAGAACATAAGCAGAGTCAGGCGACCCTGGCTGCCTCCTCTACCATTCCATTCTTTCGGTGCATTCCTTTATTTCTCTGGGCCCTGCTTCTTTATTATTTAATTCCTCATGTAGTCAAGTTGGCTTCCTTATTATTGTTAATGAAAGGATTAAAACAGATGACCTCTAACATTTCCTCCAGCTCTGTTTCTGGGAGAAGGAAACAACACAAATAGGTGTTTGACAAGAGGCATTTGGCCTCTTGACTGTTTTATCTTCATTTTTAATGGACTCATGGCAATCAATATACTTTGAGTCATCAAAGCCATATCCGAACTGTTTGCTGTGTTGCTGTTGCCACACAAAAGCCAAAAGAAATGAGGTGTGAGTGACATGGAGGTTTGTAGGCAAAGGGGGACTCATTTCCTTAAGGCCTGGCGGCAAGTGGGTTAATTCTATAACTCCAGATTTTTAAATAATGATAATTAGTACCTAAGACAAGTTCTTTTATGTGGTAATTAACCCATTAATTCACCTGCCTCAAGCCATCAGGTCAGGAGGAATCTCCTTAGAAGACAAGCCGGCCAGAACATTACAACAGTGAGGAATGACCATGACTAACTAGTTGAAGGGGCTGAGAGGAGAGAAAAGGTCACCAAAATAATTCTCTTGGACGAATTAAATGGGAAGTCCTCTGTCGTTCTACTGACAGCCATTTAACTACTCACTAGGCTTTTCGAGTGAATTCTCACGAATGTCACATTTCATCACCTAGAAAATCCCTTTATCCTTTCAGGCCAACTTTAGGTTGCCTTTACAGCTTCAGTCTGACCGGAATTAAACCTAAGGCAAGTAAAGGGGAGGACCCACCTCCCTAGAATATTCTTCTCTCAAAGGAAAAAAAA
>PVJD01000884.1:303169-334511 GCA_004026545.1 Mormoops blainvillei | reverse complement strand
TTTTTAGTGTGTCATAAATATAAATATAAAAGTGTGCTTCTTACTCTGAACGAGCACTAGATACTTGAGGAAATCCTCCAACATAAAAGACAGGCAGGAATTAAGGGCAGGGTGGGGGAAGGAAAGTTGACTACAGGTCAACCTGGTATAGTGCACCTAAGAAAATCAGAATAGATCTCATTTTTAGCATCAAAAAAGGCTGCATCCTTAGAATAAAAATAGATTAACACAGAAAGTCAAAGAATAGGAAGGTCTTAAAAATATGACTATTAAAATAAAAACAATTCAATAAAAGAGCTGGAGGATAAACTCAAGGAACTCTCCAAAAGAAAAAAAAAAAAAGAAAGAAACAGAACAAAATAACAAAGAGACCATATGAGAGAGGGGGAAAAAACCCCGATAAATTCAAGAGATCCATCCTCAGGAGATTCAGGGTAGAAAAGGGAACAGAAAACAAATGACTTTTTAAAAATCAAAGTATTAATTTAGTAGAACTTGCCAGAGGTGGACAGGAGTGTGAAAACTGAGTGCTCAACAAAGAGGAAAAAAAGTCCAATGCCAAAAAAATATATATCATAATATCCCCAAAATAACAAGGCTAAGGATAAGATTTTAAACAGTGGTTAAAAGAAAAAATATTCCACCTCTAAAGAAATACACAATTATCAAAATGGAAGCTAGAGGCAATTAATAAATCTATTCAAAAGTTTGAAAGGTGTTTTCCAACCCAAAATTTTACATCAAGACAAACTATCAGTATTGTGAAAAGGCAAAATAAAAACATTTTGCAAAATCCACTTTCAAAAAAAAATTACCTAAAACACCCTTTCTTAGAAAGTTACTTAAGGACGTTTTCCAGAGAAATAAGGCAGTAAATTAAGAGATACTCATGCAATTCAGGACACAGTGATTCCAATTTAAAAAACAATAAAGAGAAGTTCCAGGATGACAACTGCATGCAGATCTAAAGACTGAAAGTGGAGAGAGAAACAGAAGAACTAGAAGGGAGATTTGAAAAGTGTAAAAAAAAAAAAAAAAAACCAAAGAAAAAGAATCTATTTCTATAGATTAACTGTTATGATATAACATGCAGAAACAATTGAGGATATCAAAAAAGAAAGAAAGAAGGAAGAAGGGAAGGGGTAAAAAGAGGGAGGAAGGGAGAGAGGGAGGAGGGAGGGAACAGAGACTCAAGGAGTAGAGGGAGGGTGGGAAAAAGCTATGCCAGAAAAAAAAACATAATAGAATAATGCTTTGTTCTTCAACACCAGCAAAAAAAAATATTTCACAGTCACGATATTCTAAATATAAATATAACTGATTCAACTAAAAATAGTAAAATAACTATGTTGAAAAGATGGAGGGAAGAAGGAGGAAACAATGGAAGAGTTAGTCTCATCTTTATCATAAGCGCAAGTCAGTGCACAATGTCTAAAATTGACGAATCAAGTAATATAATATTTGGAGATGTGGAGCTAATTACCAGAAGAGACAGGTAAAATAATCAAACATGGGAGCAAGGCTAGAGAGTGAGGAAGGAAGGGGAAAGAGTTAAGCAGGGGATGATCAATCTTTACACCTTTTGATACAATTTGACATTTTTAGCCATGAGCATTTATTACTTTGATTTATGTATTTTTACCTATCCAAAATACAAATAGTGCCTTTTATTCCACAAAGCAAGCTTTGCATGCAGGGAAAAGAAGGTATGAGACACTTTTGGGCCCAGAGACAGAAAAGGATGAGTTATCATGCCAACTGTGGCAGCAAGCGGAGTAAGTTATAAAGACCCAGATAAGGTCACTGGCAGCAGGGACTTGGAGAACAAAGGGTCACACTAAGGAGTGATGCTCTCCTCCTTCTCTTTCATGAGGGGACCATGAAAGGTGGCTCTCTCAGTCGGGGCAGCGGGCTGTTGTCAGGAACTAACAGACAAATGAGAACAAGCCAGATTTCTCCATCTTTTTGGAGATCCTAAGAGTTGGCAAGCACAATTATTAGTGAGGTTTAGCTTCCGCTCAAGGTTATCAAAATCTAAAAACCCAACCCAAACAGAATCCTTCTTATGTGAGTATTTCTGGCAATGTAATCAGTCCCCTGCATGTTATTATGTAAACAAAGGCTTCCCATCTGTCAGCTCTAATAATGATAATGATAACTAGTGTTAGTTTAGGACTATTTTTGTATATTGAAAACTTTGGAGTTACCAAGCACTCTCCTGTACCTTATTTCACCTGATTCACAGAACCACCCCAGGATACAGTAATGGAAACACTACTGCAATCACTCGCCCTTACACACTTGCGCAACAGCGAATGAAGAGGCAGGGAGGCCTCTTGAATTCAACTGTATCCCGATTCCAAATCTTACACTCTGTCGCTGACATCGCATGCCTGAACTGCAGGCAAACCTATTAACTGGTGTTAACTGCCCACATATAGGGACACCATGAATTGCCACATGAACTGTGGCCAACAGACACAAAGGCAGCCATGTCAGTACCCGGTGGGAGCCAACAACCAGTCCTCCCTCTTCCTGCCAACTCTACCGCTCAGGTGTGGGTCTTTCTATAATTTGTACAAAGGTACCAGCTGTGCAGTGGGGCAGCCTTGCCCACCTGTGCAAGTTAACAAGTTTACCGCCCACCTCTCTCCTTTCTTGTCTCCCTCGAATACTCCCTAGCCCTTGCATGGACCCCCAGGTAGAAATCCTCTTATGGGCTCCGTCTCACAACGACAGACACACCAGATCCGTTCACTCTCTGTGACGGGCCTGAGACAGCCAGGTGGGTCTGTGGCCGTTCGAGGCCCTGGGAGCGCGAGGGTTAACAAGAGCCCTGACGTCACGGGGCTGGGGAGAAACAAATAAATGAATGCACAAGAAAAACATCGGAAGCGGTAAGTATAACAGAGAGAATTAAAATTAGTTGATGTGATAAGGACTGATCAGCTGATTTAAATTGGGGGATCAGAAAAGGCAGCTCCAGGAGGTGACATTTCAGTAGATGCTGGAATGACAAGAGAACCTCTACCAAGGGAAGTTCAAGAAAAGGAGGATTCCAAGAGGAAACAGCGAATGCAAAGCCCCAGGAACAGGGGGACAGAAGCTGCCATAGGGGTGCTGTGCAGTGGAGGGCGGGGGGGCTGGAGGAGGTAGGCAGGGGCCTGCGGCTGAGCCAGCCAAAGAGCCTGCATTCCATTCTAGGCACAGTGGGGGAAAATTTTAAGAAAGGGAATGACAGGATCTGACTTAGCTTTCACAAAAGACCCTCCTGGGTGTTGTATGGAAGATGGAATTTAGTGGGGCCACACGGGAAGCCTGCAGTCCTACAGGAGGCGGCGGTTAGATGCAGAACATCTTGCGCTCACAAGCGGGTGAACCGCTCAGCCTGCCCCAGAGGCTGAGCCCACTTGAGGCCTCTTCCTGTAACTTTCTGGGAGCCTGACGACAGGAGAGCGCTGAATGGTTTCTATCTGCCTTGTTTGCTGCCTGTGACAGTCCCCTGGCCTCCCCTCGTAGGCCATGTTGTTCAGGTGCCTCGAGCAACTGGCGCACATCTTCGGGTACGCATCACACCACGCACACCGCTGTCTGCTGCCTAGAGAGCTCTGTAAGGGCTGGCCCTTGTCCTAGTCATCTCTGCGCCCCTTGTTACTTAACACAACCCCTAATACTTCACAAAAGCACAGTAATGCCTGGTGGGTAGAGGTCTGCTCTAGTTGGGGGCTGTGTGAAACCTCTTTTTGTCTCTAGAAGCCAAAAGGATAAAACGAAGCCAGAAAAGCACTGTACCAACAGGACATCCCATGCCCCGGTCCCTTACCTCCTGGGCGAGTCAGGGTCAAAGCAGGTCTTGTGCACATCGGTCACCGCGGGGTCACAGCAGTCCCCGTCGTCAAAGTCGTTCAGCATGTTGTTGCACTCCACATGGCAGAGCCCATCCCTGCGGTTCCAGGAGTAGCACCGGCCCTGCAGGCGGCAGTCGCCCCCGTCATAGCCCGTAAGCGGGTGCTCGCACTCAGGGTCACAGTGGTCGTTGCCGATCTTGCTGGGCTCACAGTTGACGAGCACAGCGCGGTGGCGCAGGGTAGAGTTGTGGACCCGGTGGACGCTCAGCTGCCAGGTGATGTTGTAGCGGCCGAAGGCCTCACTGAGCACCTCGTGCTGCCGGCGGATCTGCTCGTCACTCACGGTGGGGTTCAGGCCCTCATCGTCACAGATGTTCACCACCTGGTAGCGAATCACCTTCTCTCCCCGTAGGGGCCAGTGCCCGTTGTACTGGGAGATCAGTTCTACATTGTCACACGCCGTCTGCCCACAAAGTGGGGGCTGCAGAGGTGACAGAATCTCAGGTTCCGGCTCGAAGCCCCGGAGAACCTCAAGCCGCGGGTACCTGTCATCTCTCAGAGGAACCCACTGTTCTTCCAGGGGCTCAAAACTGGCTGTCAGCAACAGGGTGGTCAACTCGTCCACCCCGCCTGGATGCTGAGGACTGTGCTGCAGGTGGCTTTGTGAGAGGGCCGTTGACCAGAAGACCAGTGTGCCCAGGTGTCCACGGAAATAATGCCCCTTCTGGGAGCCATCCCCGCCCAGGAGCAAAGAACGGCAAGATGCCATGAACGGGCTGTTCAGGGGACCAGACTGGTCTAGACTGCTAGCCACCTGCGTGCCATCCACATACAGGGCCATCCGCCGTCCGTCATAAGTGGCTGCCACGTGCGTCCACGTGCCTGGTTGGTAGCGACTGTGGCCAATCACTGTGGTGGCCCTCTTCACACGGTCAGTGCGGAGGGAGAAGAAGAAGCGAGCATCTCGCCGTCCGGCGTCCTTCCCTGAGCGGATCCCCAGGGCCCAGCCCTTGTCACTGACCGTGTGGGAGCAGTTATCAAACACACCTGGGAAAGAGGGACGAGTCGAGGGGAGAAAAGCCAGAAGCAAAGGGGGGTGGAGAAAGGGAGAAGAAAACCCATGTAAATGACAAGAAGGTACGTTTTAAATAGGAAAAAATGAAGCGATCCAGGTCCCCCTACCGAGATGCCTGTCCAGTACCCCTTACTGAGCTGCTTTGGTGACCTCTGTCCCTAAAAGAAATCTGCCTTGAGGTTCCATCACATTCAACTATTTTGGTATTTTTATACAAATGTTGCTTATGCTGACCTTGAGTCCATGCCTTCTCTTCCTGACCCTTGTCCTCAAAGCCACATGGACAGTCAGAGTTTTTACAAAAGACAATAATCCCCTGTCCCCTGGAAAAGTCATTTTCTCTACTGAATACTGAAATGATGGT
The DNA here is from genome assembly GCA_004026545.1 of Mormoops blainvillei. NCBI lineage: Eukaryota > Metazoa > Chordata > Mammalia > Chiroptera > Mormoopidae > Mormoops > Mormoops blainvillei. The sequence continues at coordinate 329,224 of PVJD01000884.1, read as the reverse complement.
TCTCCTGAGGGAAACAAGGAGCTGGTGCATCAGCATCCCATCAGAGAGCATCCAAGAGCCCAGATGCCATTCCCAGCCCACTGTCCCCTGCAATGTCTCTCTAAGGTCAAGGACACCCATCCACAAAGAACAGTGGTTCCCCAGAGCAGGCACAATGGCACTGCCCCATGGTCCTGGCCTGAAAGCCTAGTCAAGTCAGTTATACTAACAACTGTTCTATAAGCTCTCGTGCTCACCGCAGTGTAGAGCGGAACTTACCTGGGCAGACAAAGCTGCCCACTGCCCACTGCCTCACCCCTTTGCTCAATGCAGGTACAAGGCTTTTAAGTCCAACTGAATAAACAAAACAAGGAACACCTGTAGACAGCTAGCTCATTAAGAAGGGGGCAACAGGAAGGCGGAGTTTATACGTAGCACCACCACAGGTAAAAAGGGAATCGTGAAGGCAGTTTGGAAGCCTTAAATATTTCCTCCTTTGGTTGTGAATCCACCATCTGCTCCCAGGAATCTGTTCAAACACACAGCCCCATTCCTCTCGTCCAGAGGACGTGAATGGAGAACTATCTGATTCTCTTCTCCCTTACGACTCAATGACCCAGTCTGTTGTTGGTTTCGAACGGCAGCCTGTGCTCAGACAAACCCCAGATTTAGCCACAGAATGGGATCTATAACCTGGAAGCTCCAAGCCCGCCCCTAGCCGGTGGGAAGGGAGAATCTCGCTTGGTCACGCGAAGGGCTGTCGTTCTACTAAACCACAAAAGGCGGGCAGTTGATCTCCCTGTCACGCCCCTCCTGGGAACAGGAATGCCATTTGGAACCAGTGATGTCATTCCTCAGACATTTACTGACCTACCAGGCATGGACGCTCTTCTGGGCTTTGCCCTGGAGAAGGCTCAGGGGGAAGCGAGAAACACAGAAGGTCACTGCAATACGATGTCAGAACTCAGGCCAAGGGAGGCCTAGGTGGGTGGAAATATGGCCAAATCTCAACCCACAAACCAGAGAGGACTTCGGGAGGGGATGAGACCCAAACCTACTCTCGCAGAGTGTGTAAGAGCTGGCCAGGCAACGCAATTACAGAAGCTCCTTCCTCACAGTGGGGACAGTGGAGCAAAGGTACCTGGGGCAGAACAGGTCAGGGTAGGTCTTGTATAACACAGTAAGGGGCTTGGGCTGTAGAGCTTATGAAATACACGGAGGTTTTTATATTTCTGCCAAACGTCTCTGATAACCTGAGGGTACGCAGAGCAACTGTAGCATCAAAGGTCCCATGGTTGCTGGCCTGGCCCTGCACACGGGCCCCACTGCAGCTAAGACATCCGAGGGACTTTCCAAAGCTCGCAGACGGACAACTGTGGCATGGGAAGTACATGAACAGCACAAAGGGACCCATACCCTTGTTCGGCAGATGTTTATGAAGCAACACCCGCTGCCAACTTCCGCACTTGGTGCTGGGGGTTTCTACAGTGATTCAATGTTTGTTTGACATCATGGAAAGTTCAGTACGGCGCAGGAGATAAAGCTTAATAAATAACTCCAATAAAATATGCTGACTGTTGAAAGTGTAAGTAGCTCTGAGCCTCTTTATTAAAATATGAACGTCATACAGCAGGAATTCTCCCTAAAGTGTCAACAGTCCAGCACTGACCCAGCCCATTAATAATCTGATTCCTAGAAAACATCCACCACCCAAAGCTACGCATGACCCTAGGGCTACCTTGACTCCCGGTTAGGCTGTCTGCGAAGGTTAGAGGGCGAAACCCAAATATTCCAAGGGTTCAAGTTTAGACAATCCCAAATCAGAGGTTCTGCCAGGTCACCCAGAAACATGGGCCGTAATATATCTCGCAACCTGTGTTTATATAAAATACCCACTTCGGCTGAATCTTCTAAACTGGGACATGGTGTTCTTTTTATAAATATTTTTTCCTTCACTTCTTAGCACGTAATGATATCTCCCCTGTATATAGTACTTGAGCTTTCCACAGCAACCTTATATAAACTATCATTCAAGCAGTAGGCCCTTCTCTGCGCTGGGCAAGAGTGCCATCACCGGCCTCATAACACGGATGACGATACCGAGGTTCTGGGAGGTCTGGTGTCAGATGGGTGCAGAGAGAGCCAAGGCATCACGATAGGGAGCCCAGGAGAGCCATCTTTGGGGGGAACAACACAGTGAGTGCGTGGTGGTGGTTACAAGTAGGGCTCGGCCAAAAGCTCCGGTCCCTAGTCTACCGCTTACAGGTTGTGTGACCTGGGAAAAATTCTGTCGTCTTGCTGAGCCTCAGTTTACTATTTGCAGACTGAACCTGTGAAATGAAACTTGTCCATCACTGGTCTGCTCTTTGGCATCCTTCAGCCATTAGCTGAGATCACAGACCTGCTGCGTGAGGTTGCTGTGGAAGATCTCAGCACAGTGCCCAAAGGATACGAAGTGGCTGAGAAACACTAACTACGACGCTGAGAAGGCATTTGAGAATGAGATATCAAAGGGAAACGCTAATGAGATACCAAACCTGTGTTATGCTAGTTTATGTTTGAGGACTAGTCCTCTGAAGAAAAACAAACTAGTCCTGATTTGCAGCATTTGCCAATTTCTATGGTATAAATCTTGCCTCAGTGGTCAATTTTAAGGTACCAGTATGACGTCACTGACGTGAGGTTTGGAGGAGACGTGTATCATGGGCCCCGGTGAGCCAGTGTGAGCCAGTTCCACCCCTGTGAAGACCAACGAGGAAAGCAGCTGCAGGCGGCCAAGTGCCTCCTTCTCTCTCCGACTGCTAAAGTACTCGTGGCTGCTTTGCTGGGGGTCTGATTTTTTTTTATAACTTAAAAGAGGTGAATGTGATTTCAAAACTTACTATAAAGCTACAGTCATCAAGATAGTAGAGTACTGGTGAAAAAATCGACACGTAGATCACTGAAACAGAAGCCAGAGCCTAGACCCTCATAAATACAGCCCACTGACCTCTGACTGGGAGCAAAGGCAGTCTCCCCAACAAACGGCACTGGAGCGAGTGATCATCCACACGGTATAAACGCGGCCCACGCAAAAACCCGCCCACACACATTCGTAGCAGCTTATTCACAGCTGCCAGATCTTGAAAGCCACCAGGATGTCCTTGAGTACAGGGTGGCGGTGGGTAAATTAGCTGTGGCCCATCCAGACAATGGAACGTTACTCAGTGCTAAAGGTAAATGAGCTATCGCGCCACGAAACATCGATGCACATGGACACGTGAAAGAGGCCAATCTGAACAGACGACGTACTGTGTGACTCCGACTGTGGAATTCTAAAAGGCGAGAGCGACAATAAAGAGATGAGTGGTTACCAGGGGTGCGGGGAGGGAGACAAGCAGGCAGAGCACAGAGCATTTTTAGGGCAGTGAAAATAATCTGTGTGGCACTGTGATGACAGAAATGCGTCATTATACTTCTGGCCAAACCCACAGAATGCACAATGCCAAGAGTGGACCCTGGAGTGAACTATGACCTTTGGGTGATTATGATGTGTCCACGCAGTTCCATCCTTGGTTAAAATGAAATACAGCATTCTGGTGAGTGATCTTAATTACAGAGGAGGCCATGCGTATGTGGGGGCAGGGAGCACATGGGAAATATCTGCACCTTTCTCTCAATTTTAGTGGATAGCTAAAATTGCTCTAAAATAAAAATAGAGTCTGTTTTTTCAAGTGGGGAAAGGTAAATGTTGCCACCACTCTGGGTCTTGAGCCTTAAAATATCTTCCCGAGCGCCCAGCAACCAACAACTGTACCTGCGAAATAAAATCTTCACCCCAGGCCTGCTCTTTAGCACGCTTCAGCGGCAGCCTAGGATCACAGGGCAGCCTGTACGCGCACCCACACGGGCTCAGGAGGGCCCCCAGCCCCGCCCCCTGAACTCCATCAAGCAGGAGCAACATGGACTTTGACTTAAAAGAAAAAGTACCAGGTCCCCACATTTAGGAAATTTCTCCTTCTCCTCCCTCTAGCAGAGTAAAGCTGACAAAACCAATGGAGTCTAAGCCAACACACTGTCTATGGTCAAACTCAGCTGATGCAACTGAGATTTTATAACTTTGGATGTACATGTGAGACGCATTCTTGGGAGGAACAGAGGGACCAGATCATCAATATGATTTATGAAATCACTCAACACCAAACTGAACTATGATAGCCCCTGGGTTAGCAAAATCAGATCAGATGACGTAACTCGAAAAGTCGTGGTGGTACTGAAGCCAAACATTTGGACCGTGTCATCTTTAAATTTTAAGAATCATTAGCTCTCGCTTGGCGCTGGCTTCCATTATGCAGCAATGTTTACTGAATTTAAAACTGTTCCAACACCTTACCTTGTATTTAATCTAAGCCTGGAGAGAAACTAAATGGAGGGAGCATATCCTCTTCTCCAAAACACATATCTGGAGACCCCGGGTGGCTTCCCGGGGCTAAATTCTCATGTGGGTCTTCAGGAAAAATCATGCAGAGACAGTTCTCCTACTAGTAGGAATTGCCAGCATTTGGAATTAATAGAGTTAATTTCTCTCAAGGAGAAAAGCCTTCTCTCAAACGGGGCTACAGTCTCCCTGAGTGATTATGCAAAATCCTAGTAATGGTAAACTTCACAGCAAGAGTGTGACAAACTGTTTGATGGGGCGATACTTCAGTGTGGCCCCTGGGGGAGAGGAAGCCTGCCTCTTGCCACTTCTTCGACTCTTTCTTTGCACTCGGGAGGTCAGCTGCTTATGCAAAGAAGAAATAAAGAGACAAACTACTTTTGATTAAATATCTTCTACACTCCCGACGCTGGGACGAGTGTCACCCCGGTGAAATCCTCCCACAATGTACGAGCCGAATCTGATAAACCCACTCCCCGACCAAAACACTGAGGGTCACAGAATTTCAGCAACTCATCCGCACTGTTACATCTACGAAGGGCCAGAAATGGATCAGAGTGAGTTCTGTTCAACCGAAGAGCCCCCGCTCTTTCTGCCGCACTAAAAGATTGCAAACACTGGAACCTAAGTTGTTAGTCTTTGGGGAGCAAGAAGAACAGTAAGTGCTGGCGCGTGTGGCATGAACAAATTTGTGGACCACTTCTGGAAGGTGAATGGGACTGGTTCTCGAAATAATACACAGGCTAACAGCCCCACCCGGAAAGCGTTTGGAGAGACGGCGCTGGTGATCACAGCAGTCGGCGTTCCCAGGGTGGCCAGCACTTCAACTGACAGGCTGCCTCCTGAACATTTGATAAAATTTCTGGGTGGTCCTGCAGGGTTTTCTGTCACATTTAACACTCAGTTTTCAGTTCTAGAGGACCCCAAGGCAAAGGGGTCCCTTAGCCCACAGCCAGGACCGTGACTGAAGGCGGCGGGAAGGAAGCCAAAGGGAGGAGCGCTCGACTAAAGGCTCACTTCCCAGCCAGGGGCGTCCATCCCCAGTGGCTTCTCCCTCAGTTTCTCACTAGGTCTGTCACCAGCGGAGGACAGCTCCGGGTTAGAAGGGGATGTAACAGAAAGGGAAGGGAGAGTGTCTGGACAGGAGCGGCTCCCACCTCCCAACAGGTGCGATCGAACCGCTCTGACTGATCGCCTCCTTCTCTACCAGGAATCTTCCCTCCTCCCTCCTGGAAGCTTCTGTCAGTCCATCTCGAGAGAATGGAGTCCCCTGACCACAAGACCACAGAGGGAATCGGGCTTCAACTGTGCTCCTGGCACCATACTGAGGAGAGTTTATTCGCCCCAGTAGTTGCGTAAGTCGGTATAAAGAAAGAAAAAGAAAACAAAAACCCAAAAGAATCTTCTGAGAACTGTCGGGAATCAACCTGTCCTTGGCATTCTAACTTTACGGTAATAACAAAACAGGAGAAAGAACCATCTCATCGTCTTCTTCCTCAAAGCAGAGGGGTATCTGTGTTTTGGGAACATTACGTGAACTTATTTCAGAGTGATGAAATAAGTGGCAAAGACCAAAAAACTGTCCCTGTCTGAGAGGTTATGTAGGCCCAATGCCGAGAAGGACTCGGGGAGACTTCATTCTCCCTGATGACAGCTCCCCAATCAAAATCCTGCTCTGTGAGTCAACATACCACATTCTAACACCGAGACCCTGAGCACGTCTCAACCCTGCAAGACATATCAATCACTCCCCTCGTCTGGAATACCTCCCATCAGTGGGCTGGACCTTTAAAAGCCAGCCGAAGTCTCACCTTGTCCTTACGGCCTTTCGGGACCGCCCTAGTCAAAGCGGCCTTTGCCGCGCTGAGCCTCGCGGCACGGCTGCTGTTTCTTTACTCGGACGTGCTGTTGACGGGTCCCTTGGTGATGAGGGCCTGCCTTGGGCTGCTGGGAATTTCCCACACTATCAAGGGAGAACCAGATTCTAGCTCCTGCCTCGCACCCAATCTGCCCCTCAGGTCAAACTCAGTCGTGAGACTTTGGACTCCCTGAAGGAGCGTTTCCCACCAGGCTCGGGGGAACCCTGATAACCCGGCAGGTGTGTCTGGCCTGGAGGAATGGTGTAGGGGGACCGGGCACTGTCTCCGCGGTGTAGCCACAGGTGCTTCGGCTTTCCCATGATGTAAGAGGTGCTCTTCCCCAGCTGTCACCTAATGAGCGGCTTCCTTCCGGGCCCTACACCCTTGGGTCGCAGCACATGTGGTAAGGCTCGGTGAAAGCTCTTCTTGGGCAACGCACCACTCTGGAGGGAACACCTACACATGGCAGGGTCTCACATAGGAGACCATTCAACGACAGGCCAAGGTGGCAGAAGATAAAGTTGAGGTCCAGACAGAAGTGCTGGCCCGGATACAGACACGGCCGTGGCACCTCACTTCCAGGAAAGCCCCACCCGCCCTGAGCTCTCTGCACCTCCCAGAGGGGCAGCGTCAGGAGTGAGTCCTGCTTCTCTGAGAACGCCCGTCACTCCCAGGGAGGTGAGGTCCTCCTCGGCAAAACAGAGCAGTCACGCACAGTGCCGTCAGCTCGAGTAACTGAAAAAACATGCTGTGTGGTGGAAGTTTGTTTTCAGGAGGAAAATGAGCTAAGAACAGGGCCAGGTTAGGTCATGACCATAAATCAACCTGCTGTAAGGCCAAGGTCCTTCCCCAGGATGTTGCTCCTGGGGCCTCCCCACACGTGGTGGGTCTGCTGCCTTCTGCAGAACTACTTACCCAACACCCCCCCCACCCCCTGGCGCAGAGAACACCCGGGAACAAAAGGACCGGGGAGGAGGAGCTGGGCCATCCATCAAAGCCCGCGACCTGGCAGCCAGGAGGGCTGTGTCAGCAGCGGAGTGGGAGAGAGTGAACAAAGGCGGCCAGGGAGGTGCTTTCAGCTGTGCTAGATAACTCTTCTCCAAGGCCGGAGTAGGCGCAGCCTTTTATCTGCGGGCCCAGGCTTTGACGAGGAGAGCAGCAGTGGGGCTGGGCCCCTGGGAGGCTTCAGGAGCATCTTCCCAGCACATTTTTCAACCTCCCCACATGGGGTGCTTTTCCTGGTCACCACGCCCCGTCGTGCGTGGGGACGACAGGAATCGGCGGGAGGATTTCCTGGGCTGTCCGTGGCCCACCCTGCCAAGGGTGGGAGTTGGCAAGGCGGGTCTGCTGGGGGAGGGGGCCCAGGGGAGCTCAGAAGGATGCGTCCTCGGCTCTGCCGTGGACCCAGAAAAAGTCGGGGGCAGCGGGAGCCTCGTCCCTGGGGAAGCTCCCTTCAGCACTGAAGCAAAAAGCCACGTAGCCACGTTATGTTTAGGCATTCATCACCTACTGCTTGGGCAGTTAGCTGTATTTTTGCTGAGAAAGTAATCCACAAGGGCCAGAAAAGAATGACCTGGAAAGCACACCTGGCGTTCTCGCGTGCCTTCCAGAGGCTGGATGACGCCTTCGGCGGCCTCGGGAGGATCTCCCGGGACAACCCTGCCCCATTCCCAGACTCTCCAAGACCTTGATCCAGACCCACAAGTGGCCAAGTGGAGTCAGGCTGGCAGCCAGCTGAGAATGAAAAAGGTGGTTCTAGCTTATGGAGCAGGCTGAGGAGTAAGATCCATCAGGTCAACCAAACTTGGCACCTCTACAACCTCGAGCAACATGGCGTAATTCTCTTTATCTTACTTTCCTCGTCTATACATGGAGATGACAGTACCTCATTTGTAGCGTTTGGAGGAGATTAAATTAATTCACGTGTGTAGAACAAATCAACACGGTGCTTAGCACATATAAGCACTGATATCGTTATTTATTACCTAATGCTCTCGTCACTTTGACATAAAGCAAGTGCATTATAAACATCCTGAGAGCAGGTAAGCCTGTCGCACACTTTCCCTCACTCCCATCATATCAGGGCCAGTGTCTCGTGCCCGGTTAGAATGGTAATTCAGCAACGAAGAAAAGCCACAAGAGGCCATTAGCAGTGCTGCCAAGAGCATCCTCCCAACAGACAACCGGTTGTCTAAAAACTCCATTCCTCTAACAAAGAAGACCCTTCCCCCTCCTATACCCCTCACTCCCCAGAGTCAGTGCAGTTACTGACCACAGAGTCCCCTGTAGGAACATGGTGTTTTTCACCTCTTCCTACTAAGGATCTAGAAGACTCAAGGGCAGTTAGACTTCTGTCACCTCTCCACCAGTTCTGGGTGATTTCCCCTAGAGCTGTATTTTGCACTCCATCCCTGGGGGGGAGGGACGGACAGAACGGAAGAAGGGACAGGGGAGGGAGGGAGTGTCCTAAGTAATTTTAAACATGTGGATGTTTGGGGGGGAATGTCATCTCCACCATTTTTAATAATCTCTGAGAACAAGCGATATGAAATTCCCGAGTGTTCGCCGAGCTCTGCAGGTTCTGTGACTCTGGAACTCCAGGAACAGCCCCTCCATCGCTGCCCAGGGAGTGAGCGACTGCGGCCTTGCAGAGGAGCGACGGGACGTGAGGGGCGTGGGCTAGGCTGCTGCCCCTCAGCCGAGGCGACGAGCTGTCCGCAGGCTTCTCTCTCAGCCTGATCTCCCGCCTTAACAGAAAAGAGAAAGCTTGTCCCCGGAATTCCAGCAACACAACAGGAAGGATAGAAACCCCCAAATGCAGAAGGTAGGTTGTGCAGAAGCCAGGAGAACGGCATGGAGCCTGACCTCTCGGACAGCCTGGAGAATACCTTGGAATATCGTAATCTTGCTAAGACACCTTAGTGCCCAGCACAGGCTAGGCCTGGGGCACAGCGTCACAGTGGCACCCGGAGCAGGGTGCCGGCCCCTCCCCTGCAACCTCCCCGCCTCTAGCAAGGTCCCTCTGAGAACTCGCCTGTATAGCTCCAGTTAAGCAACACCAACACCAATTTCCTGTTTTTTCCTTTCCCCCACCAAGTAAATAATTTTGAGATCCCTCTCAGGGGTTTTCTTTGGCACCGCTTTCACCAGGTACCATTTGCAGAATCAATGCTGCCCTAAGAAGTGCTTAAACAACGCCCACTGTCCCTTTCGTCAGGCAGAGGCATTGCGGGGGGGGCTTGTTTAAAGGATACATGAACGAGATCCTCTCGCAAGGAAAATAACCTCCCAACTGATCAGTCAGCGGAGGTGAGATGTTTGCAAAGCAGGTTTTCTTAAAGTGAAACATCATACGATTTTCACAGCATTAGTGTTCGCGCAATGTGTCTCCTTTTCACTCAGGGAATATGTACTGCCCGTGTTTACTTAATAATATCTGAACATTTTGGCCTCGACCATGCGGTCACAAGTAACCCAGGGGGATTCTGACTGCTTTCTAGGAAGCAAGCGATCCCCAGCGAGCACACAGACCTAAAAACAGCGCCAAGCAGAACCGAAAAGCTCAGAGTCTCTTCCCCGCCCATTTGAAAGTCCGAGAAGCCAGAGAACACAGGGCATCTGTTCTCAACTTGAACCCCGGTGAGTCTTCAGTGCCCTGTATTCAAGGGGACCCTGAAAGCTGATCTCTGAGCAGGAATGACAAAGAACGAGGCAAATAGGTGGTCTCAGTAACTGACATTTCGGGTGACGTGAGGCGAAAGTCATAATTTTTTTTCTTCTCTTATTGAACATCTTTCTGAAAGTTTTTCTGCTGCTTTCCAGTAAGACATTTACATTAGCCAACGGCAACCTGAAGTGCTGAGGTAACACCAGATCGGGGACCAAGGAACTTGGAGTGTGGCCCCAGCCTGTTGCTATGTGACGTCTAGACGGCGCCTTTCCCTCTCGGGACCTCACAGTTCCACCTGGGAAGGGGAGGCCAGGCTGGGTCGTCCCTGGGCTGCGATGTCCACACAGTCTGTGCCCGGGATCTCTAGGTTCACCCTGAAGGACTCGACGGTCCTCATCCTTCTGACCACTTCCCGCTGTGACACATCCCACGACAGTGGCCGTAGAAGGAGGAGGGGACTGAGCTGAACCCCCGTCCCCATGGACAGGTTTTACTTCTACTAGAACCCTCTTTTGAATTCATCTTTAATTATGTGCTTCTATCCCCTAAAAAGGGGAATAACTAACACATTCAGGCAAGCTGAGGATGCCGGTTAGCGGGGATCCAGGGCATTGAGGTTTCACTACACATAATTCAACGTTCCGTCATAACACACGGTCGTGCAAGCATATCCACGCATAAGAGCTAAGGAAGGAGAATGTGCGTGGACTGGAGTGGACAGCGGAGGCCCTGGGTGGGAGAGACGTGACAGCCCGGGCCTGCTTGGCTGGCAGTGGCTTGAGGGCAAGGCGCCTGGTCCTCTTCCTGCCACCACATTGTCACGGAAGAATGAAAACAGCAAGGAACATGGACTGAGCTCATACCATGCACCAGGTACAGCAATAAGCATGTGACAGCTATTCATTCACTTAACCATCAGAACGATTCCATCAGACAGAAATGACCCTCACTCCAGTCTCCCAGATGAGGGGACTTCACGGTGTCACATTCACACGGCCAGCCGAGGGCTTAGGCCCAGAACACCTGGCTCCAGATCCTGACTTCCTAGCCAGTACATTAAGAAAGAAAAAAGACAATCAGATGAGTAAAGAGAGCAGGAGAGAACAGTTGAGGTGAGAAGGCAGCTCGTACAGAGACCAAGAGCTGGTAATAGGCAGGTCACGAGGAGAGGAAAGACTTCCCTGACTTGATAACATGGTTGACTCTGGGGAGTCAGGAGAGGTCAAGTTCTAGTGGGGATAGAAAGGGACCAGATTAACCTCCATCCATTTATTCAGTCCTCAATGCCCATTCCGGTCCAGGTCCCACCCTGGATGCTGGGGTAACATATAGATGGCTGGGGTCCAGCTAAGCCCCCAAAAGCCTGCAGACAATCAAAAGTCCCCAGCTGCTAAGCCTGAGGAACTTGAACTTGAACCACCACCAACTACAGAAAAGGGGGGCTGCAGTCTAGCGGGAGGCAGGGCCCAGAAAAGAGACGGTCACAGAAGCACGGGGACAGGCAAGCAGTTGCCCTTCTCCTTCCTGCCCGGCTTTCTGTGGCCCGGTGAACGGCAAGCCTTTCCTAAATTCCCAGACCTCGCTTCGGACAGAGAACCAGAGTGGGTAGGGCCGCCTCCTGGTGCCCCGTCCTCTGCCGTGGCTGGTCCTGGCCAAGGTCAGGCAGTGCCACCCTGCCCTCTGTGCGGGGGCCCAGTAAGACCGCCACACCCGGGGGGGAACGGTGCCCGAGATTACCTCCACTCTCAGGACGCGTGCCAGGGGCCGGATTAGAAGGATATTCTATTGTGTAATTATTTCAAATAATTAATGTGCCCTGACACAAACAATGTCTAAAATAGATCTCTGCTGTGGTTAGTGTTTATTATTATTCTGCATAAAGTTGGAGTTCACTTCAAAAATAGATCCTGAATACCTACTTTGTGTTCAATAAACATCTGTTGAATAACTGAATTAGTAAGTGAGCAGATTAAAAAATAAACTGAGCTGGGTACTGCCTGTAAGTGTTTTATGTTAAAAGAATTCCAATCCCCAAAAAAAGAATTTGGTGATAACGTCAGAATTTGAGAAGGGCACAGAAAGTACCAAAGGACCAAAGCCTCTTCCTCATACTGGCGAGATCGACCTTCCCTAGGTACACTCTCCCCCTACTCCCTCCCACCCACAGAGATAATGCAAACAAATGCACAAAACACAACAAAACTTCGAGGGGGAGGATGAGAAAGAGTCAACATGTACACGCCAGAAGAGGCAAATAAACTGAATAATTTCTGGAAGTTTAAAAATAATCACAGTTAAGCCAGGTTGCGATCCCATTCCATTTTTCTAGGAGACTGGTTTCTGGTGGATAGTGATCAACTATAGGTAGATTTGGGGGGTGGAGGTGGAAGATAAGGGTAACCACTCCTTCTAGCAATTACTGAGCAAATCTCAAACCTCTTAGCCATTTCCAAACCCTCCGGACTCAAAGATTACCACGTCTCTCCGTGCCTACTTCCAAAGAGAATAATTCGCTTCTGAGTGTGTCAAACTGAATCTTGCCCTTTGCGGACTCACTCAATTCATTCAACTCCTACGGCGCAGGTACTGGGTAAGTTTTACTCGCAGACAGTGCACTGGGTGCTCTGGGTGCAGCAATGAACGGAGGCCAGCCCTGACCTCAAGCAGCCTCCAGCCGCAAGTAACTCAGAAAAGAAATGGTGTGGCAGTGGGACCACGTCTATTTCGTTCACGTCCGCCCCCTGCACCGTACCTGGCACACAGCAGGAGCTCAACAAGTAAAGAGTCGAACGAGAATGAGGGTCAGTTGACGTGTGTGCCCTGCCAAGGCTGAATACAGGGCTCCAGGAGAACCATCGCAGAACGAGCCCACGGTCAGTGAGACCAGGCAGATTCCCTAGAAGAGGCGTCAATTAACTAATAGCCCAGGGAGTGATAGCGGTTAAGTTGGTTTCAGGGAAGTAGTTTCCTGTTAGGAGAAAAAGTGCAAAGGGCAGAGGTCAGAGGCCAGGGAAGACAGAAACTACTGCTGTTTGGTGTCGCTGGAAGTTAAATAAGAGCGTGTGTACACGGGTGCATGTGAGTGGGGTGTGAGTGTGTGTGAGCATGCCAGTACAGAGGTGCACGCATGTGCACACGTGTACATATGGGTGTGTGAGTGTGTGTCTACCCTGGAGGGCAGGGACCAGCGGGGGGTGGGGAGCGATAAACAGGGCCCCCTATGGCCTCCTAAAAAAGCAGAACTTGATTCTGAGTGGACGGCAGAGCCGCCCAAGCGTCTCTGGCAGGAAAGCCACCTGAGATGCTTTGTACTGGAGAACGTTCCCTTTGGCGTAGTCAGTTAGCTAATGGGTACAGCGGTCTCTCAGGTGACACACCGCCAGAATTAACATGGCCAAAGTTATGGCAGTGGCTGTGGGAATGAACAGGACAGCTCCCACAAAATGCTGTCGAAGTAAAACAGACATGACTTGGGGATGGAGCACTGGTGTTATAGGGGACGGTGCGGTGGGGGCAAGCGGTCTCGATGTGGGACTAGAGCCCCTGAGCCAGGCCTGCGTGGACGGAGCGCTTTCCTGAGGCCCAGAGCACAGGAGGAGTGGGACTGAGGTGGAAGGATGGGGTCCTTCTCCCCTCACTGCCCCGCCCTGAAACCTGGAGACAGCTCCGCGTACCCGCGGAGAGCAGGAGAGCACATACACTGGGCAGAGCACTCAGGTACAAGTCTCGACGCCGCATGAACTTGCCGGGCGGCCCTGGACAGCACCCTACTCCCCTCTGGGCTTCAGCGGCCACCTCTCCCTCCTCGGGTTGTCCCTGAGCTCACATTTGTGAAGTGCCCACAGTCGTGCCTGGCAGAGAGTAAGCACTACATGAGCACTGCTCTAGTAAAAATGTCTTCAACAATTTCTTGGAGCGACTGAGTTTGCATCTGCATGCTTTACCTTTCTGTGACTTCATTTTCCATTATTTTCCTGTATGCTTGTGCTGTCTCTGCTTTAGGTTACCAGTGCTTCACGACAGGGCCCTGAGCTCTGCGTCACTCTTGACCGAAAACAAAATCTCTTGGAACCTGTGTCTACGTCTGACATCGGGCGGCTCCCCCCACGCCGGGTGGCTGTAGGGAGCACGGACACGGGGCCTGCTGTCTTCACTCCCTCGCCTCTCATTCCCATCTCCACTGGCTGCACGGTGGAGTCCCTTCCCGCCATCCCCACCCCCCAACTCTGGAGTGAAACTGCTCTCCCTAAAGTCACCAATGATTTCCTGACTGCTACACCCAATGAGCCCTCCTCAGGGCCGCTGGCTTGCTGGGTGACCCTTTGCCACCTGACACTAATAACTCTGCCCTTCTCTCTTTTCTCCAAGTCTGCTGCCTCCCAGGCCTCCTCTCCCAGCCTTGGGGAATCCTCAAGCTCTCCAGGTAGCCCCGGCCCTCCCAGGGGCTGGGCTGTGACAATCAGCCACAGGTTGCCTTGCAGTCGTCAGGGAGCAACATCCAGGTACAGCCCCTGCCTCACTCATTCCTAATTCTCCAGCACGTGGCTAAATGCCTGATATTTGACCTAGCAAAAGCTCAGGAAATGTGGGATGAATGGATGGAAAGATGGGAGGATGGGTGAACGAACAGAACCAAACTACTTTACTTCTTCCCTAACTGGCCCAGAACGTACAGCAATTATTTGTATGAAAGTGAGCAAATGCTGAGTCATCGCCTGGAATGATGATTCACCAACTGATCAGCTTCTAAGCCCTGTGACTTCCGCCCTGATCGGCAGCTGGACTTTGAATTCCGAAATGAGCCATAATGACTGGCCGTGGCATCCCAACTGGTTGCCATGGCAATGCTTTGACTTCAAAAGGTTCTGAGCCTTTGGGTTCCAGCAACCACGCTGTATTTTTGGGCAGAACCACTCTTCTTCGTCACGCACTTCTGACTCATAAAGAGACCAGGATGTTTTTGTTTGCCCACTATGCTTTATTTCCTGGATGCTCTGTTTTTGAAAAGGTCCAAAGAGCAGGATGGTTTTAAGGCAAGTAGTGAATGCGAGAAGCAGAGGATGCTATTATTTTGTAGACGCAAGCTTAACAGAGAGGTATGCTTTCTGGGAGGTGCTGGAATTATGGGGCATAAGATGTGAGCAGAAAGGGATTTGACGAGCCCCCAGAGTATCCTAATTCCACGCACTGAAGTGCAGAAGCCTGGGATTTATGGACTTGTTTATGGCATCGGGAACTGAAGGCAGCGGATGTTCAGGGTGTACAGGCTCAGAACCCCAACCAAGGTGCGGCCTCCCCGCCTGTTTACCCGGCCTCCGCAAAGCACAGGCTGGGACGGGAACAGGGGCCAGGCCCCCTGGTGCACACATTCGGAGTGACTCAGATGGCAGCCCCGGAGGGGCTGTAAACAAGCGCATGTAGGACGGGGCAGGGGGTGGCGGGAGGGGGAACAAAGCCTTACGAGTGACGGGAAAATGGCTGGGTTTATTTGGGCTGCCTGCCAAAGGTGACTCCGAGTTTCCAGCCCTGCCCCTGTCACTCCTGGAGACTGTCAACCTGACAACCTGTGCTCCACCCAAGAACTATGACTAGAGTCATGGGGGTTTCCACCTCGTTCCTGAGGAGGGGAAGAGGGCACGGGGCTCACAGGGGATGGGGGCAGAGCACAGTGAACAGCGTCCTGGCCCACTGCGCTGTCCCCGAGATGGTGTGAGGACCACAGGGAGAAGCAGAAAGGGAAGGCTGGGAAGGGGCACACGGCGGGCAAACCCAAGTGTCAGGCCCCGAAGCTGCAGGGTGACAGTAGGACAATCACACGGCCATGCTCTGAGGAAACCCCTCTGTGCTACACCTGGAAGTGACTGTCCTTCCCCGACCTACAGCCTGGACACCTGGATGACTCGAGTCCCAGATCCCACCCTTGTGGGTCAGACACCAGGCCCGGAGCCACGCAGGCCACGGAGACAGCAACAGCCGAGCACATCCGAAGCTCGGGTCTGGAGGCTGTTCGGAGTGTCGTAAGGGGCGGGGGGGTGAAGGGCTGAAAGGGTCCTCAGTCCCTGGTGTCAGCCCGGCCTCAGAGGAAGGGGAGAGGGAAGGAAGTCTGGGTGAAAGCCACGCCTTCTGAGGAATGTTCTACAAGGCCCTGAGAGTCTCCGAGCAGGAGTCGGCTATCAGAGAAGCCCCGAGTCTCTCGGGGACGGGTGGCCTTTATCCCAGCCACACTGAGGCACGTGTGGCCTCCGAGCAGACGCCACGCCTGCGTCCTCGCTCAGTGAAGCACCCCGCAGTTGGAGGACAGTGGGGTGAGCTCCCAGGGCGGCCACGGCGCTTCACGAAGAATCCCAGTGATCTCTGTGCGTATTTAAGTGGGGGAGCAGTGCTCTAGAGCACGAGCTCACAAGCCTTCCCCACACAGAGCCAGACAGCCAGTATCTTAGGCTTTTCAGGCCATACGGTCTCAGTTGCCACGATGCCACCTGGCCACATAGCACGGAAGCAGCCACAGAGAGCACATGGGTGTGGCTGGAGTTCCATAAAGCTTCGTTTTCAAAACCAGTCTTCGGCTTTGGGCCAGATGCGGCCCTGCGGCCACCGTATGTACCAACCTCTGCTCTAGAGTTGTGGGGCTTCTGCTTTCTGAAGGTAACTAAAGTCTTCCTCACTTGACAACAGGTGAGTCAAGAGCCACCCCTGTTGGAGGCAGGAGGGCCACCCTGACGCCGGCAACTCCCGTCAGAAGCCCCTGAGCCGCCTGTGTGGGCAGCAGACACAGAGCCTGGAAGCCACTGCCCCGACTCCCCACAAAGCACCTCTAGTTTCAGAAGGTTCCTCGCTCCGAATGGATACCCAGCGACCTAAATTTCTACTGCATCTGCCCGATAAACACAACGGAGATGGTAACTCTGCCCAAAACATTTTGGGATGACCGAAGCAAATCAGGCATGCATTTAGCTCCTGGGGAACTTCAGCACGTGGAAATGAGACACACAGAACTAACAATAAAACAGGAAGCAACGGGCACCAGGAAACCACGCGTGGCGGGCTACGGAGGCTGCAGAGGACGGAAGAACCCTTTCACGTAGGAAACCCAGGAGGGCTGCACGCACGAGGGGGCCGGCCCCAGACTGGCAAAGGAGGGGGCAGGGGGACAATCATTTTACTTCTACCACCAGGCACTGCCTCTCTTCTGGAGGGCCACACTGATTTGCCTTGTCCGCACAAGCAAGCTCACGGATCTCATCACGGTCAAGGCAGGCGAACAGAGCCCGCCCTCAGGGACTGACCCCAGCCCTCACGCCATGACTCTTCCACTCCAAGGGCAGGGCTGCTCAGACGGCAATGCACATCCAGATCCCAGGCACACATTCTGACTCTGAGACTTGCTACAACATCAGAAGGGGCAGCTGGGGCACGGGGCACGGGGCACGGGCTGGAGTTGGGGGTGGGCCCGCAGTACCTTCTGAGCAGCTCTAGGAAAGGCGTGAGCATGGCCCTTTGGCTCTCACTGAGCCCTACTTGACAAAGGGGGAGAGAGCACCACATCCTCCTTTGAAATTCTCTGTATGTCCATGTGGATACGTCTCCGTCTATGAATCTGTCTTCTGTGAAGTTCTATCCTCCTCTCTCACTGGGAAAAGGGGTTGCCACCTCATTCCTCAGGTGTTATTCCAAACAACAACAAAACAACAAAAAGCTATCCATATGCTCTACCGAGGGGTTTTAAACCTAAGGTCAGCAGACCCCGGCCACCAGACTCCGGCCACCAGGAAATCCAGAGAGAACTCTCAAAGTTACATAAACTACAT
This sequence comes from Mormoops blainvillei, assembly GCA_004026545.1. NCBI lineage: Eukaryota > Metazoa > Chordata > Mammalia > Chiroptera > Mormoopidae > Mormoops > Mormoops blainvillei. Next base: position 311,491 of record PVJD01000884.1, on the reverse strand, counting down.
GAACCTGTACATTTTCTGGAGGGGTGATCGTAGCCTCCATCAGATTCTCAAAAGGGTTTGTGACCTTATAGAAGCTTTTGGACCCTTGTCCGATTTATTCAAATGAATACTGCCCAGGCTAAAAAGAGCAAATGAGTTAAAAAGATAGAGTTCTTCCAGGCCTCTGACTCCGCCGTGTTCTCAATCATCTTGAGACCATTTTATAAGAAAAAAAAAAAACCTCTTTACCACCATTCGTATTTGACAGATGAGTACGCTAATATTCTAAAGAATTAAAGTTAATATCCCACCGAGGTAGAAATTATAGGTTAGTGGGTCAGAAGCAAAGACGAGTAGGTTACTCAGTAACAACAGCCTCGGTGCGGTGAACGCCGCACCATAAACCAACCCCATGGCTCATGCCGTGTGCTGGACACTTGACATACATGACCAATTCAGACGTCCCAACAACTCTGCAAGACATTATCTCATTTTTTGATTTGAGGAAACCAGGACTCAGAAAGGTCCGATAGATTGCCAAAGATCCCAGCACTGATTAAGTGTCAGAGATGTGATCTGACTCCAGGTCTGTCTAGCTCCCAGGCTCTGCACTGGGAGATGCCCTGAAACTTGGATCCTCAGAGGGGGAAACTCATCTTCAAGTCGGGGACGGTTTCTTAGACATCTTTGTGTTCCCCAAGGCACTTTCCGTGGCCAGGCGCTCCGCAAACAGTTGTTGAATGGAGAAGCCCAGGCTCGGGCGCCGGTCCTGCCAGGGGCTCACGGACTCCGTCTCCTACAAGCTGGGGCTGCAGGTGGCTGCTCAGCGGGCAGCTTCGGGGAACATTTGAAATCAATTATGGGTGAGGAGGAACCTATTAAAAGGTTTTCTTCTGTGTATGCTGGGGCTGAAGGAGAGGAAAGGAAGTTGAGGAGGAGAGAAAGAAACAGGATGGTGGCAGGGTTGGGTGCTGGAGCTTAAAGCTTTCGCAGCGGGATGGGATGGAATTTGGTTTACGCCCACGGCTGAGTTCCAAAGGGCCGTCCACATGGGCTCCTGACCTCAGGTTCCCCCCAGGTGGCACAGACCCCGTAGCTGCAGCTGCACCCAGCACGTGCCTAGACCTCGCTACCCCGCTTCCGGGCTACAGGAGAGAAGCAATGTCACCAGGCCTAATTTGCTGGGGGCCCGGCAACATTGCTCCCCTCTCCAGGCTGGAGAGGAACGAAGCACCTCGAGTTAGCGGGGCCTGCACTGTCTTCAGCTCTAAACAATGGCACTCTGGTACTCCATTCCAGAACCCCTTTTGGGTAGGAGTTGGGAAGAGGGGAGGGGGTCACCCTAACTGGTTTCTTTTTCTAATTTTCATTTTGGAATGTAAAGCTCTCTTCCGTTAAAGAATAGCTGGCATAAAATATATTAATTTCAAGTGTACAACCTAGTGACTTGACATTTATATACCTTACTAGTTGCTACAAGAGCAAAGTTACTCACAACCCCCCAAATGCCAGTGTGGCCCCTTCACATATGCCCTGAAAAAAGATTTGGATGAAGCTGACCCTCAGAGGTGCCTACCAGCCGCCCTCTGGGAGGGGACGATTAAATACAGCCCAGAGGCCAGGGCAGGGACAGCTGTCCAGGAAGCCAGACACTGTTCCCCCACTACGTGGCTTCCAAAGGCTGGCCAGCTCTCCGGTGCGTGTAGCAACACTGCCACCTAGTGTTCTGTGTGGGAAGTATTCCCCAATGCCCCACATCTCAGGGGTCCCTCTCTACCTTGGCTCCTGTGGCTGAGTTGCTTGATGTCTGTGATGAAGACAAAATGACCCAAGGTGGGCAGACTGAGAACCTGGAAACTAGGTCTAAGTTAGGTCTGTAGAAGTTGAGGTTTGGGAGCTGCTGAAAGAGAGTGTGGGAGCCAAGTCTTGCAGGACCTGGGCTATCCTCAGTGGAGCGGCAGCAAGTCAACGGCTGAATGGTATTTCACTCCCAGGAGCACGACCCAGTCGCTGCCATTCTGCAGAGGGGAATCCAATCATCCCAGGAACAGGCCGAGACCTGCCAACGAGCCAGTCCACGGGGGAGAGAGGGAAAATGGGCTGTTTGTTGATGGGGGTAAATAAACACAGATCAGGGACTTCTCGTCCTTAGAGGGACTGCCTTTGACATTGACCGCTGCAGGGTCCTCCACCATGGGGCCCCCCGTGAGGCATCAGGAGCTAAGCACCATGGGGAGACAAGGATGCCTGAGCCCTCAGGAGCGTGGCTGCTGGAATCCTGAAGAACGAAGGCCTGTTCCCTTCCCCCATTTTCCCCAGACTTTTACCCTAAATCATTCCGGAACATTTTCTGATGTGCTCCAGGCTGAAGGAAGATATCGGGTGGAAGCCGGAGAGGAGACAGACCCAGGTATTCCCTCCCCTTGACCTTCCTGGTGCGGACTTAAGGGAAATACCAGTGCACCACAGGGAACACTTTGATTTGAAGAGAAAGAAACCCCAGAAGTTAGACTGTCTGCAAAAGATTTCCTGCCTAATTTTACATGCTTAAGGAGGTTGAGAGAGGTCAGATGGGCACGAAGGAGAAGGCTCAGCGTGTGTGTGCTATGGCGAGGTGGGGGGCGTTGGTGGTGATAGACGGCTAGAGGGGAGGGGTGTCACAAGGAATGCTCTAAGTGGAATCAAATCATGGTGATGGCCGCCTTTGTGCCAGCCACGAGACAGGAGGATACTGAAGGGTCAGGGCAGGGGTCAGGTGACCACGGCCAGGGGTCTGTATCCCCAGGTTTGAGGTTTAACAGTGCAAAGCAACAGCCTCTGAGAGCCTCCCTCAGATATTCCTGTGGGACCCTGCTCTCGTATCTCCCAGCCAGGGAGCTGATCCCAGGTCCCCGTGTCGCTGCTGCGAGAGGAGGGGTGAACGGAGCCGTGGGTCTCAGTCCAGACTGCAAGCACACAGTTCCCCTGGCAGATGGGCACCAGGAAGCCAGATCAGGCAGCACGAAGATGTCATCTGGGAAAAACGGCGGCGCTGCCAGCTCTGGTCAGATAATCATCTCATTATTTCTTCCATTTGGCCCCAGAATAAGGGTTTCCTTCAACTCTGTCTCTACCCCCACCTATCTTACAGCCCAGCCCCTTCTCCCTCCCCTCCCCTCGCACCCTCTCCCATCCCAAAATAAAATAAAGCAAAACCGCAAAACTCTCGAGTGCTCAATGTCTGGGAATCCCAGCTTCCAAAGGAGAAATCACAGCCAAAGAAGGGGAGACAGTGTGTCCAGCGGGGATGTTCCAGCAACACCCCATTGAAAAAGGCTCCCCCCTCCAGACTTCTCCCTCCAGTCTGCAACTTATTTGCAGGCATCCAGCGACCTGAGACAGTTCTCAGCCGGACAGCCGTCCAGCGCTCCCCAGCCATGCAGCTCCCCTCCCAGCCGGCCTCGGGTCGCCCCGTGTTGCTGCGCTTTCCCGCTCCGTGCGCCGGGCCTGGAAACGTCCACGGGTGTTGGGGAATGACCCAAGTGAATAAGCTGAAAGTGGCTCTATGTGTGCCGGGCCTTGTGTGAGGTTCTCTCAGGGAGGCGCAAAGGGATGGCACTGAACAATGAAGTATCAGGCCTCATCCCCATCCCTTGCTTAAAACGAGTCCCCCTCAGTAAAAACAAGGGGGACAGTTCTTTCAAACCCCACTCTCTCCCTTGACCTTGTGGGTGACTTTCTGGGAAAACCTAGATCTGAGTATAGTGGAAAATAAACGTGGGCAGTGTTCCCAGAGGTTGCCTTTGGCGAAAACCATGACGTTATACAAGGTGCCTTTTCCGGTTCCTCTTACAATGGCCAGGGCTTGCAATCAGGGTCCTGGCTCGTAAGTGCCCACCTCTGCCAGCTGACCCCAATGTCCCTAAGCTCACACATGATTGTCAGGGGGCCCCAGGACCTGGACCAGGGAGTAGCTCTCTGGTAAGGTCCAGGGCTACTCAATGACAGGGCACCTGTAAAGACCCAGTGGCTGTGCACCTGGCCGCCTGGTTTTCTGGCTGTGTGGCCCAGCCCAAGTGTGACTCACTGCCCCGGTCCTTGGATTCTCATGGAGCTTTAAAGTTGCCTGGGTCCCTCCTACCGGACTACGAGAAACAGAGGGCGAACCTCACCCCCAGTGACAAAGAACCAGAGGTCTTCCCCTTTAAAGAGGAGTAGGAGACTGGGTTGGAGGTCTCCGAAGTGCCAGCACGGTGTACAGAACCGCAGATCAATACAAGGGATAGACAGTCCGGTGGTTGCAGTCACTATTGTATCATAACTACAGATGAGGTCGGGAGCCCTACTGTGCTGGGGCAGAAAGGCTCTTACCCCCTCTTCCTGACCAGCCCTTCCTGGCTTTCCTCCTTCATCCGTCCCTTCCCCTCTGTATCCCCAAGGTCTGGCCCCATCAAAAATGAAGCCAGCCATACCCCGAAGAGCACGGGAAGCCCAGGAGCGGGGCATTACCTGTGATGATGGCTGGGTTGCTCTGACCTCCCTCCGGCTTCACCCAGGCTTCCACTGTGAACGCCTCCCGGGGAATCTCAGCCAGCACTTCCGGACGCAGCAGCAGCCTCTCCCGCCTCCCCGAGAAGTACAAGACGGGCAATCCTCCTCCTCCGTGGGAGTTCGAAGTCTCTGCTTCCCTGTAGGGGTTCCCTCTGCCACTCTGGACGCTGTCCTCCGAGGGACCGGCTCTGACCCCATGCATAAGGGGGCGCTTAGGCCAAGGTTGGAAATGCCGGGGAGAGACATCGAGGTCTCCCCGTACGCCCGCTACCTGCCCCTTCACCACCTGGCGACGCTGCCTGGTCTTGGTCAGGCCCTTCCTCTGGGTCTCTGGTTTGGGCTCCCTCTGGCGTGCGAAGATGGTGGTCACGGTGGCAGCCGTGGTTGAGCGTTCCCAAGTCCCAGCCTCATCTAGAGACTCCTCAGGTCCTCGATCGTCAAGATAAGTGCCACCGTCTCCCAGCAGCTCCGACTGCCCGAGAGGACCAGCCCCTACCCACGGGGCGGCGGGTCGCGCAGCCTCACCCCCCGCCGCTGCACTGGCAGCCGGGGCTCGGCCAACCCTGCTCACAGCCGTTTCCTTGGCGGCAGGCACGCCACGTCCTGCGTGGGGGGCGCCCGGATCCCCCACGGGATAGGGCCTCAGGGCGCTGCCAGGCCTGCTGGGGTAGACCCCGAAGAGGTGATGCTGGGGAGAAGCTCTGGGTCTTCGGACCCTGGTCCCCAGCCAGCAGCGCTCTCCTTCGGACGGCACCTCATTCACGTGCCCCCTCTGAGCCAGGGATCGCTTGTGTGGCCAGCCCGGCTCAGGGCTGGCCGCGCCGAGCGCACACCCAGCCAGGATCACCAGGCTTAGTCTCAGGATCTTTAAGCACATCATGCCTCCCCCGGCTCTTTACACAGAACCAGAAGCCAACTTCTGGGTACCACACCGGAATAAGGGGGGGTCGGAGAGAACGAGACGGCCAGCCGTGGACTTGCAGTCACCGGGGAAACTGTTTTGTTCACAGACCAAACTTTTTCAGGCAGCCCCGCAAGAGTGCCTCTCCTGGCTACCTGCTCTGGGGGCTGTGCCAGCGGGGCCTCCGGGCCTCGCCCGGGGTGCGCGCCCTCACCTCGCCCTTCACCTCCCTCCCTGCTCTAGCTCGGTCCTCACAGAGTGAAGTTCATTTCTCTGGGTTCCTTTGAATTTCCTCCAGAGAGCTCAGGTTTCTTTTCTTTTTTTTTTTTTCCCCCTTTTCAATAGCCCCTCCCCTCGCTGATTCTAGAGGAGGGGCACGTGGACACAAGCCAAAGCCTCTCAAAGACACACTCACTCACAAACACGTAGCGCTCGCCACCTGAAGTCACTAAAAAGACCCTTCTCCTCTAATTTTCATTTTGTGCCTTCCCAGGAGTTGCCTTCTCTTCGTAGTCCTTAACCTAAAATACATTCACCTTCAAACGAATGACTAGAAGAACTTCTGTGCAGAGACACAGAATCTGATGCTAATCTCAAAGGGTAAAAAGCATCTGGGCGCACAAAGATCCGGGCTGGTACTTAGCTTTCACTCTCCAGGTGTGTCCTCAGCCAGAGTCCATCCGGTCTCCGGTCTGCCTCGCAGGTCAGAATGCTTCTCTCCGCTCCGGGCTTGGGGTGGTGGAGTGTGGAAGGTTTTGTTTTTGTTTTTGTTTTTAAGTCCCCTTCCAACTGGTTAGTACGTTGCAGGTCTCCGTAAAGTTCTCCTTTGGGATGTGGTCTGATGATGTCCTAATAACCTTATGAGTCCGCAAGCCCTGGACTTGACCTTCTGGGAGTCTTGTGGGTCCCTGGGAAGATGGACAAGACAGTGAGAAGAAGAGCACATACTTTAGGGGACCTGTTTGCTCTGGTCCCTCCTGCTCCCCGTCTCCCTTCCTCTCTGCCCAGAATTATCTCCTTGGTTGTTTCATTTAAAGACCATGATGATGTCAAAGCTAATAAGTTCAGTGTATCACTCCACCCACTCCCTGTCCCCTCCTTCCTCCTGAAAACCTCCCCACCTCACTGAGACACAGGGGACAGACACTACTCTCGGTTTCCCCAAGAAACATCTCGGGCTTTCTCTCTCAGCAGCCACAGCCTACACAATCAATAGCAAACAATCAATACGGTGTTGGAGACCTCTCCTCTGTGCGCTGCCACCCCCCCAACACACACACACACTCACACGTGTGTTGGAAGCAGCCTTGCCTAATAAATCCACACCAGCCTTTTAGGGACCACTTGCATCTCTTTCTTTTGTGTTGTACAAACCTCCTATATTTTTTTTTCTTATTTTAATCACTCGGGATTTAAAAGAAAATACCCCCACTTCACTTTATACAGGGCATTGGGTAAAAGAAGAAAATCAATTATCCTGCTGTAAGGAGATTGTTTTTCTCTCTGAAGTTTCTCACTCTGGCTACTAAAAGTCACCATGTGCTGAGTGAGCAAATAAACAAATGAGATGCTCAAAATAAGTAATTTGCAAAAACGAACAGCTAGACCCGAGCAAGTATTTTTCAATTGACTGGTAATGCATGGATAGGATAGGGAAGTAAATAACGTGATTTTCGCCTCTGTAATAACGTTGCCTAGATGCAGGCTACCTCAAGTCACATGTGTGCGTACACACACACACACACACAGAGAGAGAGAGAGAGAGAACACAGCACAGTTCTGAATTCTCAGCACAGGTTAGGGTGTTTGACCTCAGATGGGCACAAAATAGGAAGAGAAACATACTGAGTCCTTCATTCAATAACAAGAAAAATCACTTGCACTTCTAAAATCACTGCTTGTGTCGCCCATATAGAAAACCCACAGCCCACATAGTTCGGAGTAAGACCACGCTGCCTCTCCTGCCTTGGGTCTCTGCGAGGTCTTCCAAACTCCTCTCCCCGAGCTGACCACTGATTTCTTTCCTGTAAGGAGGCTGGACACCAAGCACCCCATCGGGGGCATGTCCTGTTTCCCTGGGCTGCATCCACTGGAGCCTCAAAGCAAGTCCCCCAAGAATATATCAATATAGGCACGTGGATATCACTAAACAAATCTGTTGGTCCTGGACTCTCCTTATTCCTCTTATCATTTCCGTATCTCCCTTCGCGCTCCTGACTCAATCCTTTATTTCTTTATATTTTTCCTGAAGCAGCTCAATAAAGACTGGGGCTTTGGGAGGGGGTGGGAGAGATGCAGAGGAAGGCAGAAAAGCAGAGGGGGGGAAAAGAAAGAGAGAGAGAGAGAAGAAGAAACCAGGAGAGAAAGGAAGGAAAGGAACCTTAGTTTAAAATGAAGATACTCAGGTAAGAAAAGGAGAAGTAAACTCCCCCCACCCTCATGCCACCCCCCACAACCCTCAGAAAAAGGTTTCCTACCATTCATTTCAGGAAGGAGGGGTAACACGGCAAGGAAGAAGAATCCCGCGTGCTTTGCTCCCCTGTTACTGTGGGAATGATCTTGCATCCCCTATAGGTCTCTCCTGGCTCTCAGCTGCTAATAATCCATTCATAAGCTTTCAAGAAGCTACACAAAACTCAAGCTTCCAGTTTAGTTTCTCTCTCTCTCCCCTTCATTCCTTTGCTCACCACTCTCCTTCAGCTCTTGGCAGTCCAAAGTTAAAAAAAAAAAAATGTTGAACCATTTCTGTGTTTTCCTCCTGTTGTAACTTTTGCTGTGACATCATAACCCTGCCCACCAACACCCCACCTCTCGCTCTCCTCTCCATCCCACCCCTCATCAGCCCCCGACCCTCAAGATACCCCCCACGAAGAAGCGGGGTTCCTGTCAGTTCTAACGTGTGAAAACACAAA